>MU826996.1:0-21241 GCA_029204205.1 Desmophyllum pertusum | reverse complement strand
GGTAACATCACAGGTTACACCATTAACTACCAGCTCACCTCAACACAGAACCGACAATGGAAATGTTTTCAGCTACTTCCCTCAGAAAATGATAAGGAATTGTCCAATTTAAGGAAGTATGTCAATTACAATATCACAGTGTCAGCATCTACTGTGAAAGGAGATGGACCACCCAGTGACCGCTGCTATTGTTGTTAGAACAGACCAAGATAGTAAGTGACTTTTATGCTATCTATATTATGCTAATTAAGATGATTGAAATTCCAACCATATACAGTTGATTTTCAAGCCATAACAATCATGATAGCGAAGTAAAAAACTGCATTGACAAAGACATGTGACATATCTTTTTCTTTGTAAAGAATCTGAATTTGGGGTAAATACCTGATAGTGCAATGTTTGGTATGCTTCAGTGACATTTAATATCAATCTGTCGTTTGGTCTCACGTCATGGTTGTTTTGTATGAGATTTAGTTTGAGGCAAAATTTTGAGGTTAAATTCTTGGTGGCTGCCTCATAGGGGCAAAAACAATAGAAGAACCCTCATCGGGACAGGCCCAAAGGTTCCGTGGCCACTTATAGGAGGTGGCCCGGTAATATTGCCGTCTTCCGAAGTTCAAATGGAGAAAACTGGGGACTAGTTTTTAAATTTAAATTTAATTTAAAAATTGGAGCCTGTCCACAAAGGAAGATCACATTAAAATTAGTCAGTTTACCAAGTTTGAGGTTGTTTCGTTAGATTGTACAACCATGTAAGAAGGCCTTTCAAAAATCAGAAAAATTAGAGACTTTGTATGGATTTGGGGGTGACGGCCATCTCTCTGAGATTAGAGATGTTTTGTATGGAATTTGGGGCGCGCTTTGAACAGCTCACAGCCTGGTTACTAATGTAATGTAAACGTAACCAAACTTGGTGACTCATTTTCATGCGATCTTTCTGGTGATGGATTTAATTTTTTGAATATTGACGTAATTTGAACAATAGGTAAAGACTAGTGCCGCGGAAAGCAATTTAAGGATTGTGGAGTGGTTTATATTATTTGGTGAATACCGTTAAGGTACGGCTATCATGAATGTCTAGTTTAAGCATGAAAGCGTATGGCGTCGTAGTACAGGATTTTTGTCCACTGGCCAGAAATAGGTCTTTAAAGGAATAAAAAAAATACTGAAGCTCAACATGGCACTATTTGCAATATAAAGTTGTTTTGAACTTCTCTATCAGAGCCTGATTGGTGCTCCACAAAATGTGAGTGGGACAAAACAGGCAGCTCAACCAGCATTTCAGGTCACGTGGAAGGAAGTTTCAAGCTGAAAATCAGATTGGTATCAGCATCACAAGTTACAACATTACCTACCAGTCACAAACAGAGAATAACAATGGAAGTGTTTCTAAGCTAAGTTTCTCTGATCGTCAAACGGAACCTGATAAATTTAAGGAAGTGACGTCAATTACAATATCACAGTGTTTGCCATCTACTGTGATAGGAGATGGACCAGCCAGTGACCCTGCTCTTGTTTGTTAGAACAGACCATGGGGGGGAGATAGTAAGTGACTGTTATGCTACTTATTATTATGCTAATTAAGGATGATTGAAATTCCAACCTTATACAGTTGATTTTCAAGCCAAACAATCATGATAGCGAAGTAAAAAACTGCAATTGACAAAGACATTGTGGACATATCTTTTGTCTTGTAAAGAATCTGAATTTGGGTAAATACCTGATAGTGCAAGTTTGGTATGCTTCAGTGACATTAATATCAATCTCTCAATTCTCGTTTGGGGTCTCATCATGGGGTGTTGTGATGAGATTTAGTTGAGGCAAAATTTGAGGTTAAATTCTTTGTGGCTGCCTAATAGGGGCAAAAACAATAGAAGAACCCTCATCGGGACCAGGCCAAAAGGTAACCGTGGCCACTTATTAGAGGTGGCCGCTTAATTGCCCGTATCACGAAGTTCAAATGGAGACTGGGGTACGAGTTTTTAAATTATAATTTAATTAAAAATTGGAGCCTGTCACAAGAAAGATCACATTAAAATTAGTCAGTTTACCAAGTTTGAGGTCGTTTCCGTTAGATTGCAACCATGTAGAAGGCTTTCAAAAATTCAGAAAAATTAAGAGACTTTGTATGGATTTGGGGGACGCCATCTCTGAATTAGAGATGTTTGTATGGAATTTGGGCGAGCTGTGACAGCTCACAGCCTTGTTACTATGTAATGTAACATAACCAAACTTGGTGACTCCTTTTTGCATGGTCGATCTTTCTGGTGATTGATTAATGTTTTAAGTATGACGTAATTTGAACAATAAGGTAAACTAAGTGCACGGAAAGCAATTTAAGGATTGTGGAGTGGTTTTATAATTATTTGGTGAATAACCGTTAAGGTACGGCTCATGAATGTCTAGTTTAAAGCATTGAAAGCTTATGGGCGTCGTAGTACAGGATTTTTGTCCACTGGCCAGAAATCGGTCTTTAAAGGAATAAAAAAAATACTGAAGCTCAACATGGCACTATTTGCAATATAAAGTTGTTTTTGAACTTTCGCTATCAGAGCCTGATGGTTGCTCCAACAAAATGTGAGTGGACAAAACAGCAGCTCAACCAGCATTTCAGTCACGTGGAAGGAATTTCAAGCTGATATACAGAATGGTATCAATCACAAGTTACAACATTACCTACCAGTGCACGAAACAGAGAATCACAATGGAAGTGTTCTAGCTAGTTTCTCTGAATCTGTCAAACGGAACTGATAAATTTAAGGAAGTGACTTTCAATTACAATATCACAGTGTTTTTGAATCTCTACTGTGATAGGAGATTGACCAGCCAGTGACCCTGCTATTGTTTGTTAGAACAGACCCAAGATAGTAAGTGACGTTATGCTACTTTATTATGCTAATTAAGATGATTGAAATTCCAACCTTATACAGTTGATGTTTCAAGCCAAACAATCATGATAGCAAGTAAAAAACTTGCATTGACAAAGACATGTGACATATCTTTTTCTTGTAAAGAAATCTGAATTTGGGTAAATACCTGATCGTGCAAAGTTTTGGTATGCTTCAGTGACCTTAATCTCAATAATCTCGTTTGGTCTCATCATGGGTGTTTTGATGAGATTTAGTTTGAGGCAAAATTTGAGGATTAAATTCTTGGTGGCTGCCTAGATAGGGGCAAAAACAATAGAAGAACTCCTCATCGGGACAGGCCAAAAGGTAACCGTGGCCACTTATTAGAGGTGGCCGCTTTAAATTGCCGCGTGTCGAAGTTCAAATGGAGACTGGTTGACGAGTTTTTAAATTTAAAATTTAATTAAAAATTGGAGCCTGTCCCAAGAAAGATCACATTAAGAATTAGTCAGTTTACCAAGTTTGATGGTTGTTTCGTTAGATTGCAACCAAGTAGAAAGGCTTTCGAAAATCAAGAAAAATTAGAGACTTTTGTATGGATTTGGGGAACGCCATCTTCTGAATTAGAGATGTTTGTATGGAATTTGGGCGACCTTTTGACAGCTGCACAGCCGGGGTTACTTATGTAATGTAACCATAACCAAACTTGGTGACTCATTTTTCCATGCGATCTTTCTGGTGATGGGATTAATTTTTTTATATGACGTAATTTGAACAATAGGTAAACTAGTGCCCGGAAAGCAATTTAAGGATTTTGTGGAGTGGTTATATTATTTTTGTGAATACCGTTACGGTACGGCTCATGAATGTCTAGTTTTTAAGCAATGAAAGCTTAGTGGCATCGTAGTACAGGATTTTTGTCCACTGGCCAGAAATAGGTCTTTTAAAAGAATAAACACAAATACTGAAGCTCAACATGGCGCGCTATTTGCAATATAAATTTGTTTTGGAACTTCTCTATCAGAGCCTGTATGGTGCTTCCAACCAAAATGTGAGTGGACAAAACAGCAGCTCAACCCAGCAATTTCAGATCACGTGGAAGGAATTTCAAGCTGATAACCAGAATGGTAATCAAATCAGCAAGTTACAACATTACCTACCCAGTCACAAACAGAGAATCACGAATGGAAGTGTTTTCTAGTCTAGTTTCTCTGATCGTCAAACGGAACTGATAAATTTAAGGAAGTACGTCAATTCACAATATCAC
Source organism: Desmophyllum pertusum (assembly GCA_029204205.1). Lineage (NCBI taxonomy): Eukaryota > Metazoa > Cnidaria > Anthozoa > Scleractinia > Caryophylliidae > Desmophyllum > Desmophyllum pertusum. The sequence goes on along the minus strand of MU826996.1, from coordinate 17,125 downwards.
TAGTGTTTGCAGCTACTGTGCAAGGAGATGGACCAGCGCCAGTGACCCTGCTATTTGTTTGTAGAACAGACCAACGATGGTAAGTGAATTTTTTTTTTACAATCACTAACAGAATTCTTGCATACTCATTGGTTTGAGAACTATTGTGATGAGAGTTATGGACCATTAAAAATGACGTAACCATGTAAATCCATCCTAAATGCTATTAAAAATGCCCCCACCCCCGTCCCCTTGCCCCAAACAATGTTGAAGAATAGTATACCTCCAACCTAGGCACGGATGACAACATTGTTTAAAGGGGGAGGGGTGGAATGGGCAATGAAGACGGCAATGAAAACGTCAATGTAGTGTCCTACATGTACTTTTGTCTTGAATTGTAGCTGGCAAAAACTTAAAATCAAAATCAAAATGTATCGATTTTACCCACTTCTGCAAGTAATAACCTTTACATCGTTTATGGTCTCTGTATGATTTCCTTTTATAAAAATCACACATAGAGATAATATTCACTTTTTCTTTGAGCAACTTGACAGATCATGAAAAAGAATAGGTCATCCATAATTCGCAACTGAAGATGATCGCAGTGCGATCGAAAACTGTATTGCCCTAAAATCAAAGTGAGTCATCTTGTTTCTTTAAACTTTATAACCAGTCTGCTTATATCCAGATCAGTTTGACAATAAAAAAATAAAGAAGCTCAATCACACTATTTGCAATATAAAGTTGTTTTTTGAACTTCTATATCAGAACCTGATGGTGGCTCCACACGAATGTGAGAGTACAAAACAGGCAGCTCAACCAGCATTTCAGTCACGTGGAAGGAAGTTCCAGCTGATAAACAGAATGGTATCATCACAAGTTACAACATTACTAACCATTCAACAAACAGAGAATCACAATGGAAGTGTTTCAATGATAGTTCCTCTGATCGTGAAACGGAACTGATAAATTTAAAAGAAGTAACGTCCCTGACAATATCACAGTGTTTGCATCTACTGTGATAGGAGATTGGACGCACCCAGTGGACCCTGCTATTGTTTGTTATAACGAGACCAAGATAGTAAGTTGATTTTTATTTTACCTTACTAACAGAATTCTCACACACATCATTGGTTGAGAGCTATGGTATGGACTATGAAAATGACGTAACATTAAAATCAATCCCTTAATGCTTATCAAAAAAGCCCCCACCCCCCCCGCAACCCTGTCGCCTTGCCCCCAAACAGTGTTGAAGAATAGTAGACATCCAACCAGGCAGGGATGACACCATAAAAGGTTGCGGGGTAGACAAGCAATGAAGGGGGAGGGGAGAGCAGCAATGAAGGGAAGGGGAAAGCAGCAATGATGGCAGAAAATTAATCAAAGTGTCCTAAGAACTTTTTGTTCTTGAATTGTAGCTGTAAAAGACTTCAAATCAAAATGTATAGATTTTACCCACTTCTGCAGGTAATAACCCTTTGCATCGATTATGGTCTCTGTATATATATTTTTTTGATAATAATCAGACTGGAAAAATATCCATGTTTTCTCAAGCAACTATGACGAGCCATGAAAAAGAATAGGTCATTGAATTAATTCTTTCAAAGGAATAAAACAAATGCTGAAGCTCAATCGTACTATTTGCAATATAAATTTGTTTTGAACTTCTTATATCAGAACCTGAAATGGTGCTGCCACCAAATGTGAGAGGACAAAAGACAGCAGCTCAACCATAGCATTTCAGTCACATGGGAGGAAGTTCAACAATCTGATGAACAGAATGGTATAATCAGCAGGTTACACCATTACCTACCAGTCACAAACAGAGAATCACAATGGAAATGTCCCAGCTAGTTGCTCTGATCGTCAAACGGAACGGAATAAATTTAAGGAAGTCCGTCAATTACAATATCACAAGTGTTTGCCTCTACTGTGAAAAGGTATGGACCAGCCAGTGACCCTATTGTTGTTAGAACAGGCCAAGATAGTAAGTTAATTTTTATTTTACAATTTACTAACAGAATTCTACAACGTGGCGCATCATTGGTTGAGAGCTATGGTATGGACTATGAAAATGACGTACAACATGTAAATCATCCTTAATGCTATCAAAAAAGCCCCCACCCCCGGCAAACCCTGTCTCCTTGCCCCAAAACAGTGTTGAAGAATAGTAGACATCCTAACCAGTCCAGGGATGACAACATAAAGGGGGTGGAGAGGGCAGCAATGAAGGGGGGAGGGGAGAGCAGCAATGAAGGGGAAGGGGAAAGCAGGCAATGATGGCAGAAAATTAATCAAGTGTCGCTAAGACTTTTGTCTTGAAATTGTAGCTGTAAAGACTTCAATCAAAATGTATAGATTTTTACCACTTCTGCAGGTAATTAACCTTTGCCTCGATTATGGTCTCTGTATATATATTTTTTTGATAAATATCAGACCGTAAAATATCCATGTTTTTCTCAAGCAACTATGACAGCCATGAAAAAGAATAGGTCATTGATAATTCTTCAAAGGAATAAAACAAATGCTGAATCTCAAGCGTAACTATTTGCAATATAAATTTGTTTGTGAACTTCTATAGTCAGAACCTGATGGTGCTCCACGAAAGGTGAGAGGAACAAAACAGCAGCTCAACCAGCATTTCAGTCACATGGGAGGAAGGTTCAATCTGATGAACAGAATGGTATCATCACAGGTTACACCATTACCCTAGCCAGTCTACAAACAGAGAATCACAATGGAAATGTCCGCGCTAGTTTCTCTGATCGTCAAACGGAACTGATCAATTTAAGGAAGTACGTCGATTACAATATCACAGTGTTTTCATCTACTGTGAAAGGAGATGGACCAGCCAGTGACTCCTATTGTTGTTAGAACAGGCCAAGATAGTAAGTATTTTTTTATTCTACAATCACTAACATAATTCTTTGCACACATCGAGCTCTATTGGTTGAGAACCTATTGTGATGAGAGTATGGACCATGAAAATGACGTACGATGTAAATTCAGCCTAAAATGCTATTAAAAAGTCCGCCACCCACCCCCGTCCCCTTGCCTCCAAAACAATGTTGAAGAATAGTAGACATCCAACCAGGCACGGAACAACAGCATTGTTAATGGGGGAGGGGGAACGGCAATGAAGACGGCAATGAAGTGTCCTTTACGTACTTTTTTCTTAAATTGTTAGCTGAAAAAAATTTAGATAAAAATGTATAGATTTTTACCCACTTCTGCAAGTAATAACCTTTACATGCGTGGATAATTATTATCGTTATGGTCTCTGTATATTTTCTTTTTAAAATAAAAATCAACACATAGAATATTCACTTTTTCTTGAGCAGCTTGAACTGTCATGAAAAAGAAGAGGTCATCAATAATTCGCAACTGAAGATTGATCGCAATGTGATTCGAAACATGTCTTGCCCTAAAATCAAAGTAGTCATCTTCTTCTTATACTTATAACCATCCTGCTTATCTCCAAAAGTTTGACAAATAAAAAAATACTGAAGCTCAACATGGCCTAACTATTTGCAATATAAAGTTTGTTTTGAACTTCATGCTATCAGAGCCTGATGGTGCTCCACAAAATGTGAGTGGACAAAACAGCGAGCTCAACCAGCATTTCAGTCGCGTGGGAGCAAGTTCCAGCTGATAAACAGAATGTTCTCATCACAAATTACAACATTACCTCACAGTCACAAACAGAGAATCACAATGGAAGTGTTCTAAGCTAGTTTTCTCTGATCGTCAAACGGAACTGATAAATTTAAGGAAGTACGTCAATTACAATATCACAGTGTTTTTGCATCTACTGTGCAAGGAGATGGACCACCCCAGTGACCCTGCTATTGTTTGTTAGAACAGACCAAGATGGTAAGTAATTTTTTTTTTACAATCACTAGACGAGAATTCTTGCATACTCATTGGTTGAGAACTATTGTGATGAGAGTATGGAACGCATGAAAATGACGTAACATGTAAATCATCCTAAATGCTATTAAAAAGCCCCCACCCCCGTCCCCTTGCCCCAAACAATGTTGGAAGAATAGTAGACATCCAACCTCAGGCGACGGATGACAACATTGTTAAAGGGGGAGGGGGGGAATGGCTAAGGAAGGACGGCAATGAAGACGGCAATGTAGTATCCTTAAGACTTTTGTCTTGAATTGTAGCTGCAAAAACTTAAAATCAAAATCAAAATGTATAGGATTTTACCCACTTCTGCAAGTAATAACCTTTTACATCGATTATGGTCTCTGTATGATTTCTTTTTATATAAAAATCACACATAGAATAATATTCACTTTTTTCTTGAGCAACTTGACAGTCATGAAAAAGAATAGGTCATCAATAATTCGCAAACTGAAGATGATCGCAGCTATGCGATCCGAAAACATGTATTGCCCTAAAAATCAAAGTCGTCATCGTTGTTTCTTGAACACTTATAACCAGTCTGCTTATATCCAGATCGTTTGACAATAAAAAAATAAAGAAGCTCAATCACACTATTTGCAATATAAAGTTGTTTTGAAACTTCTATATCAGAACCTGATGGTGCTCCACAAAATGTGAGAGCACAAAACATCAGCTCAACCAGCATCTTAGTCGAGTGGGATGAAGTTCCAGCTGATAAACAGAATGGTATCATCACAAGTTACAACATTACCTACCAGTCACAAACAGAGAATCACAATGGAAGTGTTCTAGCTAGTTTCTCTGATCGTCAAACGGAACTGATAAATTTAAGGAAGTACGTCAATTACAATATCACAGTGTTTGCATCTACTGTGAAAGGAGATGGACCAGCCAGTGACCCTGCTATTGTTAGAACAGGCCAAGATAGTAAGTAATTTTTATTTTACAATTACTAACAGAATTCTCACGCGCTCATTGGTTGAGAACTATGGTATGGCCTATGAAAATGACGTAACATGTAAATCATCCTTAATGCTATCAAAAAGCCCCCACCCCGCAACCCCGTCCCCTTGCCCCCAAACAGTGTTGAAGAATAGTAGATATCCAACCAGGCAGGGATGACAACATAAAGGGGGAGGGGAGAGCGGCAATGATGGCAGAAAATTATCAAGTGTCCTAAGACTTTTGTCTTGAATTGTAGCTGTAAAGACTTCAAATCAAAATGTATAGATTTTACCCACTTCTGCAGGTAATAACCTTTACATCGATTATGGTCTCTGTATATATATTTTTTGATAAATATCAGACGTAAAATATCCATGTTTTCTCAAGCAACTATGACAGCCATGAAAAAGAATAGGTCATTGATAATTCTTCAAAGGAATAAAACAAATGCTGAAGCTCAATCGTACTATTTGCAATATAAAGTTGTTTTGAACTTCTATATCAGAACCTGATGGTGCTCCACGAAATGTGAGAGGACAAAACAGCAGCTCAACCAGCATTTCAGTCACATGGGAGGAAGTTCAATCTGATGAACAGAATGGTATCATCACAGGTTACACCATTACCTACCAGTCACAAACAGAGAATCACAATGGAAATGTCCCAGCTAGTTTCTCTGATCGTCAAACGGAACTGATAAATTTAAGGAAGTACGTCAATTACAATATCACAGTGTTTGCATCTACTGTGAAAGGAGATGGACCACCCAGTGCCCCTGCTATTGTTGTTAGAACAGGCCAAGATAGTAAGTGATTTTTCTTAGCAAGCTTTTCTTTTTGTTGTTATGGTAATTTCTACTGCTTCACTCCATTTTCAAGATAACAAAACTCAAAAATTTGAAGGCTGTTAGAGATACAGTCTAACCTCCACTCTCTACAACGGCCACCTCTCTACAATGGCCAGGATTTTTCATCCTGACTGTGTGATGATCCATACATTTTGTTCTTATGAAACCTCCCTACAACAACTGCCAGGTATTCTGATCCAGGGTGGCCATTGTAGAGAGGTTCAACTGTATTTAGTTTTCAAATTTCAGAAAAGGTTACCTGGGCAATAGTTGACACAAATTAGTTAGCTTTCTATGGCTTAGTTTGGAGATCCTGAGTCTATGCCCTGACGTGAAGTCCAGTTACATGTATTTTCTACCTGCATGTGATTGAAATCGAAGTAAAGATTTATAAATAGCAAACGGTGTACTGGTTTTAACTAATTTTGTAATAACCTTGGCGTCAATTTATAGTCTCTGGTAGTTTTTTCTTTTGATAAATATCATATTACATTGGGAAGTTAAAGGTCTGTGACAACATTCCAAAAGAACAAGTTATCAATCCATGTATATATCTTCATCCACTATTTGCAATATAAAGTTGTTTTGAACTCTTCTCTATCAGAGCCTGATGGTGCTCCACGAAATGTGAGAGGACAAACATCAGCTCAACCAGCATCTTAGTCGAGTGGGAGGAAGTTCAATCTGACAAACAAAATGGTATCATCACGGTTACACCATTACCTACCGGTCACAACAGTTGGAACATAAACTGTTCAAAATCAGAAAACAAGTGATCCTGATTATTTCAACCAAACGAATTATCAAGAAATATCACTTTACTATCTTGGGGCCTGTTCTAAACAGTAGCAGGGCAACTGGGTGGTACCGTTTCCTTCCACATTAAATTGCAAGCACTGTGATATTGTAATTGACGAACTCCTTTAGATTTGTCAAAAATTCTTTGAATGCTCATTGAGGAACTAGCTTGAACATTTTCCATTTGTGATTCTCTGTTTGTGACCGGGTAGGTAATGGTGTAACCCTGGATGATACCATTTTGGTGTGTCTATTGAACTTCCTCCGCACTCTACTAAGATGCTGGTGTGAGCTGTATGTTTTGTCCTCTCACATTTCGTGGGAGCACCATCATGCCTCTGAATAGAGAAAGAGTTTCAAAACAACTTTATATTGCAAATAGTGGATGACAGATATATACAATGGATTGATGAACTTGTTCTTTTTGGAATGTTGTCACAGACCTTTAACTTCCCAATGTAATATGATATTTAATCAAAAGAAAAAACTACCAGAGACTATAAATTGACGCCAAGGTTATTATAGCAATTAGTTAAAACCAGTACACCGTTTGCTATTTAATTATAAAAATCTTTACTTCGATGTCAATCACATGCAGGTAGAAAATACCTGTAACTGGACTTCACGTCAGGGCATAGACCTCCTGATCTCCCCAAACTAAGGCCAATAGAAAACAGCTAACTAAATTTGTGTCAACTATTGCCCTAGGTAACCTTTTCTGAAATTTGAAAACTAAATACAGTTTTATGAAACCTCTCTACAATGGCCACCCTGGATCAGAATTACCTGGCAGTTGTTGTAGGGAGGTTTCATTAAGAACAAAATGTAATGGATCATCACTCCAGTCAAGGATGAAAAATCCTGGCCTTGTAGAGAGGTGGCCCGTTGTAGAGAGTGGAGGGTTTTAGACTGTATCGTCTAACAGCCTTCAAATTTTTGAGTTTTGTTATCTTGGAAAATGGAGCGGTGAAGCAGTAGAAATTACCATAACAACGAAAAAGAAAAGCTTGCTGAGGAAAAATCACTTACTATCTTGGCCTGTTCCTAAACAACAATAGCAGGGGCACTGGGTGGTACCCCATCTCCCCTTTCACAGTAGATGCAAACACTGTGATAATTTGTAATTTGACGTACTTGTTCCCTTAATATTATATCAGTTCCGTTTGAAAGGAACGATCAGAGAAACTAGCTGGGACTTTCCATTGTGATTTCTCTGTTTTGTGACTGGTAGGTAATGGTTGTAAACCTGTGATGATACCCATTCTGTTCATCAGATTGAAACTTCGCTCCCATGTGACTGAAATGCTGGGTTGAGTCTGCTGTTTTTTTGGTCCTCTCACATTTTCAGTGGAGCACCATCAAGGTTTCTGGATATAGAAAGTTCAAAACAACTTTATATTGCAAATAGTTACGATTGAGCTTCAGCATATTGTTTTAGTTTCCTTTTGAAGAATTTATCAATGACCTAAGTCTTTTTTCATGGCTGTCATAGTTGCTTTGAGAAAACATGGATATTTTACGTCTGATTATTTATCAAAAAAATATATATACAGAGACTCAATAAATCGATTGTAAAGGTTATTCACCTGCTAAAAGTGGGGTAAAATCTATACATTTTGATTTTGAAGTCTTTACAGGCTACATTCAAGTACAAAAGTCTTAGGACAATTGATAATTTTTCTGCCATCATTGCCGCTCTCATCGCGAACTCCCTCTCCCCCTCCCCCTTTATGTTTGTCCATCCCTGCCTGGTTTGGATATCTACTAATTCTTCAACACTGTTTTGGGGCAAGGGGACGGGTGGGGTTTTTTTTTTGCGGGGGTGGGGGCTTTTTGATAGCATTAAGGGATGATTTACAGATCATGTTACGTTCATTTTCATAGGCCATACCATAGTTCTCAACCAATGAGCCGCGTGAGAATTCTGTTAGTAATTTGTAAATAGAAAATTACTTTTTACTATCTTGGCCCCTGTTCCTAACAATTAGCAGGGTCACTGGCTGGTCCCATCTCCTTTCACAGTAGAACTGCAAACACTTGGTGAATATTGTAATATGACGTACTTATCCCTTAAATTTAATCAGTTTTCCGTTTGGACGATCAGAGAAACCTAGCTAGAACACTTCCATGTGTTGATTCTCTGTTTTTTGTTTGGACTGGTAGGTAATGTTGTAACTTGTGATGATAACCATTCCTGTTTATCAGCTGGAACTTCATCCGCACTCGACTAAGATGCTGGTTGAGCTGATGTTTTTGTGGGCCTCTCCTACATTTTTGTGGAGCCCGTCATCGGTTTCTGATATAGAAGTTTCAAAACAACTTTATATTGCAAATAGTGTGGATTGAAGCTTCTTTATTTTTTTTATTGTCAAAAAAAAAAAACCCCGCATCTGGATATGGAATCAGACTGGGGTTTATAAGTTTAAGACAACAAGATGACCTGACTTTGATTTTTAGGGCAATACCATGTTTTCGATCCGGGCATTAGCTGCGATCATCTTCCAGTTTGCGAATTTTATTGGATGACCTATTCTTTTTTCATGACTGTCCAAAGTTGCTCAAGAAAAAGTGAATATTATTCTATGTGTGATTTTTATAAAAAGAAATCATACAGAGACCATAATCGATGTAAAGGTTATTACTTGCAGAAGTGGGTAAAATCTATACATTTTGATTTTGATTTTAAGTTTTTTTGCAGCTACAATTCAAGACAAAAGTCTTAGGATACTACATTGCCGTCTTTCTTGCCGTCTTCATTGACATTCCCCCCCTCCCCCTTTAACAATGTTGTCATCCGTGCCTGGTTGGATGTCTACTATTCTTCAACATTGTTTGGGGCAAGGGGACGGGGGTGGGGGCTTTTTAATAGCATTTAGGATGATTTTACATGTTACGTCATTTTCATGGTCCATACTCTCATCACAATAGTTCTCAACCAATGAGTATGCAAGAGTTCTGTTAGTGATTGTAAAAAAAAAATTACTTACCATCTTGGTCTGTTCTAACAACAATAGCAGGGTCACTGGGTGGTCCATCTCCTTGCACAGTAGATGCAAACACTGTGATATTGTAATTGACGTACTTCCTTAAATTTATCAGTTCCGTTTGACGATCAGAGAAACTAGCTAGAACACTTCCATTGTGATTCTCTGTTTGTGACTGGTAGGTAATGTTGTAACTTGTGATGATACCATTCTGTTTATCAGCTGGAACTTGCTCCCACGTGACTGAAATGCTGGTTGAGCTGCGGTTTTGTCCACTCACATTTTGTGGAGCACCATCAGGCTTCTGATAGAGAAGTTCAAAACAACTTTATATTGCAAATAGTGCCATGTTGAGCTTCAGTATTTTTTTTATTGTCAAACGATTTGGATATAAGCAGACTGGTTATAAGTATAAGAAACAAGATGACTACTTTGATTTTAGGGCAAGACATGTTTCGATCACATTGCGATCATCTTCAGTTGCGAATTATTGATGACCTATTCGTTTTCATGACAGTCAAGCTGCTCAAGAAAAAGTGAATATTCTATGTGTGATTTTTTTATAAAAAGAAATCATACAGAGACCATAATCGATGTAAAGGTTATTACTTGCAGAAGTGGGTAAATCTATACATTTTTATTTTAAATTTTTTCAGTCTACAATTTAAGACAAAAGTCTTAAAGGACACTTCATTGCCGTCTTCATTGCCGTTCCCCCTCCCCCATTAACAATGCTGTTGTCCGTGCCTGGTTGGATGTCTACTATTCTTCAACATTGTTTGGAGCAAGGGGTACGGGGGTGGGGACTTTTTAATAGCATTTAGGATGATTTACATGTTACGTCATTTTCATGGTCCATACTCTCATCACAATAGTTCTCAACCAATGAGCTCGAGTGTGCAAGAATTATGTTAGTGATTGTAAAATAAAAAAATACTTACTATCTTGGCCTGTTCTAACAACAATAGGGTCACTGGCTGGTCCATCTCCTTTCACAGTAGATGCAAACACTGTGATATTGTAATCGACGTACTTCCTTAAATTTATCAGTTCCGTTTGACGATCAGAGAAACTAGCTGGGACATTTCCATTGTGATTCTCTGTTTTGTGACTGGTAGGTAATGGTGTAGCCTGTGATGATACCATTCTGTTCATCAGATTGAACTTCCTCCCATGTGACTGAAATGCTGGTTGAGCTGCTGTTTTGTTCCTCTCACATTTCGTGGAGCACCATCAGGTTCTGATATAGAAGTTCAAAACAACTTTATATTGCAAATAGTAAGATTGAGCTTCAGCATTTGTTTTATTCCTTTGAAGAATTATCAATGACCTATTCTTTTTCATGGCTGTCATAGTTGCTTGAGAAACATGGATATTTTACGTCTGATATTTATCAAAAAAATATATATACAGAGACCATAATCGATGCAAAGGTTTATTACCTGCAGAAGTGGGTAAAATCTATACATTTTGATTTGAAGTCTTTACAGCTACAATTCAAGACAAAAGTCTTAGACACTTGATAATTTTCTGCCATCATTGCTGCTTTCCCCTTCCCCTTCATTGCTGCTCTCCCCTCCCCCTTCATTGCTGCTCTCCCCTCCCCCTTTATGTTGTCATCCCTGCCTGGTTGGATGTCTACTATTCCTTCAACACTGTTTGGGGGCAAGGAGACAGGGTTGCGGGGGTGGGGGCTTTTTTGATAGCATTAAGGATGATTTACATGTTACGTCATTTTCATAGTCCCTACCATAGCTCTCAACCATGAGCGCGTGAGAATTCTGTTAGTAATTGTAAAATAGCAATTACTTACTATCTTGGCCTGTTCTAACAACAATAGGGTCACTGGCTGGTCCATCTCCTTTCACAGTAGATGCAAACACTGTGATATTGTAATTGACGTACTTCCTTAAATTTATCAGTTCCGTTTGACGATCAGAGAAACTAGCTGGGACATTTCCATTGTGATTCTCTGTTTGTGACTGGTAGGTAATGGTGTAACCTGTGATGATACCATTCTGTTCATCAGATTGAACTTCCTCCCATGTGACTGAAATGCTGGTTGAGCTGCTGTTTTGTCCTCTCACATTTCGTGGAGCACCATCAGGTTCTGATATAGAAGTTCAAAACAACTTTATATTGCAAATAGTACGATTGAGCTTCAGCATTTGTTTTATTCCTTTGAAGAATTATCAATGACCTATTCTTTTTCATGGCTGTCATAGTTGCTTGAGAAAACATGGATATTTTACGTCTGATATTTATCAAAAAATATATATACAGAGACCATAATCGATGCAAAGGTTATTACCTGTCAGAAGTGGGTAAAATCTATACATTTTGATTTGAAGTCTTTACAGCTACAATTCAAGACAAAAGTCTTAGGACACTTGATAATTTTCTGCCATCATTGCTGCTTTCCCCTTCCCCTTCATTGCTGCTCTCCCCTCCCCCTTCATTGCTGCTCTCCCCCTCCCCCTTTATGTTGTCATCCCTGCCTGGTTGGATGTCTACTATTCTTCAACACTGTTTGGGGGCAAGGAGACAGGGTTGCGGGGGTGGGGGCTTTTTTGATAGCATTAAGGATGATTTACATGTTACGTCATTTTCATAGTCCATACCATAGCTCTCAACCAATGAGCGTGTGAGAATTCTGTTAGTAATTGTAAAATAAAAATCACTTACTATCTTGGTCTGTTATAACAACAATAGCAGGGTCACTGGGTGGTCCATCTCCTATCACAGTAGATGCAAACACTGTGATATTGTAATTGACGTACTTCCTTAAATTTATCAGTTCCGTTTCACGATCAGAGGAACTAGCTTGAACACTTCCCTTGTGATTCTCTGTTTGTGAATGGTAGGTAATGTTGTAACTTGTGATGATACCATTCTGTTTTATCAGCTGGAACTTCCTTCCACGTGACTGAAAATGCTGGTTGAGCTGCTGTTTTGTCCTCTCACATTTCGTGGAGCACCATCAGGTTCTGATATAGAAGTTCAAACAACTTTATATTGCAAATAGTGTGATTGAGCTTCTTTATTTTTTTATTGTCAACGATCTGGATATAAGGCAGACTGGTTATAAGTTTTAAGAAACAAGATGACTACTTTGATTTTAGGGCAATACATGTTTTCGATCGCACTGCGATCATCTTCGAGTTGCGAATTATTGATGACCTATTCTTTTCATGACTGTCAAGTTTGCTCAAGAAAAAGTGAATATTATTCTATGTGTGATTTTTATAAAAAGAAATCATACAGAGACCATAATCGATGTAAAGGTTATTACTTGCAGAAGTGGGTAAATCTATACATTTTGATTTTGATTTTAAGTTTTTGCAGCTACAATTCAAGACAAAAGTCTTAGGACACTACATTGCCGTCTTCATTGCCGTCTTCATTGCCATTCCCCCCCTCCCCCTTTAACAATGTTTGTCATCCGTGCCTGGTTGGATGTCTACTATTCTTCAACATTGTTTTGGGGCAAGGGGACGGGGGTGGGGCTTTTTAATAGCATTTAGGATGATTTACATGTTACGTCATTTTCATGGTCCATACTCCTCATCACAATAGTTCTCAACCAATGAGTATGCAAGAATTCTGTTAGTGATTGTAAAAAAAAATTACTTACCATCTTGGTCTGTTCTAACAACAATAGCAGGGTCACTGGGTGGTCCATCTCCTTGCACAGTAGATGCAAACACTGTGATATTGTAATTGACGTACTTCCTTAAATTTATCATTTCCGTTTGACGATCAGAGAAACTAGCTAGAACACTTCCATTGTGATTCTCTGTTTGTGACTGGTAGGTAATGTTGTAACTTGTGATGATAACCATTCTGTTTATCAGCTTGAACTTCCTTCCACGTGACTGAAATGCTGGTTGAGCTGCTGTTTTTGTCCACTCACATTTTTGTGGAGCACCATCAGGCTCTGATAGAGAAGTTCAAAACAACTTTATATTGCAAATAGTGCCATGTTGAGCTTCAGTATTTGTTTTATTCCTTTAAAGACCTATTTCTGGCCAGTGGACAAAAATCCTGTACTACGACGCCATAAGCTTTCATGCTTAAACTAGACATTCATGAGCCGTACCTTAACGGTATTCACCAAATAATATAACCACTCCACAATCCTTAAAATTGCTTTCCGGGCACTAGTTTTACCTATTGTTCAAATTACGTCATATTAAAAAATTAATCCCATCACCAGAAAGATCGCATGAAATGAGTCACCAAGTTTGGTTATGTTACATTACATAGTAACCAGGCTGTGAGCTGTCAAAGGTCGCCCAAATTCCATACAAACATCTCTAATTCAGAGATGGCGTCCCCCAAATCCATACAAAGTCTCTAATTTTTTCTGATTTTTGAAAGCCTTCTACATGGTTGCAATCTAACGAAACAACCTCAAACTTGGTAAACTGACTAATTTTAATGTGATCTTTCTTGTGACAGGCTCCAATTTTTAATTAAATTTAAATTTAAAAACTCGTCCCCAGTCTCCATTTGAACTTCGGAACGGGCAATTAAGCGGCCCACCTCTAATAAGTGGCCACGGTTACCTTTTGGCCTGTCCCGATGAGGGTTCTTCTATTGTTTTTGCCCCTATTAGGCAGCCACCAAGAATTTAACCTCAAATTTTGCCTCAACTAAATCTCATCAAAACACCCATGATGAGACCAAACGAGATTGATATTAATGTCACTGAAGCATACCAAACTTGCACTATCAGGTATTTACCCAAATTCAGATTCTTTACAAGAAAAAGATATGTCACATGTCTTTGTCAATGCAGTTTTTTACTTGCTATCATGATTGTTTGGCTTGAAAATCAACTGTATAAGGTTGGAATTTCAATCATCTTAATTAGCATAATAAAGTAGGCATAACGTCACTTACTATCTTGGTCTGTTCTAACAACAATAGCAGGGTCACTGGCTGGTCCATCTCCTATCACAGTAGATGCAAACACTGTGATATTGTAATTGACGTACTTCCTTAAATTTATCAGTTCCGTTTGACGATCAGAGAAACTAGCTAGAACACTTCCATTGTGATTCTCTGTTTGTGACTGGTAGGTAATGTTGTAACTTGTGATGATACCATTCCTGTTTATCAGCTTGAACTTCCTTCCACGTGACTGAAATGCTGGTTGAGCTGCTGTTTTGTCCACTCACATTTTGTGGAGCACCATCAGGCTCTGATAGAGAAGTTCAAAACAACTTTTATATTGCAAATAGTGCCATGTTGAGCTTCAGTATTTGTTTTATTCCTTTAAAGACCTATTTCTGGCCAGTGGACAAAATCCTGTACTACGACGCCATAAGCTTTCATGCTTAAACTAGACATTCATGAGCCGTACCTTAACGGTATTCACCAAATAATATAACCACTCCACAATCCTTAAATTGCTTTCCGGCACTAGTTTACCTATTGTTTTCAAATTACGTCATATTAAAAAATTAATCCCATCACCAGAAAGATCGCATGAAAATGAGTCACCAAGTTTGGTTATGTTTACATTACAATAGTAACCAGGCTGTGAGCTGTCAAAGCTCGCCCAAATTCCATACAAACATCTCTAATTCAGAGATGGCGTCCCCCAAATCCATACAAAGTCTCTAATTTTTCTGATTTTTGAAAGCCTTCTACATGGTTGCAATCTAACGAAACAACCTCAAACTTTGGTAAACTGACTAATTTTAATGTGGATCTTTCTTGTGACAGGCTCCAATTTTTAATTAAATTTAAATTTAAAAACTCGTCCCCAGTCTCCATTTGAACTTCGGAACGGGCAATTAAGCGGCCACCTCTAATACGTGGCCACGGTTACCTTTTGGCCATGTCCCGATGAGGGTTCTTCTATTGTTTTTTGCCCCTATTAGGCAGCCACCAAGAATTTAACCTCAAATTTTGCCTCAACTAAATCTCATCAAAACACCCATGATGAGACCAAACGAGATTGATATTAATGTCACTGAAGCATACCAAACTTGCACTATCAGGTATTTACCCAAATTCAGATTCTTTACAAGAAAAAGATATGTCACATGTCTTTGTCAATGCAGTTTTTTACTTGCTATCATGATTGTTTGGCTTGAAAATCAACTGTATAAGGTTGGAATTTCAATCATCTTAATTAGCATAATAAAGTAGCATAAACGTCACTTACTATCTTGGTCTGTTCTAACAACAATAGCAGGGTCCCTGGCTGGTCCATCTCCTATCACAGTAGATGCAACACTGTGATATTGTAATTGACGTACTTCCTTAAATTTATCAGTTCCGTTTGACGATCAGAGAAACTAGCTAGAACACTTCCATTGTGATTCTCTGTTTGTGACTGGTAGGTAATGTTGTAACTTGTGATGATACCATTCTGTTTATCAGCTTGAACTTCCTTCCACGTGACTGAAATGCTGGTTGAGCTGCTGTTTTGTCCACTCACATTTTGTGGAGCACCATCAGGCTCTGATAGAGAAGTTCAAAACAACTTTATATTGCAAATAGTGCCATGTTGAGCTTCAGTATTTGTTTTATTCCTTTAAAGACCTATTTCTGGCCAGTGGACAAAAATCCTGTACTACGACGCCATAAGCTTTCATGCTTAAACTAGACATTCATGAGCCGTACCTTAACGGTATTCACCAAATAATATAACCACTCCACAATCCTTAAATTGCTTTCCCGGGCACTAGTTTACCTATTGTTCAAAATTACGTCATATTAAAAAATTAATCCCATCACCAGAAAGATCGCATGAAAATGAGTCACCAAGTTTGGTTACGTTACATTACATAGTAACCAGGATGTGAGCTGTCAAAGCTCGCCCAAATTCCATACAAACATCTCTAATTCAGAGATGGCGTCCCCCAAATCCATACAAAGTCCTCTAATTTTTTCTGATTTTTGAAAGCCTTCTACATGGTTGCAATCTAACGAAACAACCTCAAACTTGGTAAACTGACTAATTTTAATGTGATCTTTCTTGTGACAGGCTCCAATTTTTAATTAAATTTAAATTTAAAAACTCGTCCCCAGTCTCCATTTGAACTTCGGAACGGGCAATTAAGCGGCACCTCTAATAAGTGGCCACGGTTACCTTTTGGCCTGTCCCGATGAGGGTTCTTCTATTGTTTTTTGCCCCTATTAGCAGCCACCAAGAATTTAACCTCAAATTTTGCCTCAACTAAATCTCATCAAAACACCCATGATGAGACCAAACGAGATTGATATTAATGTCACTGAAGCATACCAAACTTGCACTATCAGGTATTTACCCAAATTCAGATTCTTTACAAGAAAAAGATATGTCACATGTCTTTGTCAATGCAGTTTTTTACTTGCTATCATGATTGTTTGGCTTGAAAATCAACCTGTATAAGGTTGGAAATTTCAATCATCTTAATTAGCATAATAAAGTAGCATAAACGTCACTTACTATCTTGGTCTGTTCTAACAACAATAGCAGGGTCCACTGGGTGGTCCATCTCCTTTCACAGTAGATGCTGACACTGTGATATTGTAATTGACATACTTCCCTTAAATTTGACAATTCCTTCTCATTTTCTGAGGAAGTAGCTGAAACATTTCCATTTGTGGTTCTGGTGTTTGTGACTGGTAGTTAATGGTGTAACCTTGTGATGTTACC
>MU826995.1:0-21386 GCA_029204205.1 Desmophyllum pertusum | reverse complement strand
ATGTCGCTAAGGATGGAGCCAATTGGAAATTGTCAAATAAAGTTCCCTTCATATTTTTGTGTGTAGTTAGCCCTTGGGGTGGAAAAATTCGTGATGATATTTTTCACTTCTTGCACTAACCTATACTTGGGATCAGGGGGGGTGGGGGGGGGGGGGGAGTTCATGCCCAAAAATGTATTTTGTGAGGTATTTTTAACCCTGAAAACTGAGATTTTGTTAACTAACTCTCAAAATGCAAAGACTGGTTAAAATTCTGCTGACATCGTGGTATAATATCATTTTTTCCACTCTACAAAACTGGCAACGGATTTTTCAGTTTGTCCCCTGGGGGCCCCCTGTCCCCCTGTCCTTTGTAAGGGGGGGAACCGCCTTTTTAAAAAACTGACAAATAGTATTATTTAAGCCCCAGAAAGTGGGCATTGAAAATGAAGGAAAATTAACATTTTGCCGTGGGTATGAATTGTAAATTATGTGTTCTGCAAAACAAATATTGAGTGCCCGCGGACTTTTCAGTACCAAAAGATTCACAAAAGACGAATATTCATTTCCAACTTCAAATTTGATCAAAATATGAATACCAGTTTGATTTTATTTAGCCAAAGATGTCTCATTTTCAGTTTTTTAAAAAGGCGGTCCCCCCCCCCCCCCTTACAAAGGACAGGGGGCCAGGGGTCCCACAGGGGGCAAACTGAAATCCATTGCCAGTTTTGTAGAGTGGAAGGATGATATTATACAAGGATGTCAGCAGAATTTTAACCAGTCTTTTGCATTTTGAGAGAATTAGTTAACAAAATCTCAGTTTTCAGGGTTAAAAATATACCTCAAAAAATACATTTTTGGGCATGAACTTCCTCTCCTGATCCCAAGTCTAGGTTAGTGCAGGAAGTGAAAAAAATATCATCATGAATGTTTCCACCCCAACGGCTAACTACACACAAAATATGAAGGGAACTTTATTTTGACCATTTCCAATTTGGCTCATCCTTAGCGACATTCGTTCTTAAGTGTTTACAATCATCAATGTACATGTATACTAGTCATACGTGACCTCGCATGGGTCCTCGCGAATCTGCGATGGGATTAATTATTGTTGGGGTGTGAGGGTGATAACCAGGCTTTATAGAGATCGACTGGAGTTCGCTGGTCTCCCGACATCTGCCCTTCACTGTTGACGGTCTTGTTTTCGACGAAAGACTAACTGGGCGAGTTGCATGACACTGCTTAGAATTTCCGACTACAGATTTGCATCAATTATAAATTATTTCATGTGAAGAACCTTTCCTTTATTTGTTAAGGAAACATTTGAAAACATATTTCTTTTTCAACGCCGTGAATAAGCGGCGAATATATTTTTTACTGTGAAGTCTGTGAAGCACTGATCGAATCGAATAGATGTCAAACAGACAATATTCGTATTCCCCGACGGCCCTGGGGCGAGAGCCATCTGAGCAAACATACAAAATGATATTATGGCTGGGTTGCTGGAAAACGCGAAAAATTTTAATGCTGGAATGTTCCTGAGCTCAAAAATTCCCTGAAGTCTCGAGGCTAGAGACTAAAGGCAGCCTGAAATTAATTTACGGAAAGATCCGAAAACCGCGGATACAATTAATTCGTCAAAAGAATGAAAACCTGTTTATTCAGTATTGTTACCTTGTATTTCGAAGAGCTTGCCAATTCCAGCTGCATTGAGTTTTTAAAATCAGCACAATAAATATCCATGGATCAGATATAAACTTAAACTTCACAGTGAAATTCTCTTCGAAGACCACTCTCTTTCTTTCCATCCATGTAGATATTGAGGGTTTTCTTTGTTCTTTTACTTTAATGAACTTGATTTTAACTTAAGTTTAAGCTTAATTCTGTAGTCGCGCAAGTTTTGCTCGCCGTATAAACAAGTGAAACCTTCGGCTGCGTATAGCTGTCCGTTCAACTTGTAAAATGAATATAATGTTCAGCTCCACAATTATTTCGAATCTTCTCATGTTAAGCTAAACCATCTGCGCAATTTTCCAGAATATACGAAACTTTGGAGAGATTGAGCGAAGATTAATCCGCGGAGAAAACTTTGTCTTGCTTTCTTTTCATTCAACTTGCCAACTGGACACCGCGCCATACGTTTTGCCGCCGTTTTCATACAAATCATGCTTCATTTAGATTGAACTGAAAAATCACTCAGTCGATTTATAGTTTTACAAAAAGTATACCGAAGTTTGACCTAAATTTAGTGAAGTATTTAAACAATTATTACATTCTGCTGTGACGCTTTCGCTTTTCTTTGGCCAAAGTTTCTGCCTTTGCGTAGCGCTCGCATTAAAAATGATTCAACGTCATTAGCTGCTGGTTTCGCGCGAAAAATGTCTAAAAATGACCTAACTGCGAATCTGATGGGACAAGACCCAATATCAGAGATGGAAACCTCTAGTTATAGACCTCTGATAATGATCTTGTTTTGCAAAATCTGTTTTTCACGCGCGCGCGTATTCCTATTCCTAGGTCGCTATAAAACTACCGAAGAAATAAAATTTAATCCAAATAACAAGAAACTCAGATGATTAATTTTTACACCAAAATATGTAATTACAGAAAGCTACGTAGCTGTGAAGAACAGACGATGGAGACTCAAACGGAATTTCACCACTAAAAGCAGCTGAAATGAGAAGCTATTTCAAATTTAACACAAAAACCATTCAAAGTCGCAACCGGCGGCAAATTTTAGGACAATCTTCAATACTCTTGAAAGCATTTTTCGCAACCTCGTCGACCCCGTGTCTCCAATAATATTGGAGATTTTGATTGTTTCAAAATGGCGGCGAGCTCGCGATTGGCTAATTTTGTGGTCACGTGATCTGCTCTTCGCCAGGGTCTTCTTCGCGCCCACCCGCCATTTTGAAAGCGGAGATGGCCCTGGGGACGAGGTTGCATTTTTCGAGCAAAGCTGTTTCGTCATTTTTCACCAATTTCATTTCTCATGTTAATCTAATTTTTACTATTCAATGGCAATTTATAATTTTCATTTTATGCGAACCTTGACAAACTGTAAGCTTGCCTTCAGTTTCAACGTACGGCCACAACTGATTTATAAGCTTACGTGCCGAGGATTATTTTCTGGACTACCGGTAATCACTAAGTTCTTTCTTGAATGAAACTTAACGGAAGGTATGTTTAGGAAAAAGAGAAACGAAAGCAAATGATTAAAACTAAGGAAATGAGTCTAAACACGGAGATCTGTAATTCAAAAAATACAGAGCGCGAGCGGTGAAACTGATTTCCAAAACAATAACAAAGTTAACTCAAATTTATGTCGGTTAAAACAGTTAAAATCAAATGAAAACTTGCCTTTTTGAAGAAATACAAGCCCTTTAATTCCACTGCGTAGTTCTCCATTCACTTGACAACGGTAAGAGAGCAATATAATGTGAGAAACGGCAGTGTAAAAGCTTCTTTGCATCAACCTTCGTCCTTCGCACGTTGCTGAAATTAAAATGTTTTCGCTTGAATAGCGCATGCCTACGCTACGATTCCGCGGGTCTCCGCCGGGTTCGCGAACAATTTTTCCCGCTCCGGGACCAATATTGTCTTGATTAATATGTTTTTTTGGTCTTACAATGTTAAACGCATTCTGGCAGCTTTAAGAGCTGATGTCTGTAATTATCAACCGGAGGCATGCAATAGGGAAAATACAAAAATTATCAAAAAAAATTCACAAGATAGCCCTTAGTGAACTATTACTAAAAATATATGTTTTACTTCAATCCGGTAATTATTTTCGAGATACGGAGCTAATCTTGGTTTTGCAGCTCTTAGACCGGTTTTTTAGGCGTCTGACACCGCACATTGTAGAGACGTTGTTTTGAAACTCAAAACAATTTTATTCCGAGAAACAAAATATTAATCAGATTAAGTAGATAATAAGCTATATTTTGAATGGTTATTTTATCAATTTGAATTAAAATTGAATATTTGGAAGATTTTTCATTATTTACAATATTTTAAGCAATTTCTTGCAATGCAAATTGACGAAATTGAGAGGCTAAAATCATTGACTGTTACATAGCCTAGAGTATAGAGACTTATCCCACGTGAAAGAGCATTATTTCTTCTTTTAAAATTGTTTTTCAAAACCATGGGCAACTTAAAAGAAGAATTTTGAGGCCGCGAAATACAAGTAGTACTTTTGTGTAATTTGAGCTTTTTCGTCACGGCATTCCGATGCTAAAACTAAGATAAACACAACATTAAAACATTTTGGAACAACAGAAGTTTAATAATACTTGCTATCAGGCACAAGCACATGTTACAAGACTATTTTCTGTGATTTGCTATCGCTTTTTGGCAATAATAAAATAATTTAGCTATTTTATTCGACCTTGAGTTCCAAAGCGTACACAAGTCACGTAACGTAACGTTTGTCAAAGTCAACTTGAAATCAAATGAAATCAGAACATTTTGCACTCTGAAATTACTGTTTAACACACAGAACAATAGCTATGAGTGCTTTGTTATTCGTACCTTAGATTGGGATTTCTGGATATTGAAGAAATCCATGAGTTAAATCGGGAACAACATCCGTTGGCTGTATATATAAATGAAATACGCGGTTTCCAAACTCAGAGATTGCGTTACATGCATTACAGTGGGAGACCGCTGTAATGTTATTTCGATTATGGGCCCCAAACGAATTGCTTTAAAAAACTTATAGAAATTTCACAACTGAATGGCCACAATGCATTAATTTGATTAACGTCACCGGATTTAGAAATTTTGAAAGAAACTAATCCAGGACCCAGGACCCTGTACTCAAAGGACAAGTGCGACCTAACCATCTTCATTATAGTAAAAAAAAAAACGAAATGAACAAAATCAGTGGAACTAGTCATTGTCAGAGGATGTTCCAAAACTCGACAACAGTGCAATATCTTAGACATTCGTGCAAGAACACGACCCAACAAGATCAACTCATAATGACGATAATAGCGTGAGATTTCTTTGTTTAATGAACAAAATAATCATCGACATTTCTCATACGCATAAATTGTTGCATCCCCAACTGTGTAAAAGGTCACAGACAATCACAATACGAGTACTAATGTCATGCTAGCAAATCTTTAAATAAATGTAACTTTTTTCTTACGACATTTTAATTTCTAAATGATATGTCAGTATAACCCAAAGAAAATAAAAACATTTTTATTAGAAACAATCCAGAAACAGCTACAGGTGCTAGAAAAGTTTCAGAAAAGTGCCCCACTAACCCTTTGTCAGGAAGAAGAACTGATTACCCGGAACAAGAAACTGCTGGCTTATTTTTAGATTTCCTTTTCCCGGGAAATGTTTTTTATTTTCCGATTCTCATTTGTAACATGATATCAAATTAAATAAAAAAAATTAGCTTTGTATAATGTATAAATTGCCCATTTCGGATCATGATTTTCTCTAAAAAAAAATTGTGTTGATGTACACGTACATGTACACGTGAATAAGATTCAATTTGAAAAAAACAAGTCTCTAGAGTAACATTACGTGGTCTGAAATGGGGCAACAAACAAACCAAGCGAAAGAGGTTTGAATGTGTATTCGGGGATTTCCCCCTCTCGCTCTTCTCGCTAGAAGGACTAAGGGAAAGAGGGACTGCTGATAGCCTACGCTCCGGGTAAACCTATAAGCTGGAGAGAAACTGACATTTCAGGCTGGCAGGAAATATTGGAGGCGAGGTGCGCAATGACCGCGAGTAGTGAGTAATCCTCGCCACCACTGTTTTCGCGTGGCAATTTTTCCCGATCGATGCTGCTCGTAGTTTAAGTAAGATCACTTGGGAATTGAGGATAAGTGCTATTGCGTCGGAAAGCGATAACTTTCGGAACACTCACGAGTGCTCGCGCTGTTTTATAACTAGCCTGCGAATACAGCCGCCTTCCATGGCGCGTCCCGCGAGAAAGTCTGCGATTTACAGTCAGATACGTTAAGCCAATAATTCGATTTCCGTGCGGTGGTTGGTCTCGCAATGCATAATTACTGTAACGCTTTCGTTTGCTCTCATTGCTACCAGAGGAATATTCATTAAATAAACGCTAAAAATTATTGGACGCGTTTATAGCGGACCTTCTGTCTTCAGAAGACCTGAAAACGAGGCAGATTTTAAGCAAGGGTATATAATCCTGCACATGCGCACAATTTAGAATGCAGCTGCTGGTCTTATTGCTGTAATGTGGTAAGCAATATAATAATTTACTGGATTCGCACATTATGTGGTCAGTGTTGTCCGTGCTGGAGTTCAATGGTTTTCATTTTGTATCTCCTAAACGCGGTCCTCCCCTAACGCGGTTCTCTCCTACCACGGTCCTCGACCCTAACCCGGTCCTCCTCAAAAGACCGCCTTTGCCCATCTGTGACCCTAGTCAAAGGTATGGCAAAGCACGGTCTTTGTCACCTGTGACCCTAGTCAAAGGTGTAGGTCGAAGGCAACTTTTCGTGCAATACGCGGATCTTGTTGGTTGTGTTTCTTGCACGAAGGTCTAAGATATTGCACTGTTGCCTAGTTTTGGAACATCCTCTGACAATGACCAGTTCCACTGATTTTGTTCATATGCTGTTTTTTTTTACTATATTGAAGTTAGGTGATAGTTAGGTCGCACTTGCACTTTTTTACTACTGAATGAACTGATGATGGTTAGGCGGCCGTCGACATATTCCCAAGTGCCCCTCCACTGGACGTTTAGGGGAGAGGGGGTAAGGAGAGAAAATATTTGGACGTTAGCGTGGAGTATTTTGAGAAAAAAAACAAAATGAGACATTTCTTTATTAGTAAAAATGAGAACAAATGAGAACAATTTCATTTCACTTACACATGGGATTGCTGTATCGCACGTAAATCTCACGACTTTCGTCGCTCGCATATGGGCCCAAACGCGAGCCTGCTTGCAAGCTACTCTAGAAAAAGATTGGACAGCAAAATTCCAAGTGGACGTAAAGGAGGGGGGGGGGGGGGGGGGGTGGGGTCTGACCTTGACGTCCAGTGGTTGTTAAGCAGGGCACTTGGGAATATGTCGACAACCCCATTTCTTGCACTTGTCCTGCAGGGTCCTCGATTAATTTCTTTCAAATTTCTACAATCGGTGAACGTTAAATCAAAACTAATGGTTGTGGAGTTGATGAAATTTCCATAAGTTTTTTTTAAAACAATTCGGCCTCGTGGCCCATTAACATCGAAAATAAACATTACAGCTGGTCTCCCACTGTAATGCATGTAAACGCAATCTCCTGAAACGAATTTCGGAAACCACCGTTATTATAATTATTAAACAGCCAACGGATGGTTGTTCCCGATTTAACTCAATGGATTTCTTCCAATATCCAGATAATCCAATCTAAGGTACGAATAAACCAAACGCACTCATAGCTATTGTTCAGTGTGTTGAAACAGTAATTTCAGAGTGCAAAATGGTTCGGATTTCATTTGATTTTTCAAAGTTGACTTTGACCAAAACGTTACGTTACGTTGGACTTGTCGTACGCTTTGGAAACTCAAGGTCGATTAAAATAGCTAAATTATTTTATTATTGCAAAAAGCGATAGCAAATCACAGAAATAGTCTTGTAACATGTGCTTGTGCCTGATAGCAAGTATTATTAAACTTCTGTTGTTCCAAAATGTTTTAATGTTGTGTTTATCTTAGTTTTAGCATCGGAATGCCGTGACGAAAAAGCTCAAATTACACAAAAGTACTACTTGTATTTCGCGGCCTCAAAATTCTTCTTTAAGTTGCCCATGGTTTTTAAAAACAATTTTAAAAGAAGAAATAATGCTCTTTCACGTGGGATAAGTCTCTATACTCTAGGCTATGTAACAGTCAATGATTTTAGCCTCTCAATTTCGTCAATTTCGCATTGCAAGAAATTGCTTAAAAATATTGTAAATAATGACAAATCTTCCAAATATTCATTTTAATTCAAATTGATAAAATAACCATTCAAAATATAGCTTATTATCTACTTAATCTGATGAATATTTTGTTTCTCGGAATAAAATTGGTTTGAGTTTCAAAACAACGTCTCTACAATGTGCGGTGTCAGACGCCTAAAAACCGTCTGAGAGCTGCAAAACAAGATTAGCTCCGTATCTCGAAGTAATTACCGGATAAGTAAAAACATATATTTTTAGTAATAGTTCACCAAGGGCTATCTTGTGAATTTTTGTATTTTCCCTATTGCATGCCTCCGGTTGATAATTACAGACATCAGCTCTTAAGAAGCAAAGCAAAATGTTCTACCCGAGTAAATTGCACAGTGGTCGGAGCGGTCCGTAACCCGGGTCCGTACTGCAGGATATGGACCGCTGAATCGCGCGCTCTATTTTGACAAATCCACGAGTCAGCCCTAATCTATGGACTCTTTGACTCCTATTAGGCCCTGCAGCAATACGAGCACGTGGACGAAAGGCCCTGATGGTCTACGAAAAGGCTCTTAGGGATGGATCTGTGAACGTTTACCGTGGTCGAATATTGCTAATTGGCCAGGATCGTGCTGGTAAAACAAGTTTGAAGAAGTCTCTCTTAGGCCTGCCGTTTGACCCTAAAGAACAGAGCACTGAGGGAATTGAAGTGGATCCTTCAAAGTGTGAAATGAAGTTGACCTAATCAAGAACTGGCATTCCACCAATGAAAAAACAGGATCGTTTGAATTTTCTAAACATATTGCGAGGATGGTGGCTGAAACTGATCTGATTCAAGAATCAAAAGAAAAACGGCTTCATCGTGAGGAATTATTTGATAATACCATGCCGGGTTATTATTTCGAAGATAGCGAAGATACCGAAGATACTGAAGATAGCGAAGAGAGCGAAGAGAGCGAAGATACCGAAGATGCCAAAGATAACGGAAGATACCGAAGATGCCAAAGATACCAAAGATACCAAGGATACCGAAGAGACCGAAGATACCAAAGATACCAAGGATACCGAAGATACCAAAGATACCAAGTATACCGAAGATGCCAAAGATACCGAAGATACCGAAGATACCAAAGTTACCAAAGATACCGAGATACCGAAGATGCCGAAGATACCGAAGATACCGAAGATACCGAAGATACCGAAGATACCGAAGATACCGAAGATACCGAAGATACCGAAGATACCGAAGACACCGAAGATACCGAAGATAGCGGAGACGAATTGGATTTTGATGTAAAAGACGAGAAATGGTCTCCACACCAGTCAGGTTTGTCCGTATTGGTGCTAATGCTTACTGGCTGTTATGATGCTTGCCATATTAAATCGATATTAAACCTACAACATATGTCCTAGCTTCCACAAGTCTCCTGTAGCTCAGTGGTAGAGTGTCCATTACCGTGTGTGGAAAGTCATAGATTCGACTCCTGTTGGGAGAACTAGGTCGGAATTTTTAAAAACCCTTTTCCGCGTAGCTGCCGTCACTGGTCGTCACTGACTGATTAAACTTTCTCATAGTTCTACATGTGAGAGGAGAGAAAATTAGATTATCTAGTTTTATTTTGTGGATTCGTTTTTCTGTGTTACAAATATAAAATCCAACATAAAAGTAGTTTGTTTAGCTAGCGTTAATCGTTTTTCGTATCAGTTCTGATAGTAAGCGTCAATCTGTAACTGTAACCTGCACAAAGCTGTGATCCACTTGTGTGGTTTTAAAACACGGAGCGATACACCGATTCAGGCTATTACCGGAAGTTGCATGAAAGCGAGGCCTAAGGGCTAAGGATGGCGCGAATCTCAAAACTTGCAGTAGCAAAACATGGACGAAAGAGCATTACGAGAGAAAAACCTTACACCAAATGATATCCCATGTTCATCCGTTGAAATAAAATCCTGGTCTTAAGTGTAGAAGACTAAAGCAACAAGGATTAAAGAAAGATCTCGTCGAAAAGTAAGTTTCGTAACATTTGTCGTGTGGAAGGTTTTTGTTGCGAGTTTCGTTCCATATAAAACCTCTAAAGCCGGCTTTTATACTTCCGCAGGGTGAAAGCATTCAACTCGATCCCTTACTACAGGGACAAGGTTTATGACCCTGATCCTGATAGAAGCTACACGAAAGGCCAAGCTTGACAAGCTCAAGCGGTCAAATGATACAGTAGAGAACACGCTAGAACAAACAAGCTCCAGTATTAAATTCGCCTTTCGATAGCTTCCCGCCGGACGAGTCCACGTTATTTTCGGAAGACTTTTCTATTTTACCTTCATTTGTACAGATGGACGCCTTTGAACAAGTTAAAAATTTTGGGAAATCAGTTAAGAAGTTTGTCAATTGCAGACGTGTCATAAACTCGAATGACAAAGGCCTTCGCACGATGAGCTTTGTGCATGATTTACAAGTATATAACAGCGCAGAGAAAAGTCTGATATATTTGCGCGCTTTTTGTTGGGGGTCCTACAACAGGAACGTTAAGTACAAGGTAAAATTGGTTCTTAACCAAAAGGGAACCCATAAGATTGTGGCAGCAAAGTGTGATAGATATTCCTGATCTACAAGTATCCCTTAATGCTCAGTCTACTGGTGAGCCACATGTGCAGAGAATATCAATTCCCCTGGACAACACCCAAGTGCAAGAAGGGTTACAGTCAACTTCTTCTTATAGAACAGCTGTTCCCCCCTTACTCAAGAACAACAACCACCAATACAATCAAAAACATTTATAGAAACACTTACAGATGAGCAAAAGCACAATGAAATGGCAACAAGGGGGCAATCAGTCTACCCTGTTTGGTTTGAACAAAAGCAGAACAGGATAACTGCCAGTATCTGTAAAGACGTATTTCCCATATTCATAACCAAAGGTCAAAGACACCAGAAAATCTAATTAAAAAACATTATAGCAAAAGGGAGACCTTACAAGCAAGTGAGCTATTTACAAGCTAAACAACTTAATTATAAAAGTAAGAGTATGATTTATGGCATTGAAAATGAAGCCAGTTACAGCCAATTTGTACAAAGAATACCTTTTATCATTACCAGATGTGAAGGAATTATACTTCAAGAGGTTAGCCTAATTGTAGACAAAGATAATACAGTTCTTGCAGCAAGTCCTGATAGAATTGCAACCATTGAATATCAAAATGGTGACATTGAGCATAGAAATGTAGAAATAAAATGTATCGAGTCAAAGGCAGGATGTCTCACATACGGTTGCCATCAAAAGGAAACAAGTTTTGCATTTATGGAAACAAACTCTTTCTATGAAGTGAAAGAAAAACATCAATACTGGTTTGTTTCAGTGCCCAATGCAGATGGGAATCACTACACTTCCATTGACTGACTTTGTCATTTTTACCAACTTAAGATATCCCATTTTGGTTCTGAAGGTCACATCATCATCAAGATGGCAATATGAAATTAACCAAGTTTACTTGCTTTTCATGAGAAATATATCAAAAGCAAGAACACTCAATGACTCTAGAACAGAACATTATGTTAAAATTCACTTGAAGGGGTATCCTAAACTAGCAGGCCCAAAGGGGCTCTTCAGACACTTGTATATAGTATTCTGCTGTCTAAAGATAATATTTTAGTCTTGCACCTTGTCTGGGGAGAAAGGTGCTTTCAGTTTGATATTGTTCCAGTGTTCTTTGAATGTAAATATCTATACAAACTAAAAAATTAGTTTCTCTAGACAGAAATGATTGGATTTTGAAAGTTGACCAACAATGCGCACAAAGTCCAGATATGATTTATAGATCCATAGCTAGAAAGAGGCAGAACTTGATTAAATATATGCCAAGCCGTTATCCACTTTGAAAGGAAGACCTTTGTCTGAGATCCCAAATCTCGGCAACTAAGTCTTTCTCCTGTGGTTTGTCTTCTGATTCGC
This sequence comes from Desmophyllum pertusum, assembly GCA_029204205.1. Classification (NCBI taxonomy): domain Eukaryota; kingdom Metazoa; phylum Cnidaria; class Anthozoa; order Scleractinia; family Caryophylliidae; genus Desmophyllum; species Desmophyllum pertusum. Next base: position 9,549 of record MU826995.1, on the reverse strand, counting down.
ATGAACGGTAAACTGTCTCCTTTATTACTTCCCCCAATGGGCCCGCAACTGATAATATTATTCCAAGCTTATTGTCTTCACGTACTTTAGCTCTTTCGGACCTCCCACTCTCTTTATCGTGATCCACTGACCATGCAAAAACGGAAGGAACAGCGTTCTTTACAAGATCATGCCTTCTGCTAGTTAAAGATTTTTTATCTTTCGCAGTAAAATGTTCCGAACAGCAGAAGAGTGATGTGTTAGAAGCGAATTTTCCATTGCCACGTTTCATCCTATAGCTCCCATATTTTCCTCTGACTTTGGTGCTAGTCTGAAAAGCGTGAAAAATAAGATCATTTCCGATTGTCAGAACAATTGTTACATACGCTAGCGCGCGCAACACTTGTGGACTCGTGTATTTTTGACTCCGTCCATCGTTTTGTTTTACGATAGCCCTTAGGCCTCGCTTTCATGCAACTTCCCGGTAGATAGCCTGAATCGGTGTATCCTATAAAGCGAGGCTGAGGTGTTCAGCCTGTCAATCATAGTCCACAATGAAAGCGCCTCATTGGTTAGCCTCGCTGAAAAAAAGCCAGTAGAATGAGCTTCTAAATAAAATCACTTCGAAAATAGTTTACGCTCAATAAAGCGGCAACTCGACAAGTAATAAGAAATTTATAGATGTGATAAAAAAGGTAGGGTGAAAGAAAACGAATAAACAAAGATTTCTCAGCTTTTTAATTTCAACAAGTTGATTTCTGTACTATTTTGCCGATCAGTGTATTTTGCTCGTTGCGATTTTGTTCTCGGCAAGTCATCGGATACAAGCATATTTACGGCAGTTCTGAGACATGTACACTATAATATGAAGGGCAATCTACAGTTTTTGGCCGATTTTTTGTATGGAGAAATTTGTAAAGAAGGGAGAGGCGAAATGCTTGGTGCTAATGACGCTATAAAAGCGAGAATAAAATAGAGGCGAAGACGGCACTCGGCGAACTAGTTGTTAGCGTGTATGTTCGCGAATTATTTGAAACTCTTGCCAAACCCAGCTCAAAACTACATGACTCGGTTCAGTTCTTGCCTTTCTCAATTAATAAAGATATCCAAATGAAACCTTAATTGTAGAATTCAGTCAATTAGCTTTTTAAAGTAAACATGGTTGACATGCGGAATTTGAATTTTTTAGGTCTGGGTCGACGTTCAATACTCCCTTTATCTTCTTCCACCTTTAAAACTTATTAAAATCAAAATAAAAGCCTTTGTAGTGCTTTTCCCAAAAGAATTAACCAGACCGTTATTTATTCTGCCATTTGCGATCAATTGAAGCCAACAAAATGCTGTTTCCAGTCCTTTTATAGGCTTGCTCCGTGTTTAAAAGTATCACATGATTAGGTTGGTCTTAAATATAAGTGGCCTCCTACGCAGACATTCTTTGGGCTCGTCACGCACTCCTTCCCCACGAACGTGGGGGGAGGAAAGATTGCGTGACGAGCCCAAAGAGCGTCTGCGTAGGAGGCTAAAATATAAGTGCATTCTCAGGTTATTGACCCCTGGTGGTGGGATGCCGTTTACGGTATATCGTCCTGCATGGGTTACATTCTCGAGAGTAAAGTGTGCTTTTCTGAAAAAGTTCTGACTGTTCTATTTGTCGGAGATGGAATTCGAATTTCTGTAACAGATCTCGGTCTTCTCGCAGCCAACGAGGTCCCCCAGGTTGAGTAGTCCTTTAGCCCGGACAGCCTAAAAACCTATTACTACACATGCAGGGACACTAATATAAAAACACTTGGGACACCATATAGTGTTCTGATGTTGATAGACTTTTAACGTGCAGTCATGAAACTGAGGAAAGTTCATATACCGTAGAATTCCGAAAGTAACGGCCCCGTTACTTTCGGATTTAGCAGGCCAAAGAGGCCGTTAGTTTCGGGTAGCCGCTATTTTCGGATGGTTAAAAAACGTTTGCAATTCAGCAGCCGTTTTACACAAAGAGGACGCGTAACGTTTTTCGCGTTCCAGTTATTTGTTTCAATTACGGTATTCAACTCGCTGCCAAGTTGTATTTGTATTTTTTTTTTGGCCATATACTGCATAGCCAGCGAGAGCAGACGTAATTTCCGGCTCGAGTTTCCCCGTCGAAAATTAACGTCTGCGAAAACCGAGCTGGGAAACGAATTCCGTGACGTAAATTCTTGTTAACCAATCACAATTCACTTTGACGTCACGGAATTCGTTTCCCAGCTCGGTTTCGCAGACGTTAACTTTCGGCGGGGAAAACTCGAGCCGGAAATTACGTCTGCTCTCGCAGGCTATAAACTGCATGAAACGTTACATTAAAGATGATTTTATTGTTTTTGTGTGGTAAATTTTTGAAGGGGCCGTTACTTTCGGGGTTTAATAGAAGGGTAAAAAAATTAACGTTACTTTCGAGGAGGCGTTACTTTCGTGGGGCCGTTACTTTCGGAATTCTACTGTAGCTTGTATGCTTGAAATCTTTACCGTTACTGACCTCAATCCACTTGGTCAGTGCTATTTGGCGCGGCACTGCCCAAACATGAGAGAACGTTAACTACTCATGGTTTAATGTAACTCTTTTGGACTTTTATGTTTAGGTAGCTTTTGATCCCAGGGGGACCAACATACTAAAGAGCCGCACTAGCAAAGTGAAGGCTATCTTCACCTCCAGATGACTTTACAAATCAGTATTGGAATTACATTAGAGCGCCGACAATGTTTGGAGAGTGATACCGAGAAAGACGAATCTGTTGTAAGTGTCGATCTGTGGGATTTTGCCGGGACCGGCACCTATACTATGCTTTCTCACCCTGTCCTTCTTTTTCATCGCGAGCTGTGTATCTCCTGGTGTGCAACCTCAGCAAGCCATTGAAATTGCCGAATCAGCACAGCCGCTGTGCAAAGACAATGGTAATTCCATGACGTTTTTCTAGAAAAATCCCAAATGGTGAAACAAATTTGGAGAATTTGCTATAGAAGATATGGCTTGCCACACGTTCACAGTATAAACACAAACGAAAGAAAGCAAACAGTTGAAAGCACAGACAAAAAGCTACCTTATCTACGACCACCGGTATTCATTGTAGGCACGCATGCTGACAAACCATTCGAGGATGTGGCAGTTATGAAATCGCAGATAGAAAAGATAATTTTCTGGTAAGGAATACGCGAGACAAGTGATCCGACCTTTCTTCAGCATCGATAACTCAAGAGGACATTCACAGCCGAGCACCGGTAATACAACATCACTGTATACTATATGTAGGGTCCAGAAACTGCTTATACAGTTCGATTTCTCGAACCAAAAGTTGTTTCCCTTGGACCTGTTTTCACTGTAATTTTACCCACGATATTTCGAAGTTCCCGATTTCTCGAACCAATTTTCGTTTTCCCATGGAGGTTCGATAAATCGAAGTTCCACTGTATACCTGTATACCGCCTATACCAAATCACCCACCCACCCCCCCCCACCCCCCCCCACACTTCCTTCACTCAGCAGAGAAGGGTTAATAATGGTCCACCCACAACTTACAAAGGTAAGGCTACGTCACGGGATGTGTGCTAACTTGCAAAAAATTGGCCAATTTTTTTTTTCATCGTTCACCCGTTTCGGCAAATTGTCTTAATCTTCTCCATTCCTCAACTCATTCCTCTGTTCTCTGTTGGTATTCTTATCATCTCTTTGGTGTTTTTCTACCTTAGTAAACTGTTATTTTTGAGGCTTTCTTCAATTTGAAGGTGATTTTAATTTGCGACTTCGTAAAAAAAATGCCTTTAAAAATATCGTGACATAGGCTTCCTTTAAAAAAAACACGTTTCGAGAATTTGAAAACAAGGAATTGTAACTTCCAGTTGTTTGTAGCGCAGATGCAATGCCAATGACAACGTTTCAAATCTTAAAATTAAGGCAGTTTAAAAATTTCTCTATTCTGCTCTGTAATGTGATTAGTTTTCATTGTCCTGGGTTGTGTGCCCCACTTGTAATTACTTAAGAGACAAGAGTTGATGTTACACAAAAAATTTGCTGTTCTTTTGGTAGTCTCAAGTGATTGTTTTTAAGAGTATCATCAGACAGTTTGCACCCCGATTATTGTGTAAAATACTGGATAAGGAATTAGGGATCTTGATTTCACGCAATAATAATATTGTTTTTCTTATTCGATGCTCGTCACTTGGGTTGGCCGAACTATTGAACTTTATAGTAGTAAGCTAATTAACGGTACTAGTTGAAAACAGCAAGCCTTGATCTGGGGGAGTGTGAGCATACCAACGACGATGAGATGATCCAAAAACTTTCATTGCTGTAATTTAACCATGGTGGACTTGTCCCTATATTAGAATACTTTGGAATGGTAAGCAATTAGGCGCATTGGTATATGTTAACGGGATTGACTCTGATACACTGATAAGTTTTTAAAGCATGATCACGCTGCGTTACTGTTTAACCATTGCAGGGCAAGGAAAAAAAGGCAAAAAATGAAAATTACTGGACATGACCTAGGAAATGATGACGGAAAATTGAAGCACTGCGCGAAAACACACAAAATCATGGAGGTTGTGATGATGTTTTTGATGACAAAACAGGAAGGCCATACATGGGTCGATGGAGAAGAATACGCAATCAAGTAAGAGTAAATTATTAACAACGTACAGTAACGACGCGAAACTCTGAGAACAGATTAGTTTCATATTCAGTATAACCCAGCACCCGACCACAATACATACCGCCCTCCCCTTCTCCTCGCTCGTTACCTTTTTTTTTTTTTTTTTTTTTTCTTCTTTTACTTGCCCGGGTGGCTCATTTCCTCCTATCCTCTCTCCTCTTCTTTTTCCCCTCTTTTGTCTTGTTTTTTTTTCCCCTTCCTCCCCACCGTCTTTTAATTTTTTTTTAACAGGGCGGCTTTTTTTCGTCGTGCTTCCTGTTTTCTATTCCTCCTACTAATGGTGCATCCGACCCGCTTCTTGCCTTCCCAGCGTTTCTCCCAACCACCCGATTGCCTCCCTTAGTTCGCTGGACCTAGTGATACCAACGCCACGTTGTGGATTATGTTGTCGTCGTGAATTCACACTTATCCTATCTTTTTTTTTTTTATTTAAAAACCTTTTGAGCCAGCCTAGAAGGAGAGTCCGTACATCGCACAACTTTCTCTCCCCCCCCCCCTACGCCGCTACCCAGTCTCTCCTGCCCTTTTGCTCCTCTAGCCCGCTACAACTTCGCAGCTATTGTAACGCTAAACTCGCGATTCGGGATTTTCGCTCCCAGTCGCCCGCTGCGCGTAGGCGCTTGTACCATCGTCCCTTTTCGTGAGTATGGCCCTTTATCGCGGAATATCCCGGCGACGAAAGATTAGTAATCGGACGATGGTGGATCGGTAGATGGCAGATTTTACCTGCCCTAGCGAGGGCGGGAAATCACACTAATATGCCCATGCCCCACTAGAAACCACCCCCGTAATATCACCCAGAAACTACAATGGGATTACTTGTCTGTTCAATCCCTTATAAACTCCAATTTTATCCCATTCCCCATCAAAGCCAACCCTGCGAAATTGGTCTAACGTGGGGCGAAGTTCTTCTAGTTGGAAGTAGGTTGTGTTTTGTGTATAATTATTTGCTGTGTTTCTTTTTTTTTTGCTGATGTTCCTTTGGTGGAACCTAGTTTTCTTTTTCTTGTTGCTGTTGTTTTTCTCTCCTCCAGGTTTTTTGTGGCTCTCGAAATTTCGAAGAAAAGATTACTTCCACGAAGCTTTGGGGTTGCTAAAGCAATCGAATCTACATGATAAATGAACTTGGAAACAACAGCCTTTTTTCAAAAGTAGACCCAATAGAGTTAAAAGTGAAAAGTACGCCACAGAGAGAAGATGTTTGTGGTTGCTTCATTAGATGTATATGAGGACGAGTTTCACCACCTTGGTTACGTTCTCCTCCATTTCAGATATGGTATTTGGGGATGTTTTTTAAGATTGCCAGCTAAGCACGGTTTTTTTTTTGTTCTTCAAGGCTCAATCGTTTGGAACTGGTCCTCTATCTTTAGTTGACCTATTTCAGCTGCAGCTGTGATGAGAGACAAATATTCAACAAACTCTCTAACTTTCCAATGAGGATAAGTAGAAGAATGTATATAATCAAAAGAAAGAAAGAGATACAGGAAAAATTTACTAATGTAGTGTTTTTATAAGAATACCAATCCGTTATTTAATATATAATACATAAATAATTATCGGGAAATTAAATGACGAAATTATTACTCCTTTTTGTAAAGGCGGGCTGCTATAGTTAAAATAGAGTTTTGGTTTTTATTTTTCTGATTTTATGAGTACGGCACTAGCTCTTTAGAGTCTGTTTAATTTGTCACCAGTACGCCGTGGGGCACTTCGACGGGGTGAGAGCGTGCGGCGCGTGGGAGTGGGGGGGCAGGGATAGACACACAACAAGAAACCCACCATCAAATAAGTGGGGACCGTGCGAGGTGGAACTAAAGAATGTGCAGAACCGCCTGACCACACACCAGCACAGCACCGGGAAGTCGTGGGCTAAAAAGAAGTCTGAGCGGTAGAATAATCGAAAACCCCCGGCTCACAATGAACGACTAAGCCGAGCGACCCAAACGCGAGCGGATCATGAACCGAACAAAAGGAGATGAAGCCAAGCGCGATGGTTGCTGGACGAGCTCCTAGCTGGCTTCGGAGGCAAAGGGTGAGCGAGTCCCTGGGTGGTAGTGGGTCTGGAGGCTGAGGTGGGGCTTGTGGTTAATTGACGTATTTACGAGCGGGGCGAGGGGCGTGTGTGATCGTGTGGGGGGGGGTTGGGGGCTCAGTGTGGGTTTGGGCGCGCCGGGGGGGTGTTGTGTTCGTTTGTATTTGGGCAAGGCGCACTGGTGGTTTTAATTTGGCGGGGGGGGTGTGGCGTTGGGGCGGGGGGAGAGGGTGCGTTGCTGCTTTCGTGTGTTTGTTGGTTTTTGTTGTGTGGTTGGTGGTGTGGCTCGGGTTAACCCCCAACAGGGGGCAAAATGATAGGGGGAAGTGGGGTCGGTGTGAAAAGGACGCTGGTATGGGAGTTGAAAAAAATTCTGAAGGGAAAACACCGACTTGGTGTGGTGGAGGGGAGAATCGGGGTGTGGGGGGAAGGGAAAGAAGATGGTGGTATAGTGCGTTGTGAAGTAGTGAGGAAGGGGGAAGGGATGGGGGGGAGATAAAAATGGGGGGGTTTTTGGGTAATGGAGGGGGAGTGGAAAGGAGAGGTGGTGGCGGTCTGGTTGAGGGTAGGGGATGTGGTGGGGTGGGTGGGTAGATGAGGGGTCGGGGAGTAAGAGTAGTAAGAAGAAAGGGTTAATAGGAGAAGAGATTGGTAGGTGGTGGGGGATAAGGAATTATGATGGTGGGGTAAGATAAGTTATGAAGTTTGGATAGAGGTGGATGTGTGGGGGTTAGAGTTGTGAATTTAGGGAGAAAGATATATGTGGAAATAATAGGTTTTGTGAAGGTAAAACAAAAAGGGGTTGGGTTTATTGTATAATGGTGATTTTCTAGTATAAATGTGGAGGAAATTAATATTGTGTAAGGGGGGAAAGGATAGTAGAAGAGATTAATACGGGGTGAAAAAGGGGGGTGAAGGGGTGATAGAAATATTTCTGTTGTGTTTGATTTTGTTAGTGGTTATATTTGATTGTAAGGGATAGTATAAATAATATTTTATTCCTGTTTATTAAGTGTGTTAATATTAAGGGCAGGATGTTTTTTTCCTATGAAGCTTGCAATTTTAATTTATGCTGTTTGGATTTTTTTGAGTGATATGTAAGTTGAGGAGAGTGTATTTAATTTGTAAAGTATAGACCTTAAATTTTTGTTGTTGAATAGGTATATTTTTACACTTTGGCGCACGGAGCTCATTTTGATTGAGGGAATGATGTTCCTTGGAGCAAAGACACATTTTATAATCTTTGTAGTTAATTGAAAACAATGAGGTATAGAAAAGAAAGCCAGCGTATTTTTTATTTTTGAGGGTTATTTGTCAAGATTCGCTTCTGATAAAATTTATTTTTAGTGATTGATGAAGGGGAGAGGAGAAGGAGAAAAAAAAATCATGGGAAGGAGAAGGAATTCTAAGGGTACATTTCTAGTATGAATATTTGTTTATGTTTCTTTGCGTATTCTGTGTACAACAAAAATTGATATTTAAATTTCCAGCATTTCCGAATATTCTGTTGATGAAGGCTTATGTATTTATGTATGGAATGAATAGATTAAAAGAATGAGCCATTAGAGGGTTACGGCAGAAGAACAGACAGTTAAACATAAATAATAGGATTACCAGACCAGGTTTGTAGGCGAGTTATGAGTTAGTCAAGTTCAAAGTGTAGAGAGTAATATGAGATCAGCATTATATTGATAATGTTTGGGTTTGAAGTAAGATTTTCAAGATAAAAGACCTGTAATGAGAATTTATTCATTGTCATTCTTGTAATTATTTAAAAAAAAAAAAGTTGCTATGGGGGGTATACCGAATGATAGTTGGCTACGCCGGAGCGCACTCAAGGACGCCGGTTCTTTCCCCGTTTTACTGGAAATGTGGGTCAAATTTTCCAGAGATGACTTCCAAGATTACTGCATTGACCGGCCAGAAGTTTTTCGAGCGGAATAATTAAATTTATGAGATTGAAAATTCTAATAAGACGTTGCCACGTACCGGGTAAACTTGTCCGTCCGGTATATATCCACAGTAAATTTCTTGGCACGTAGACGAATGAAAGAAATGAAAATAAAAACTGATACGAAAGATCTATATAAAACTGGACGAGTCAAAATTAGTTTTATTAAAGCATGTGGAATATGATTGCTATGGGCGAAGTATGATCGATAGGCCTGAGGACCGGCGAGGTTAAGCAGTAGCTGTGAGAGGTGGTGATATATTCGTTACCAGTATATTTCTTTTTCGGATCTCCAAACTTAATCCCCTTTCCCGAGGACTCAATCAGAGCTTGTAGGAGGGGTGAGTGGGGGGGGGAGGAAAGCGAGGGAAAAAGTGGGGCAGGTTAGAAATAAGAGAGTGGGGGGAGTTGAATGAGGGGGAGAGGAGGGGGGGTGGGGAGGACCGGGCAGCTGGAGTGACTTGGAAGGTAGGCTCAAAAAGGGGGAGAAAGTAGGGAGTGTGAAAAAAAAAGAAGAAAAATTTAGAGAACAAATCGATGGATGCTCCCCGACGCAATTTCCAAATAAAATTTATCCGGAGGTTTGTTATCTTTGTAATTCATTCACTTTAATTCAAATATTGGATTTTTGGAGAGGAGATTATAAAAGTAGCCAAAGGGCGGGTGAAAAGTGTGAGACTACGAGGGGTAGGAAACGTGCGAGCCTGGCGCGTATGGGTGCTTTCATATTTTTGTAAACTTTAAAGAACGTGGCGAAGCGCTGGCGATCAAGTTTGAAGGGTTGTGAGTTGTCTGGATTTCAAATTCCAAAGGAGGGGCCCAATATATTTCTTCTTTACTTTGTCGGGGGGCTTTGGGGTGTAATTCTTGTGTTCGTGGGTTAACTAGTCTTAATTTTTTTTTTC
>MU826994.1:0-20000 GCA_029204205.1 Desmophyllum pertusum | reverse complement strand
TTGTGCTTAGCGTGGCGGAATGATGCTGTATGGTTCCTGTATCTTGTTACAGCTGCATGAACAACACCAAACAGATTATCGATAACCATAACAGACGTGTACTATCGCCTTCACAAGCCAACGATACCGCCACCACAACTACAACTGAAGTAAACAAGACATGCAACTGCCGAAAAAAGAACACCTGCCCGCTCGACGGAAACTGCCTGCAATCGTCAGTCATTTACCAAGCAACAGTAACGAATAAAGACAGCAACAAGACAGAAACGTACATCGGACTTACGGAGAACGATTTCAAAACAAGATACAGGAGTTTATTTGTCTTTTTCTTAAACCATATATATATATATATATATATATATTGAAAATAGAAAAAACTACACTTTCATCCCGACAAGCCTGTTTCGTGATTGCTCACTCTTCAGGGGATTTTTAATGACAAGAATATTCATAACCATCGTTCAAATACTATAAAATTTACATAATAACAGAAAATTTGAATATTGAGTTGTTTCGTAGCAACGCTTTGTTCCTGTGACGGCAAGAAGATACGTTTGTTATGACAGATCAGGTACTATAAAATTTGAATGTTTGAATGTTTAGTTGTTTCGTAGCAACGCTTTGTTCCTGTGACGGCAAGAAGATACAAGTTCGTTACGTTTGTTAAGTGATGACAGATCAGGGCGGCAAATGATGAGAAATTTTCTCTTTAAGACAGAGATTACATCTTTTACTTGAGCTGTTGTAGGATGAACTAGATGAAATGATGCACCATGAGATAGAGTGGTCAATGTTGCTGTCTTTAAGAGTCCAGATATGTTTGCTGAGTTCGGTAGAGTTCCTGTGTTTTGCGTGCCGGAATGATGCAGAGTGATTTCTGTATCTTGTCTTGAAGTCGTTTGCTGTGAGACCGATGTATGTTTCAGAAGTGTTATTGTCGTTGCATTTGACGGTTGCTTGGTAGATAACTTATTTTTACTAAATACATTTTTTTTTTCAAGAAGATTATTTACAGAGAAGATATTGAAAAAGTGAAAAAGTGTTTAGAACTGTATATCAGCGAAGGAACAAAAAATAAATTTAATAATCTTATATTCTTAGGTATAAAATCCCTAGGGTGCATTTTATAAGGTTTATGAAATTTGCAACAGGTTTCATATATATGTGTGTGGTGTGTGTATATTATTTGGCATGCGATAATAGTCTTTCAGGACTTTGGCATGTAATCAAGGCAGTGTTTGGAGTAAATAAGCTAGCTCACAACAGACTTGGCTTCTTGGCGTATAATTGTGAAAGTTTGTTACCCGAGCAGGGGACTCTAGGGTGCTTGCAGGGTACTTTGGGGTGGCATGTACATGGAATGCACCTGCTAGTAAAACACAAACTGCAAACTGCAGGGTATATGTTTTTATAATGCCAGACTGACCAAACCTGTCTCTTTGTCTAATATGGGGCCGAGTTCATTGGCATTTAAAAATGTCAACATTAAAATGCTATTATTTGTTCTGAATGATTAAAATTACAAGTAAAGGAACAAAATAGGTGTTCTGTATTAATAAAAATATATTTGGTAACCAAGGTGATAATATCAAAATATGTATATTAATGGCTGGTGGAGTTTGTACAAATTAATAAGTGACATTTTATTAATATTTTTGACAGGTCGTCTCTAGCCTCCTACGCAGACATTCTTTGGGCTCGTCACGCACTCCTTGATTATGTTGATTTTTTATGTGCAGGAAGTATGCTAAAAAACTATTAGAATGTCAATTCAAGTTGTTTGTTTGAATATTTAATGAGACTGGTGCAAAGCACTGTTGGAATTGACTGACGCATTACATTTCAACATTGTCTGAGGGAGAGGGCGTGGGGGGGGGGGGAGGGACACATTAAAAATTTCATTTTGGTGTGGGACAACTTTAATATTGCCATGTTACAATAGTAATAATTTGTGGCGAGTGTCCCAAGGACTTTTGACCATGATTGTAGCTACAGTGTATGCACAACTAGATAACATAAACGTTTAGATGCTCTCACACATGCAGGCCATAAAAAATGGCATATTGTGTAGGGAACGGCAGGTCTCTAAAAATGAACCAGGCAACATCAATATTTAATGTAAACAACAGTACGCCCCGGGGGTACTCCCTATAATGGACTGTACGGGGAGGCTCTTCCCAAAAGGGGTACCTTTTCAGGCTGGCTGGAGGTATATAAAAGGGTAGGGAAAACTGTTATTTAGGTAGTTAAAAGGCCATTTCAAAATATCTTGAACAGACACACCTATAAATATGGCCAGAAGCTATAAGCTTCTGATATGGCTGATTCAAACATCCCTACTGGTAACACTTGATGTTTTCCGGGGATATCGTTCATTAATTAAGTTCATTCCAAGGGTATAGCAAAGAGATGCAGTGTCCCTACCATGGGTTACCATTTTCTTTGAAGCTAGGTATATGAAAGGGTCTGCCTCGTCCCCAGTCGCTCGCAAGCACGCATAGCGCGGCGGGGATTGAGAGCAGGGAGCACGGGGAACGATGAGAAGGAGAGGATTTTTCTCCTTCCCATCATCCCCCGCTCTCGTGCTTCACGCTCGTTCCAAGCTCCCTCCCTCGCGCTTTGCGCTCTCGCGAAAAGCCTGTGGAGGAGGCAGTGAAAGGGTTACCTTTTTTGTCAAAATGGTATATAAAACATACATTTTCTGAAATGAAAATAAATAAATACAACTTTTACATTTACACTATCCTTACAAATTCTTCAAATTGCTCGCCCTTCTCTCTAAAATCCAACCTCCCCTTTATTTTCCTCCTCCCACTGTTATTTTATTTCCTCAAGAAATGCAACGGAAAACTGGACTGTTTAATTTATGAGATGTTCCAAGTTCCCTCGCGCTTCGTGCTCGCCCGGCTTCCTCGCGCTTCGCGCTCTCGCGAAAAGCCTGTGGAGGAGGCAGTGAAAGGGTACCTTTTTTGTCAAATGGTATATAAAACATACATTTTCTGAAATGAAAATAAATAAATACAACTTTTACATTTACACTATCCTTACAAATTCTTCAAATTGCTCGCCCTTCTCTCTAAAATCCAACCTCCCCTTTATTTTCCTCCTCCCACTGTATTTTATTTCCTCAAGAAATGCAACGGAAAACTGGACTGTTTAATTTATGAGATGTTGTTCATAAAGAAGAAGAAGCCCAACCTGAAGACGCAATCGGACTCCATCCGCGCAAAACTATTTGTTTAGACATATTTACCAGGCACAATGCTAATTACTTTACTTATTGTTGTGTTCTACCACCTCACACTGTATTATATTAAGACAGTTTGAATTTTTTATTTTTATCACTTGAAAATGACATCGAAACGTTGTGTTAAACTTTTCTCGCTAATTTTTATCCTTAAATGTTTTTCTAAATTTAATCTCATTCGAGTATATAAAGGTAAATATGTAAATTATATAGATGTAAATATGCATTCATAAATCCTTATAAAATGCACCCAGGGGATTTCATTCTGTACTCTTTTTTTTGGCAATCTGTAATCAATCTGCAGTCTGTTTTTTATACTGACCGTTTTGCCATAATTACATAATATTTACCCTGAGGATTTGATGAGTCAAAAGCTTTTAAACTTATTTAGGATCTACTTTGTACAGAAGAAATGTTCATCACAAGATTTGAATAATTAAACTTCCATGATTCTGATTCAATGTGTGGTTTCTTTGATAATTAAAATTGATAATTCATGGAACAAAACCGACTGATGACCCCAAAGCTGGAATATACATGTATTGTGTTTAACTGTAAACAACAATCTTCAACAAGGAGTTGTAGAAAATAAAATACAAACTTGTTCTCTTGTGTCTTCAACTAAACGCACACGGGCCAAGAGCAATGACATCGGCTTCCAACACTACCCGGCTAGTGTTAATTACCTTCCCGAGGTACACGCACTGCAGGACTATGACCACCAATGTTTCATCCATAATGTTGTAGAGATTATAGGCTATAGAAATTGATGTTATCACTGTATCAGTAATTACTACAGCCAAAAGTTGTAACGACTCTTGGTTTGAGAGTGTCAAATCTCCGCCATGACACGGCACTTCGCTCTCTCTTATTTTCCTTCAAAACAATACTAAAACCTATCTCTTTTTTTCAAGATCTTTACCGAAATAATCGAAGCAATATCTCTGCAACTTTTTTCACCTCCACAGTATAACATGCCAGAGACTGTCTGTTAAAAAAAAACGGATAAATCAGGCTTGGCTTAAACTGCATTTCACAACTTGCCGAAAGGAGCCGCTGGGCGATTTTTTCAGATTTTCTCACCGGATGTGACGTCAAATTTTGTTGGATGATTCAGATACAAAAAAGTCCCAGGCGCCATAGAGTTTTCTCCCCCGCCCCTGGTTTAACAGCAACAACAACTTTACTACCTCATGAAAATAGGCTATTTACAAAGAAAATTTAAGGGAACATGACTAGTTAGCTATAACAGTTACTCGACATGGTCCCCATAATAATAATAAAATTGTATAAATCTTGTTGTAAATCTTCTTGAGTGTCGTAAGTAATTGCAGAATTGCTTTGGTTTTACTTTACTGTACTCTGTGATTGGATTAAAAAAACTTGTGCCACGTACTCAACCAATCAGATACAAAATCAAAAACCAATCACGACTTGGTCACACGCGTTTTCCCGTTGCTTCGAGTTCTCATTGGTTCATTTTGTTGTTTACGTTTGTTGTGATTGGGCATTGTAATTACTTTGGTTTGGTGTAATTTACGACATGAAACTGAAAACCACTCTATCAGCTATTATAGTTCACCACTAAATTTTCTTTGATTCTGATTGGCTTAAATCGAACACGTGACGTGATAGTGTTCATCCGCGGAGAGACACTGTCAGGTGATAGTGCTCGTCGGGCAAAAATCCCCGGATCGATAGTGCCCGCCTGAGCGAAAAACAACCATTTTGTGCAGTTTTGAGCTAAAACAGTTGAAAGAATGAATTAAAAAATAGCGAGAATTTACTCTCTATCAATTCTTTCATAACATATGGGCATGCACGAAGTATGGAACGAAATATTTAATGGCAAATTCCTGTAAATGTACAACAAATGTGAATGAAAGAGCACTAAACAATTTACGGAAAGATCGGTAAACCGACACAAATTCATCCAAAAATGACAGCCTGTTTACACCACAAGTTTAAGCTTAGCCTATTCAGTATTGTTACCTTGTATTTCCAAGAGGCTTGTCAATTCCAGCTAGAATCAGCACAGTAAATATCGGTTATGAAGCTTAAATACGGCAGTTCGTCAAGCGTTTGCCCACAGTGAAACCTTTGACTCCGTTCAGTTGTCCGTTTGACTTGTAAAATGAATATAATGTTCAGCTCCACAATTATTTCAGATCTTCCCATTGTGAGCTAAATCATTTGCACAATTTTCCAGAATATATGAAACTTTAGAAGAGATTGAGCGAAGAAATAATCCGAAGGAAACTTTTTGGCCTGCTTTCTTTTCATTCAACTTGGCGGAACCCGCGCCAGGTTTTGCCGCCGTTTTTCATACAAATCATGCTTCATTTAGATGGAACTGAAAAATCACTTGGTCGATTTATAACTTTTGAAAAAGTAAACACCGAAGTTTAACCTAAAGTTTTGTACGTATTTACGAGACAAAAGTTGAAATGCAAAACTATTTTTTGAAGCTCAAAGCGTCGCAGTGTGTAATTAGAAATCGAAATAAATAAATTCATGTCGTTTTCAGTTTTTAGGCCGCCGCAGCAATTTTCCCTTTCGTAAAACAGTCGCTGCCATTTCTAACGGTCGTTGCCATCCCTGGTAACGGTCGATGCCTTTTATAATGGTCGATGCCATTACACTCTCTTTGCATCGTGGGTAATAACGCGAAATCTCGTGATTTTTTACTCAAGTTTGCCTTGTAATGTTAAATCCGGCCCAACCACAGGCAGCCAGCTTTTTCAGCGTTTTGAAAACTTCTCCAAAACGCTGAAAAAGCCCAAAAAGATAACAGGAGACAGACAAGGTAAGAAACATTTTTCTTTATTTTATTGAAAATAAGGCAAATTTTAATTTTATCGAGCGGCTAAATTCGATTTTATTTTCAGCTCCATACAATGTCTTATATAGAGCGCTCAAATTCCCAACGGCCCACATTGTAAAACACAATACGCTCAAATTTCCAACGGCCGACATTGTAACACAATACGCTCAAATTTCCAATGGCCGAAATTGTAACACAAATACCGCTTTACTTCAGAGAGTCACGTCCCGCGCTTGCATAAATAAATATTTAATTTCCATATTTTCTCGAATCGTGAGTTTGGGCTGCCTGTGGCCCAACGGGTGGTGAATGGTCTTTTAAAAAATACGAATCTCGCAAAATTGTAGTCAGATTTCACGGGTCTCGCAGTCTCATTTTATGAGCGGTTCTGTATGTTTCGTAGTCTTTTTTTTTGCAAAGCCGTTTTGGAGTCTCGATCTTGGTCTCGCACTCCAAAAACTCAAAAAGTCTCGGTCTCGCAGAAAAAAACTCTAGTCTCGCTGTCTCGCAAAGTCTCGAATTTACCATTCGCCACCCCGAACCTCCCGCTAACTCAAACATTTTATTTTTCGATTCCCCTTCTGACCCCTTCAGGTCATTTTCTTACTAATTTTACCCTCGATAACTCAAACCTCCCGATAACTCAAACCTTTTTCGATTGCCCTTCAATGTTCTAGTTATCGGGGATTCAACTGTATTATAAAAGCTGTCGTATGCGCAAGGTTTGTCGTTGAAATAACTGATATCATATTCGTCCTGGTCCATGGCCAGCCTACTGTAGCTTCTACAAGGGTCTAAGAAATGTGTTTTAGCAGAGATGCCGTGCGAAGGCTATCTTTCTTGCATCAATTTGATCGAGCTTTAGTTCGATGTCAGTGTTTTTCTCCTTTCGTCATTATGTGACGTTCTCGCAACACTGATTGTAAAGATTTCACGCCAGTCTATCGACTGTTTTGCGCGTTGTATATGCGACTATTTTGCACTACGAGTTGCACTAGCGACTAAAAGTACAGAAAACAAAATACCGGCAACAGTGATGAGATCCATTTGGAGGATCGAAAACCATGATCTTGCCTGAACAAAACCAAATAGTGGCGGAACTATGTATTTCTAGTTGAAAATCCTCCTCATAATAAAACATAATATATCGCCTGTTAGAAACACACAGGTTTAGGGTATCAATCAAATTAAGATTGTACTCGTACAACAAAAATATGAAATGTTTTCAAATGTTTCACACTGGTATAAATTGTGCGGCCTGTCAACCCTTGCATTAAGGCGTGATTACCCACAAGGCAAACTTGAGTAAGAAATCACGCGGTTTCGCGTTATTACCCAAAGCAAAGCTTAAGCTTAAGCAAAGAGAGTGTAATGACATCGACCATTATAAAAGGCATCGACCGTTACCAGGGATGGCAACGACCATTAGAAATGGCAGCGACCGTTTACGAAAGGGAAATTGCGCCGCCGCACGGAAAATTAAGTGGTGAACAATAACGACAAAAGAGTGTTTTTGTCTCGGAACTATCGGTCTGATAGTTGCCCTTGGAAATTTTATGTTCTAAAAAAAACTAGCATATTAGCCCTTGAACGTTAAAATTTCCGCGGGCAACTACCAGCCGATAGTTCCTCGACAGAAACACTCTATTGTTATATTATGGTTCTTGAAAGCATCTTCAATAGTTTACGAAACAGAAAACATAATACCTACATTTCAGGTGACAAGTGTGTTTCCTTTTGGCCATAGCTAGATGCGTTGCAGTCCTTTATACTAACTGTTTTCCTTTTTTCCCGCCCTGAATTGAAAGAAATCTGTTATCCATTATCTTTGTTTGAAAATGGTTTAAGTCTGTGTACAAGTCTAGTGGCTTACCAAGCTGACGCTTAACTCCTGTTTTCCATAGTATGAAGTGACTAGGAGTATCACTACTCCCCCCACCCTACCCCCAAGGTTAAAGTCTGTGTACAAGCCTAGTGGCTTATCAGGCCGACGCTTAACTCCGGTTTCCATAGTATGAAGTGACTAGGAGTATCACTACTCCCCCCACCCCACCCCCAAGGTTAAAGTCTGTGTACAAGCTAGTGGCTTATCAAGCCGACGCTTAACTCCAGTTTCCATAGTATGAAGTGACTAGGAGTATCACTACTCCCCCCACCCCACCCCCAAGGTTTAAGTCTGTGTACAAGTCTAGTGGCTTATCAGGCCGACGCTTAACTCCAGTTTCCATAGTATGAAGTGACTAGGAGTATCACTACTCCCCCCACACCACCCCCAAGGTTTAAGTCTGTGTACAAGCTAGTGGCTTATCAAGCCGACGCTTAACTCCAGTTTCCATAGTATGAAGTGACTAGGAGTATCACTACTCCCCCCACACCACCCCCAAGGTTTAAGTCTGTGTACAAGCCTAGTGGCTTATCAGGCCGACGCTTAACTCCAGTTTCCATAGTATGAAGTGACTAGGAGTATCACTACTCCCCCCACACCACCCCCAAGGTTTAAGTCTGTGTACAAAGCCTAGTGGCTTATCAGGCCGACGCTTAACTCCAGTTTCCATAGTATGAAGTGACTAGGAGTATCACTACTTCCCCCACCCCACCCCCAAGGTTAAAGTCTGTGTACAAGCCTAGTGGCTTATCAAGCCGACGCTTAACTCCAGTTTCCATAGTATGAAGTGACTAGGAGTATCACTACTCCCCCACCCCACCCCAAGGTTAAGTCTGTGTACAAGTCTAGTGGCTTATCAGGCCGACGCTTAACTCCAGTTTCCATAGTATGAAGTGACTAGGAGTATCACTACTCCCCCCACCCCACCCCCAAGGTTAAAGTCTGTGTACAAGCCTAGTGGCTTATCAAGCCGACGCTTAACTCCAGTTCCATAGTATGAAGTGACTAGGAGTATCACTACTCCCCCCACCCCACCCAAGATTTAAGTCTGTGTACAAGTCTAGTGGCTTATCAGGCCGACGCTTAACTCCAGTTTCCATAGTATGAAGTGACTAGGAGTATCACTACTCCCCCCACCCCACCCCAAGGTTAAAGTCTGTGTACAAGCCTAGTGGCTTATCAAGCCGACGCTTAACTCCGGTTTCCATAGTATGAAGTGACTAGGAGTATCACTACTCCCCCCACCCCACCCCCAAGGTTAAAGTCTGTGTACAAGCCTAGTGGCTTATCAAGCCGACGCTTAACTCCAGTTTCCATAGCATGAAGTGACTAGGAGTATCACTACTCCCCCCACCCCACCCCCAAGGTTAAAGTCTGTGTACAAGCCTAGTGGCTTATCAAGCCGACGCTTAACTTCCAGTTTCCATAGCATGAAGTGACTAGGAGTATCACATACTCCCCCCACCCCACCCCCAAGGTTAAAGTCTGTGTACAAGCCTAGTGGCTTATCAAGCCGACGCTTAAACTCCAGTTTCCATAGTATGAAGTGACTAGGAGTATCACTACTCCCCCCACCCCACCCCCAAGGTTAAAGTCTATGTACAAGTCTAGTGGCTTATCAGGCCGACGCTTAACTCCGGTTTCCATAGTATGAAGTGACTAGGAGTATCACTACTCCCCCCACCCCACCCCAAGGTTAAAGTCTGTGTACAAGTCTAGTGGCTTATCAGGCCGACGCTTAACTCCAGTTTCCATAGTATGAAGTGACTAGGAGTATCACTACTCCCCTGGATAGGATGACTAGTCTGTCGTGCTGTGTTTTTTTTTTTCATTTTCAGCATGTTACAAAGCAGTATACAAACAAGCATACAAAATACAAATCACACACATGCACATGCACACACTCACACAGGCTACTACAGCAATATGATCTATATAATACCTATACTATTGTTACTATAATTTTACCTACATGTAATTAGCAGACGTATGAATTAATTTTTCCCATTTTTTAAAATGACGAATTAGTTTATCTCTTTTCCTGGCAATATGGAGCTCAATCTTATAAACACGACCTGTCCTAGCGATAAAACCTCGGAGAGAAGGCATGCTATTTTGACATTTCCTTGAGTAAAGGTAAAATTTGCCTAACAACAGAATGTGATTGATCAAAATAAAATCGTCTTTAATATCAAACTTCCCAAAAACCAAATCTGAATCCTTCAAGGTTCCAACGTAAATATTATTGTCTCGTAGCCAGGACAGGACATGTTTCCAAAAATCCGAGGATATCTTACAGGAAAAGAGTAAATGCTCGATGGATTCCACTTCTTCTTCGCAGAAAACGCAATCGGCGTGAATCGATTATTCCAAAACGAAAAATGTTTATCATTTGTAAAAACAATGCGATTTAAAATCTTATACTGAAATTCCCTGAGTTTCGATTCTAAGGTAGTACGGAAGGCTAAAGAATAAACCTTCTTCCAATCTATAACGGTGTTCGGATAATCGTTCGTTAATTTATGTTTGGCAGTGGGCGTAACTTGCTTTTTCTCCAAGAAACGCTGGTAGATTTGTTTAGAAGAAACATCGAGAACTGGAACCAAGTTGTCCTCAATAATAGGAGGGATACTAGGGACTGGAGCTGGCGCGATAATAACATTTTTAACACTCAACCGCCACTGTGGTGAGATTGAGTTAACAATGCTCATAATAAAGAAACTTTGTTCGGGGTTAGTCCTTAATGGATTAGCATTGGCCGAGAATAAATCTCCTATTTTTAAAAAGCCTAGGTTCACAAGATCTCTCCGATATATAGATTTTTTATCAATGCAGATAAAACTTATTGTTCCAAATAATCTCATTGCCAATATCCTGAGATGAGCTTGGTACTTTATCATTTAAATCTGACCATGCATCGAAACATTGTTTGTAAAAGATCGGTAGGTTGAGTTTCAATTTCGAGGTGGCAAAATTACAGTGCAGCACAAAACTACCTCCAACCTGGTGAAAGATATTTGTGCTAGAATTGTCTTCCAATGGCTTTGATAGTCCTCTAAAATTTTCTTTAAACATATTACTCGTTTTGTTCGAATCATAAGAATTCAATATCAAGCATGTTTAAGCCGCCTTTCTCGATATTCTGACGTCAATTGCATTTCGTTTTACCCTTGTCTCTCCCGTTCCAGACGAAATTGTAAATAATTGAATTTGCTTCTTTTAATCAGCCCGGTAGACATTGGAATGACAGAAGCTCGGAACATTAGCTTGGGGATGGGCAAAGGTTTTTAACGATTTGTATCCTCCCAAGAGGGAAAGACCTCTCCATCTCCACAAATTGATCGCTTTCTTGATTTGATTTTAAAGTCTTTTCTAAAGTTTAAATCATCCTTTTGGTTTCGTCATAGCCAAAGTAAACCCCTAAAATCTTGATTACCCCGCAAAGATTATACGTATCAGAAAATCTTCCTCGAGAGTGTTGCAACCAAGGGCCATGACTTCAGTTTTCTCGTGGTTAACTTTTAATCCTAGAGCATTCCCCGAAAGCCTCAATTAGTGCCCGAAATAGGTTACTATAAGATAGCTTACTTGTATCTTTCAGAAAGCAGGTCAAATCATCTGCGAAAAGAGAGAGTTTGATTTTTTCTTGTCCAATTGTGAATCCTTGAATATTTTCATCATCTCTTATTTTTATAGCTAAAGACACCTGCTGGGGGGGGGGGGGGGGTGACCACCCAGCTATTTTGTGTCAGTTTGTCATTCGACAATTCACAGGTACCATTTTACTTTTGTGATGGAGAGAGAGGATTGTGAGAGTAAAGTATCTTAGTCCCTAACAACACAACACAACGACAGCACTGCTCGATCCGGAGGCCAACTGTACTAACCATACAGGATACGATATATTTATGTGTATGTCAACAGACAAAAAATGAGGGCGCACTTTAAAAGTCTCTGTCAACATTTTGAGTGTTTGGACCACTTATTGCCATATTCATAAAATGGCTATATATTCTTGATAAAATTTATATCAAGTTAACTAAAAAAAGTTTTCCTTAAACGGTTTCCGACCAAACTAGACACCAATGTAGTTACATGATACCTGGTAATTTCCAAGAAACACTTTAGTTGAAGTACTGTTGCATTAAACTCTAGTGACAATTCTCAATGAAAAGAATAATTTAGTCAAGCCTGGAATCATATTCCAAGACCAACACCTTTCATATTGATCAGCTAATATAGAGAACCTACTATCCTCTAAGCACTGTTTTGAGATAACCCGTTCGAACGCACTCCTCTTAATCCTTGTGAATTACTACTAGTTTAATATTCATTAAAAACGGATTTCCAGTTGTAGTCCAGTTTCATACATGTGCCCGAAAGCTGAGATCATTTCTGCATCTAATTTTCTCATCATTTCTCATCTAATTGCACCTCATTTTCCTTTTAAGAACGCTGTGCAGACGGACTAAACAAGCCGCGATAATCTATAAACAGATGCAAAAAAAATAACCAATGAAATAAGTTTAATCTATGCGAACAGGCTTCAGTTTTTTTGCTGGCGGGTGGTGGTGGTGCACTGACTCGTCAAAGCATTTTCTGGTACTTTGGCTGCAGAAGTATTTGGCATGTACAATGTCATAGCTAAGAGAGGATGATCAAAGAGAAGGATTCCTCGTTCCCCCATGATAATTATTAATCATTATTGATAAACTACATCTGAATATTCATTAAACCATGCTAACACCAGATCTGAGTCTTAATCATGTTTTGAAAAGCCCGCACCTGACGTCTACAGTCCTGCCCAATATATGATAATTACTAGTGTACGTAACCCCCCCCCTTTTCTTTTCCCTTTTTTTTTTCTTTCTTTTTTTCTTTCCTTTTTTTTTCTTCTTTTAGATAGTGATTGCCTGCGGCTGAGTTGAGTGAGTGAGGGGAGTATTAAACACCTTTCACTCATCCCAAGCGGTGCTAAGTTCAAAACTGAGGAATAAATCTTGAATTTCGTTTTTGCAAAATTGTCCAACAAACAATCATCAGTACCACATGAAGTACTGCTCACATCAGCTTCTCATTTGAATAGTCACACACTAGAGTTTTATCCACAGACTCAAAAGTTTACAGCCACATTTATTGACTCAAGGTTTTGACTCTGTGGAGTGAAAGGTTGTTAAAGTGGCAATGTGAGTCCGGGACAGTTGAGAATTTTTTATTTGGAACTCAATAAAACTTAACACAGCACAGTTTGTAAGTGGAAATAGAATAACTCTGAACATGATGGTTCACAAACTTGTGAGTTGTTTAATTTTGGCCACATGAAAAATGACATGATAACTGCAAATGATGTGTTGTAAAAAAATATCAATGTGAAATAATGGAGTTTCGGTATCAACAATAAACAGGAACAGTTTTTGGAAAAAGGATTATACAATTAATGAACAAGATTAGCAACATGCTTAATTTTCAGAAGTTTGGCAAATGGTTACAAAATTAATATTCTTAACGAAGACAATGCAAATGGTAGTTTGAACATAGTGTCCTGTGTCTACTGGTTTTTCAATATTTACGGTATTTGAGTAGTCGGCGATGAAAGCGTTACATTGAAACATGAACTTTGCGTGACAGTGGAAATATGAACTACTTCGAACATTGAACTATCTGATGTATAAATCTGTTGTACATGTATTGTGATCGCGATACGAGTATTAAATACAACCAAACGGATCAGAGAGAATAAAGTGTAGAATCAAAGCGAAACCAGAGTGATTGTTTTTCCGTTTAAAACCAATTTACAACCATTGTAAATACCCTCTTCACAGTGCTCAGCTTGCCTTTGTGGTAGAAAATTACAACTGAACGCAAGTGGATTGTGGTTACAAAATTTCGTTGGAACATGAAAAATCGACGAAATCCGATTACTTACACCCAAATATGGAAAACGAACTCACGGAGAATTTGAGAATTTCATGCCAAATTACAATTTATGAATGGCCGGCCTCGGCATGCTGAGCTCGGCCTCAGCTGCCTCCGTTGGGCAATTAACATACGCTCCTATCACTAGAACAAACGAGATAAGTTACACCTCTCTGTGTATAAACTGTTTTAAATTTCAGGTTTTTCTGGACATATTGCCTTATGAAAAAGTAAACTTTTTTCGCTTATTTAAGCTTATCCCTTGTAAAAAAAGCCACCGGGATCTTCGCCGGGATCCAGCGGCGGGATCCCGGCGGGATTCGCGCCGCATTCCCGGCAAGGAATTGGACGCCGGGAATCCCGCTCCTCGCCAAGATCCCGGCAAGATTCTTGGCGGGATCCCGGCAGGATTCCCGGCAACGAAATTGGCCGCCGGGAATCCCGCTCTCCGCCAAGAATCCCGGCGAGATTCTCGGCGAGAATCTCGCCGAGGAAATTTGGCCGCCGGCAATCGCAGAAACAAGCGGAATCTCGCCGGGAAAAATTGTATCTGTCGGCCGAATTTCTTGCTGTGGAATATTTGGCCGCCGGGAATTTCTTCTTTGCATTAATGTTCTCGGACCAAGATTCCCGCCAGGAATTTTGCCCAAACCTGCTGCATTTCAGCACCTGAAATATCACTTGGTTTCTAGTCAACCCTGCAAATTAATGATCCTCGTTTCCTTTCTCCGTTATTAGTGCGATAACATTTCAAATGAAAAGCTGGTGTTTACACCGAGTTATCAAGTGTCGTAAAAATAAACGATCGCCGAGGTTCGTAATTTACTCACTGTTTGTACGCCAACAAAGGTATTAAAAACGTTTTTTGAAAACTGTAATCAGGTGTAAAGTAAGTAACGTAAGGTGGAATTTATCCTATATATAATATTTGCTTCTGTGTCAGGTACTTTAACAGCGAATTTAACTGATCGAAGGTAAGCTCGCCGAACGTCGCCAAAAACAAACACAGTGAAACTACGATTCCTCTGTATCAAAACAAACCCGATAAGTATTTTATTTGCACGAGAAAGTCATCACAATTCACTTGAAATTAAAATACTAGATCGTGTAACTAACCTTTTTTCACTGAGCTGTGCGTAAAGGTCAAGAAGAATATAAACTTTACACAGCCTTACGCAATCTACCAAAGTCAAACCAAGCTGTGGAAGGTAGCCATTTCGTAAAAATTCCATTGAATCACGAGGCAGATCTGAAAGTCTACTAAGTCTAAAAAGTCTTTACATGAAAAAGCGGGCACAGAAAAGTAATAACTACCTCAATGTGAGTAGTAAGAATTACGAGTTATCCTTTCATCTCACTTGTTTCAGCACTGTTTCAGGCTTTCCCATGACTTTGCTAAAATTTCAGTACAGTTCTTTCAAAGGATGCTCGACATTTTCGGTTCGCATTTACCCAAGAATGTTCCAACAAGTTTGTTGATCCAAATTCTCTTGATCAAACGACGTAAAACAACTTTTTTCCATCATATGTTTCGCATTTGTCTTTTAAGCAATAAACATGTTTTCCAACCCTTTGCATTGTGGATTAAAAACGACGAATTATTCAGGCTAATCAAAACTTTGCTGAGAAAATTCTCACTTCAAACGGTTAGCTCACAATCATCACGGGATGGCGTGTATATGGCCCACCGTGACATACATTCGGCCCAATCATATTGCTCAGTTAACCGATACTTGGCGGGAATAAGCCCGCCAAATTTTTGCTAAGTGGGTGGTCCGTGTCGGGAAGAACAGCGCAACACAGAAAAATGAAAGCAAGGATGAGTCTTTGCCAATCCCTGAACCCTTTTTAGCCGGAACCCTTGATCCTAAAATAACGATAATCGGCAAGCGTCACATTTAAAGAGAAATCCTTCAAAAACGGTGACCGTACCTCTGCTACTCTACCGTTGCAATGGTATCATCACCAAGTGAAATGGTCACTGGAGTCCTCAAAAGGTAAGCCTTCCAAAGGTAAGCAGCCCCCCCTTTTTAGACTTTTTATACGGTTAATAAAATTACACAGAAAAAAAACAGCGCACTTTTAATCTGACAAATCAACCGTGATCCTAACGTAATCAACAATCTCAAACCATCTATGCAACCAACGCGCCTCTTCGTTCGATCGGACTTTCAGTAAACCGTTTTTTTTAGCGCTATTAAATCTCAAAACGTCGCTATATTTCTCCACAGATGACTAATCTTCTTTTTTTGAAAGTGAACTTTTAGTTTTTAGTTTAAGTGTCACGATGTGTACTTTGTGAACTCCCCCGCCCATCAAAGGTTCCAGGGTCAACCGAGGAGTAGTTTATGTCAGGAAACTTAGTCATCCCGCCGGGATTTGCCATTTCGTCGATAAGAAACTTCTCTGTCGGAGAATTTCTAAACAATGATGTTTTTTCCCGGCGAGAACAAAAATTCTCGCCGGGAATACAAGCCGGATTTTTTTTCGGCGGGATTCTCGCCGGGATTCGTGATGAGATTTTTTTTCGCGCCGGGATCCCGGTAAGAAAGGGATTCCCGGCGGGAATCCCGCCAAGATCCAGGACGGGAATTTTTCCCGACGGGATCCCGGCGGGAAAATTTCATATCGGCGGGATCTCGGCGGGATCTTGGCAGGGATCCCGGCGGGAACGGGATTCTTGGCGGGATCCCGGCAAGATCCCGGCGAGATCCCGGTGGCTATTTTACAAGGGATAAGCTTAAGCTTACTCAAGCGTAGCTTTCATTGTATAAACAAAAGGCTCAAATTACGGCACGAATTCCGAATTGCGAGGATTACAACACCAGTTTGGCCCAGGCGGTGTTGGACACGGTCACGTGACTAAATTCGTCCAATCACGCGTCAGCTGGGCGATACTTATGGCGGACGTGTTTTTTGTCGTGAGTGAGGATAGCTCGTCCTTTTTCGGTGGATTTCTTCTGTTTTCGAGCGATTCAGTTCATCATTTTCGGGAATCTGTTAGAGGATTACCTCAGCAAGCTATGGTTCAAGCTATAAGTTCAGGTAAGCATTTTTCGTATCAAAATTTGTCAATGAAAACCGAGCTGTCTTGGAAACCTTTTGTTTATCATTCGTGTGTAACATGGGTACACATATGGCGTTTCTTTGCTACTGGTGATCAGTATCTTAGATTATTTTTACACAGAAATGTAGTTGGATAGTTAAGTTTTATGAAAAGGTCGGCGGGCCCAGGCGGGCCCCGCCGTTTTAACGGTCAAAATTGGACTTGAAGTTGTAGCTTTTTTCGTGTTTCGTGACATGTACTTTTGATTTCGCGGGAGTGATCAGCACGAGTTCACACTACTGTTTTCGAGTTATATTCGTTTCTTTTCACATGTTTAATCATGTTTTTTTTCTCCATTTGTTGATAGGTTTTAGCAGCCTAAATGCCCTTCGTGACAACAGGATCATTGCCATGATGCCAAAATATGTTGCTATTTCTTTATATTATAGTGTATTGTTATTCAAAACACTGCTCCACTTGGGACCTCTTCCTCCAACTCAGTGTTCCCAACATTAGCCAACTTTGATTGTGATTATGTTTATATGTGTTCATAAACTTGTTGCTGATAATCTGTGGATAATCTCTCTGGAGGCTGAGTTTTGAGAGACTAGAATGTCCCATTTCATAAAATCCATTAGATTTCGCGAAATGGAAAAACAATAACAATATAGCCTGAGTTCAGATTGAATATATTGAATATACAGCAAGGTTTCATTTAGTAGCTTGCACTGATGGTTTCAAGTGCTTCAAATAAGCATACCGGAAATAACACTGAGTATAAGCCGCACTCGCAGATAAGCCGCACCCCAAGATTTCAGAAGCTCAAATCTGTGAAAAAAAAAACTTAAAACTAAAAAAGTTTCAACAGCTCGAGTCTTAAAAAAAGCTTAGCGTCAATGAACATAATAAAGGTATACTTTTCTACAAAATTTGCGCTGCTCGACAACAAGAAGCTGGTTTCAAGGATCTCTCAGGCCACACGTAATGTCATCTCCCGTTTCATTAAACAAAAATTTAATTCAGGCACACTGCCATAGTGCTTTTCTGTGTTCCAAGAGTGAAATTGGGTTAGTGGTCACCTGGCCATTCACAGGGGTGCAAACACTTTTATTTTGCTGTCCAATCAGGACAAGAAATAAAAAACACAGGTGGATAATACCATTATTAGGGTTTGCAATTTATATATCTTGTAATCTCTATTGGTTTTCCTGCATAGGCAGTCAAATTACAGTGGTAAACCAGCTTTATGGACAGTTTTGTTTGTCCCGACGACACATATTTTCTCTTATATCAGCTTTCCGCTTAATACAGACACAAGCGGATATTACGGACACTTTTTCATGTCCCTTTGGTTCTCTTCCTTCTGTCACCATAGAACGACAGTTCCACTGTATTTCCAGAATTTTTGGTTACAGTCACACTTTCTGATTCGCACTGTTACTGAAAGGGTTTAGTGCAAGTTAGACACATGTTTCTCTAACATGTGATGTGCCTGTGAGCTTCACCAGGTAGTTTCATCCACTCATGTGCAACAGCTATGGCAAACATGGAGCCTGAGCCTTCGTGCAGGCCATCTTAGTGATAATAAAATGGAAAAATGGTCCTATACTAAAGTAAATGACTGAACCTCCTGTGAGCATGAGGTCCCTGCAAACAATGTAATGTAGAATGTTGCCTTTATAGCCTTATGATTGAAGATGTCACACCTTCATTTTATCCCTCTATGGATGCTACATCTAAAGGTTGGAACACATGCGGGTGACTAGTCCGCAAGTCCCTTCGTGTGAACAACCCTATGACTTGTCCCCACGAATTGTATGTGGGCTTTTTATAGGGTAATGGTAAATAAAATAATTCAATACTGGTGGAATTGAATTGGGGGACTATACCCTCAAATTGTGCTTGTACCGTTGTGTGCTGTACTGTTCATGCGAACTGGTCCCTGTGACTAGTCACTGGACTGTCCCCCTCATGTTCGCACGAGTCCTTTTGTGTGTGTGCAACGTGTGACTATAGTCTACTCGTGTCTGCCAACCTTGAGGATATTGAGAAAGGATTGCCGAAGCAGATTTTAATTTAGGTTATATTTGTTAATACTTGATATGCCAATTGCAAATATTAATTGTACCGGCACAAAAACTTGCATACATTTCCCCCCAAAATTGACACCCACAAAAAAACAATCCCAAAATTGCTGGTCAGGGACCGGCTTTTGAGCAGGTACAATTGGTGCGGGTAATTAAAAAATATGGATCCTGCGGCAGTGTGAACAATGACATACAGGTAGCTTTCGATATTTTCATGAAAGACAGAAACTGTCCAATATATTGACAGTGCCATAATTCCAAATGCCACACCGAGTGAAGTAGCTACAACTATTATTTAGGTGTAAAAGCTATATTTGTCATGTGTAAGCTTATACCTTCTAGGTGACAGACAGCCGTCCAAATTTACATTCAGCAAAAACATCGTTTCAATTCTCGAGATTTAACTCAATTTATTTCCATGTACACGTTCACACATATCTAAGAAGGAGAAAACTAGTAGGACGAGTTAAAAAACTTGGTTTCGCCAAAAAGCTACAAGATTCGAACATTGAACGATGAACGAATGAAGACATCGCCCCGTGTGAAAAAAGTAAACTTATCCGGTCGAATATTCATCGCTAAAGTCCGTTCCTTGAGCACAAATGTAATCAGTTGTAGTCGTGAAGAAAGTAGATAAATATAGTGTATTAAACAGCGGGCAGATTTCTTCAAGAAATGGGCATCGGACAGCGGAGATTGCGTGAGATGTTTCACTGATGTCGCCAGACATGTTTACAATGATGCT
The DNA here is from genome assembly GCA_029204205.1 of Desmophyllum pertusum. Lineage (NCBI taxonomy): Eukaryota > Metazoa > Cnidaria > Anthozoa > Scleractinia > Caryophylliidae > Desmophyllum > Desmophyllum pertusum. The sequence continues at coordinate 250 of MU826994.1, read as the reverse complement.
CGACGATAGATTTTCTCCCAGCCGGATTCGCGACGCGTGCTCCAACACACGCCTGAGTTTTGGCCTTAAATGATGAGAATTGCAATAAAATGTATTAAGTTTACATAGAAAGAGGTTAGCTATCCAATTACTTGAGAAAGAAGAGTTAAGCTTACAAATATCGGGCACCAGGGCTTTTATGGATCAAGGTTTGATAGAAAAACTTGTAGGTCTTGTGCTAGCGCGATTCTGGTGTTAAACAGCTTACTTG
>MU826993.1:0-21824 GCA_029204205.1 Desmophyllum pertusum | reverse complement strand
TAAGAGGCTGTCTCTGTAAGATCCTCATACCAATTTGGGCCACAGAACAGATTTCCTTGAAACTTTGCATGCGAGTAACACCTAATGTGGTTAGTTTCAAAATGCATTTCGTTTTTGCTCTAACTTTATTTTGACGGATTTACGAGGGGGGTCCCGTGGGGGTCCGAAATGATGATTTTTTGGACTTCAAATTTCCATTTTTTCATAATTTTAAACATCCTCTCACTTCCCTTGAAATTCATTGCAAGACATCATCCTGCCGTGTGGGTGGTAGGTATATGATCTGTTAATACTATGGTATTATTAAAGTTTCCGTAACATCATTTCAACTAGTTAAATTTTAACTTTTATGTTACCTCCATTGACAGCTTATCCGAAAAGGTTAAAAGTGGATGTAAAAAAAATCATATAACTCAAAAGTTAGACTTTGCACAGATGTTTTGTTGCATTTGTGGAGAGATAAAGACTTGATCTTCAATGCTATTAAATAAAATTTCCCGGCCAGCAGGTATTACCGCCTAAAGGTCATTGTGAACTATCAGTATTTCAAAATTTTCTAATTAATCGGCGAAAAAAAGGTCAAACATACGCGTGAAATTTTGATCCAAATGATGTTCTTTTCCGTCATAATCACGTATGAATAGTTTCTAAACACGTTTTACTGCTTTACTTTAGCAATACTCATCCAAATAAAGCTGGAAAAAATCATAAAATGACCTCATTATTTATGCATATTGATGCTCAAAACACAAGTAAGCTGTCAAATTTACTCTACTAAACAGCCGATCAAATTTCTCGATATACAGATAGTTTAGCTTACTTATTCGATGGGGGAAAACAGTAATCCAAGAACAAGACAAAACAAGGTATAGATGGTATATTGTAACAAATTTAGACAGTCAAACAAATCTGAAGAAACTTACCCTTGATGACCTTGAAATCGACAACTCGCATGTGTGGCATATTGCCTAAGTATGTATAGCAGATTTCGCAGACAGTTTCCTTGAGATTAGATTACAGTTATAATTGCTGTTACAATTAGATCTATAATGATTAAAATTCACATAAAAATTGAAGCAATTACCTTTGTGATTGCGTGAACATTCTTCGCACAAGGGACGTTAATTCCCACTTGCCGTGACAAGAATCACACTGTTATTCAACAAGGTAACCGCTGACCTAAACACCGACAATGTCTCCGAGAAATGATAACTGCGGGGAATCCCGTGGAATGTCTAGTTTACTAGGCTTGTCGATTGTAAGATGATATCATGGCCATTGCTGTCACCAGGTGTTGTAATCTGTGACATGGCGAGGTGGATACAGAAACTTTACGGTTGCAATGTTCAGATGGGAAGTAAGAGGAATTCCCAAAGGGGGGAGGGGGAGGGGTGGCGAGTAATTGAATAATAAAGTGACCAAAATTAACCCCCAAATAATAACATATACCTTTACTATAAGCCCTGCTCGTATTTATGTACAGAATGGATTTTTTGGTTTTTGCTTCATGAGAAGAATATTATAGGAACGAATTATGCGTTTCAAAACTGATTTGGTTACATTTTGAAGGCCGGATGATTTTTTTTAAGTGTTTGGGCTTATATTCGTTGGGGGAGGGATCTGAGGGTTTTTTCCATTGTAGTTAAATTCTGATTTGGGGCGCTTATTTTCGGTAGGAAACAGTGATGGGGAGACATGATAACATTGTGGTGTCTAATTGGTGATTTAGCCATTTTGGCCTGTTATACCTTTTCTCGAATAATCTGAGGCATTTTTGGCAGGCATTTTATGATTTTAAATGCGGTACATCACAGTTCCGTGATATACCGATAGTAAGCCCCACCCATCCCGAAAATAAGCACCCCCTACCGAAAATAAGCGCTCCTACCGAAAAATAATCGCCCCAAATCAGAATTAACTACAATGGACAAAACCTTCAGATCCCTCCCTAATGAATATAAGCCCAAACACTTTTAAAAATGTAACCAAATCATTTTTGAAACGCATAATTAGTTCCTATAATATTATTCTCGTGAAGCAAAACCAAAAAAATCCTTCTGTACATAAATATGAGCAGGGCTTATAGTAAAGTATATGTTATTATTTGGGGTAAATTTGGTCACTTTATTATTCAATTACTCGCCCCCCTCCCCCCTAATTGAGAATTCCTCTTACTTCCCATCTGTACATTGCAACCGTAAAGTTTCTGTATCCACCTCGCCATGTCACAGATTACAACACCTGGTGACAGCAATGGCCATTGATATCATCTTTACAATCGACAAGCCTAGTCTCGGGAACATTGTCGGTGTTTAACTGGTCAGCGGTTACCTTGTTGAATAACAGTGTGATTCTTGTCACGGCAAGTGGGAATTAACGTCCCGTGTGCGAAGAATGTATCACGCAATCACAAAGGTAATTGCTTCAATTTTTATGTGAATTTTAATCATTATAGATCTAATTGTAACAACAATTATAACTGTAATCTAATCTCAACGAAATCTGTCTGCGAAATCTGCTATACATACTTAGGCAAATTATGCCAACATGCGAGTTGTCAATTTCAAGGTCATCAAGGGTAAGTTTCTTCAGATTTGTTTTGACTGTCTAAATTTTGTTACAATCATCTATACCTTGTTTTGTCTTGTTTTTGGATTACTGTTTTCCCCCATCGAATAAGTAAGCTAAACTATCTGTATATCGAGAAATTTGATCGGCTGTTTAGTGGAGTAAATTTGACAGCTACTTGCATTTTGAGCATCAATATGCATAAATAATGAGGTCATTTTATGATTTTTTTCCAGCTTTATTTGGATGAGTACTGCTAAAGTAAAGCAGTAAAACGTGTTTTAGAAACTATTCATACGTGAATTATGATGGAAAAGAACATTATTTGGATCAAAATTTCACGCGTATGTTTGACCTTCTTTTCGCCGATTAATTAGAAAATTTTGAAATACTGATACAGTTCACAATAACCTCTAGGCGATAATACCTGCTGGCCGGAAAATTTTATTTAATAGCATTGAAGATCAAGTCTTTATCTCTCCACAAATGCAACGAAACATCTGTGCAAAGTCTAACTTTTGAGTTATATGATTTTTTGTACACCCACTTTTAACCTTTTCGTATAAGCTGTCAATGAAGGTACCATAAAAGTTAAAATTTAACTAGTTGAAATGATGTTACGGAAACTTTAATTAGACCATAGTATTAACAGATCATATACCTACCACCAAACGGCAGGATGATGTCTGGCAATGAATTCCAAGGGAAGTGAGAGGATGTTAAAATTATGAAAAAATGGAAATTTGAAGACCAAAAAATCACCATTTCGGACCCCCACGGGACCCCCCTCGTAAATCCGTCAAAATAAAGTTAGAGCCAAAACGAAATGCATTTTGAAACTAACCACATTAGGTGTTACTCGCATGCAAAGTTTCAAGGAATTCTGTTATGTGGCCCAAATTGGTTATGAGGATCTTACAGAGACAGCCTCTTAATAGAGGAAGGGGACGATTAATTTTCAGTTTCATCTCAGAAAGGGGAGCTTGGTAAGGCCATCCCCATAAAATGTTTTGTTTCCCATCGCTCTCTCTCTCGTGAAAGTGGGTCGGTCGGTCGGTAAAAAAAGAAAAATAATAAAAGCCGAGAAACGAAATATTGACAAATTAATACATAAATAATTCCAAGCGAGCCTTGATTTTATCTTCCCGTGACCACCATTTTGTTACGAGCCGATATCACTCGAAGACGTCATTACTGGGCTGATTTAGATGTCAAAGTGACTTTAAAGATATAAATAAAGCAAATCAAAACTTGGAAACACGCGAGAAAAGGGCGCAGGCAACTGAATCAGAAACTTTTTTTTTACTTTTTGAAAAAATTGGGTCGGTCGGGGGATGAAACAAAGCATTTTATGGGGATGGCCTAATGGAGGGAAATGGAAATGTGGTATGTCGATTTTCCTTCTATTGGAAAAAGAAACAAGGTTAGAATTTGCAGCGAATATATGTTCCATTAGCTAAGAGCACTGACCAAGTTTAATAAATACATTAGAGGCTAGGCGTCTGAAGTCAGTCGCTTTAACACCGTGAATAACTTTAATTCTTATTTGCATAGACAATAAACTCGAACGTAGCAGCAAGGCAATTTCGAGCACAAGCTGCAACAGTTTTAATATGAACACTAATTAAAAACGTTTTAGTTTATGTGATGTCGACCAAATTGGGCAATTTGCAGGCGCACTGCTGCAAATCTCTTCCAAATCATGCAACTATTAAAATTTATTACGTGAAAAAATCATGGAAAATTTTCTATATCATTACATGATCAGAATGCAGTAGCTGTTCATTTTCCTCGCACGTTTTCAATTGACATCGGCAAATTAAGCAGCGTTAGAAAAACCCTGTCATATAACTTGTCATGTTTAAAATTATTAATTGCCTGCGCATAAATGACCTCAAGACAAAAGATAATCCCGCCTTCGGTAGAACATAAATAGCGTGGTGCTTCCTTGTAAACAAACCAGATGAAAAATAATTTGCGAGAGAAATAGCTGAATAAGAAACCACGAGAATGTCGGCAAACCTGAACACAACGATGAATGGAACACAGCCATCCAGCTGCTTCAATCCTACAGCAGAAAAAATCGGGGAAACCATTGCTTACTGCCTGCTCTTCGTTGTTTCCTTGGCTGGAAATTCCTTCATCGGAATAATTGTCTACAAGACGAAAACTATGAGAAAACCGATAAACTATTTAATCGTCAACATGGCCATGTCCGATCTGCTGTTTCCAATTTTCATGTACCCGCAGACACTAACAGACTTGTACGTCGACTCCTGGCTGATCAGTGGTCGTCTTGGTCAGGCCTTATGTAAGCTGTGTATCTTCTTACCCGATGTCTCCATTGCTGTGTCTATTCAGAGCCTGGTTCTGATAGCAGTTGATCGATTTGGTGCTGTGGTATTTGCCCTCCGTTCCCCACCCGTCAGTTCAAAACGGTGCACCTTCTACATTCTCGCCACTTGGATCGTCGCGATGGCTATCCACTCCCCATATTTCTTCGCTTTTCAAACTTGTTGAATATCGAGGAGGGCTGGTATGTACGATGCAGTGGAATGAAGCCTTTGGAGAGTCCTCGTCCTTTAAAAGTTACATGATAGCATTAACTGTTATATTATTTTTATATCCCTTTGATGTTGTTAGCTGTCATATACATCATTATCCTTGTCAAGCTCAGTCACAGAAGACTCCAGGCGAGCAGTCGGTCAACGCTGAACAACAACGCGCGAAAAGGGAACGAAATGTGCTGAAGATGTCCATTGCTATCGTCGTGACGTTCGCAGTATGCTGGCTTCCCCTCAGTATCGTCTGGATTCTGTACTTCTTTGCATCTGACAACATGACATCGTCTGTGGCTTCATATACTTCTACACTGTTTTTCCCTTTTTATGGTTTACACAAATTGTGCCATAAACCCTTGCATCTTGTTTTATTTTCAGTGGCAATTATCGTCGAGGTCTTAAGAATCTCCTCCGCTGCTTTAGTGCAGTGCAGTCTCGTAATCATGTCGCACCGTAGTATTCCTTTCAAATAAAAGGAGAGTAGAGCGGTTCATCGTTTCATTAAAAGATGCAACTAAAATCTAGTCCGTTCGGTTTTCTACTAGTTTGCTAAGCCTGTACTGATTTCTCGAATGGTCAGAAACGTAACTGCTAATCGTACATTTATTTTAAGATGCTAGCCTGAAGAGATTTTTTATGACTCGGTTAAATTATAATGTAAGTTCTCTGTTGTCCTCTTTTCGGCTCCCAAATGAAAGAAAACTAAAGCTAGTTCAACTAGTTAGTTTATCTACAGTTCTGTAAATATTCATTACGGTATTAGTTGTTTTTAATGTGTTGATATTTATTCCTTGCAAAATTGAAGGACACGCCTTTTATCTGTAAAATGGAACTTTGAGCAAGTAATGATACTTCTGTACAGTCGAACCAGAAACTTGTAAATAATATTTAGTTCAAAACTGTTATGTAAAATTTACTTCTGCCCGGTTTAATTTAATTCAGTGTAAATATACATTTGTAGAACTTTAACCGTTCCTTAAAACACATTTTTGTAGTTATTTTGTAAACTTTATTTGTAATAATCTTAACTAATTAGGAAACAATAAAATACATAAAAATCCAATACATTGTTGTTAAGTCATTCTGTTTACCACCGCCATTTCTATTTCGCTTTTCCTTTTAATAACTTCCTCTCTTCTCCCCTCCCCCGCAACGCACTTTCTCTCTTTTTTTAGACACCATGTTTGACTTCAGCAGTATTCATAAGCCACAGGTGCAAACATTATTTCAAAACAAACCACCATAGTTTTATCAACCCAAGTCAGAATCTGATTCTAAAAACATTCGGCCTTACAGTCATGAGCTATCGGTTTATATTCTAGCCCTATATATGCCTTCGGAAAATCTTCCGATCCGTCCTTTGCCGAGCGCAACTCTGCCTACAACCTCGCAACATTGCTCGTCCTACTTCGATTAATTTTCCAGTTTTTCGTTTTTCCGCCTTGTTGAATTGCGAATCGACTGAAATAAAGATTTACGAAATATTCTATTTGATAAGATTCATAACTGATAGACAAATGCAACAATAAGGCGATTGGTTTTAAACCGCCTTTTAAATCCAATTGATATCAATGGTATAACGTGATATGTATACAGTTTTGTCAACCGAGAAGCGAAAAAAGTGAGCGGGAAAACTAGCCGCTCGCGACAGGGTTCAAAATAGCAGCCGGCTGCCGGCGGCAGCCGGCACTTTTACCACACTTGCCGGCGACTTTTCACCGAAGAAAATAGAAAATTTCGACTTGTGATCGGCCAACTGAAATCAAAGTCGCTGTAGATGTTTAATATACTTAGTAAACATTTCATATCAGACAATAAAAAGAAATGTTTTAAAAGCTTTTTGGAAACGTTTTAAAATGAGTAGAAAGAGTAGAAAAAGGTTTGGAAATTTGAAGCGTGCTGCAAAAGTTGAAATGGAGAATTCTCGTTCACCGTTCAAGCGTGAAACGTAAACATGCAAGTTTGTCTAGACAAACCGTTGCGTTACCGACTTTATGTTTTCTGCACATGTAATCAATATTTATTTTGCACAAAAACTTGTTTTAGTGCCGGTTTGTTAAGACTTTTCACTCGTTCAAATTAAAGTCAGTTTTGTATTCATATTGCTCGACAGAACGGATTTCCCATGTTTGTGAGTGAAGAAGCGTGACGGTATTTTACGCTTGAACAAACACCTAAAAAAGAGAGCCCGTTCAGCGATGCTCTTGTTTGGCGAAGCGAAACACCGTTAATTAAAATGAAGATGTCTGACGCTGAACATTATTTTAGCAGTTTCAAAGGCATTGCGATATGTGCGAAAATGTTTTTTAAAATCGAAGTTTTATAATTTCAAAGGTTTCTCAAGGAAAGAAAGTGAAATTTTTAAATTCAGGAAGATTTTGGTCCCACGTGCTAGGCCCAACGGGTTCTTGGCAGATTCCCGTTAATTAGTGTAGCAGTACACACACGCAGATATCGCGGAAAGTGAAAAAAAGTTCAACTACTACGTGCTCATTCATTATTGACAGCCGGGGAAAGAAAATGAGCCTTGACAAAAAAAAGCCTACAAAATCAAGCTAAAAGCTGTAGATTTTATTTTGAAAACCTGGCGCGGAGCGGAATCTTTGATGGTATAGATAGACAACCTTTATTTAAAAAAACACGATAAATATAAAAAGCTTATATCGTGCCTAAAAACGCTAAAAAACATTGCGGAGAAACAAATGAAATATTATATTCGTTTGGTCAGACTGATAGCAAAATCATTAGTACATTTAATAGGACTGCTCGTAGTCTCTTTGAACCCGGATGACATGAAGCGCTTCGAACGCACTAATGAGACTTGCTGATGCGCCATGAAATGTCAGAAAAATTCAAGCTTGAAGCAGAACGCTAAAAGCCACAAGGCTGGCGCTCTAACTTGATAAGCATTAACAATAATGTCTAATGATCAAAATTGTTTCCTTTTAGAATCCATTTCAAGTCTGTACATAAAACGTAGTGAGGGAAGGGACTTATTAATATTTTCATCTCAAAAAGGAGTGGGGCTAAATAGAGGAAATACGGTATGCCAACATTTTCCTTTTATTGGAAGGGTCAGATTTGGCAGTGAATAATGCCTCCATAAGCTAAAAGCACTGACTCGGTTTAATAAATACATTAGAGACCTAGGCGTCTGAAGTCTCCCTTTACGCTAATGAACTTTCTTATTTGCATAGTATAGACAACTTGATAAACTCGAACGTAGGAGAAAGGCAATTTTGAGCACAAGCTGCCACAATTCAGTTTAATTATGAACAATAATTAAAAACTTTTTAGTTCATATGATGTCGGCCAAAGGGCAATTTTCGCCTGTGAAGCTTCACGGATCGATCGACGGTTCCTCATCTCCGGTTCTTCTCCAGCTGGGATATGATGGACAGTTCGGAAATGACCGTCAAGTCCTGTCTTCTTTGTACAGAGAATATGTGGACAAGGCATTTTGTGCGGTAAAAATGCAAAATGGACGGGTTTTCTCTGTTTAAAAACGTACTTGATGACATTTTGGTCCGCCATTTTGAAAAGCAAGAGCTGCCAGGCGCTCCGCGCTTCGCCTACTAGCCATCAAGCCCCGCGCCTCCCTGTTTTCCCGCCTCGCAACGGCGGCCTGGGGACGAGGCAGATGGCTCCAAATGATTGAGCCAAAATTAGCCGCGCGATGCGTGACTAGACATCGCAGCGTGATGCGTGACTTGCCTTTTATAAAAGCGAGGTGATTTACCTATTAAATTTCCATGATAAGTGAACGTTCTTTGATTGATTAGAAAAACTAGAAGGGCTGTGCGTCAGCGGACTGTGAGACAAAACGCACGAAATGCAGTTTCAGACAACCATATTTTTCAAAATTTCTTCGGGACCCTCTAATTCGTGCCTACGGCACTCACCTTCACCGCTCTCACGCACCCCCCATAAATAGATTGAAATCTTACTATTTTAGTCCGTTTTACTTGACGCGTGATTGGTTAAAACGTTTCTCCGTGATGCGTGATTTAATTTAAAAAATCAGCGTGATGCGTTGGTACCGCCCCACCCCTTTGCCACCGCACAAGACGCCATTTTGCTTATTTGCTCAGTTCCATGCGGTCGGAAAAAACGGCCTTTCTAGAACCCCCTATGCGCAGACGACAGAGTTTGATTGGTTTATTAGTCCTTATAGCAATGACAGCTTTCTGGTGGGGGTAGGGGATTTCGTGTTAGCCTCACCGAACATGCGCTACCAGGGGGGGGGGGGGGGGGGGGGTAGAAACTGCCCTTTAAAAATTGACTTGGCCGACGGACATGGCGGTGCCGGGCTACCGAGTGTGCGCAGTAGCACTCAACTAGTTGCCTAAGAGGATTGTCCCACGGGAAACTTTAATATTAACAAAGAAAAGAAATTCTATGAGAAATATTAACGCGGATAAAAGCATGACGTTTCGACGACTCCATGTCATCATTTTCAAATGCAAATTTTTTGGAAGTTTTACAGGCTATATATATAAGCGGATTAAAGTGTGAAAATGTGAATAATACAATGCAGCGAAATTAAGAGTAAATAATACAAGAAAGATTGTTCATAGATTAAAACAAAAACAAAAGGAAAAAAAAAAAAAAAAAAAATTTCGCTGCATTGTATTATTCACATTTTCACACTTTAATCCGCTTATATATATACCTGTAAAAACTTCCAAAAATTTGCATTTGAAAATGATGACATGGAGTCGTCGAAACGTCATGCTTTTATCCGCGTTAATATTTCTCATAAAATGTTTCCCCAAATCTTGTCTTATTAGAAGTTTACAACGCGATAACGAACTTAACTTATTCAGGCGACTTGAAAAGTTAAGTATAAAACAAATCAACTGCGATGGAGCCATTGAATTCCTTCAACTTTGTCGGAGCTTCGGTCTCACTCCTACATTCGCCAAGATCGACGAAACGAAGTCCAAAAAGTGGAAACGATCCTCTGAGAAGTTCGCTGAAAATGTCATCATCGAGGAGTTACGCCTCAAATCACAACACAACAAGGCTCTGAAGAAACAAATCAGTGAATTCTACTATGAAATTCGCCAGAAGTGCTCGTCTTTCCGCTACTTCTGTATCCTGAGAATAATGGCCTTGCTTCGTAAGAAACATCACCAGAAGTTGACGGACGATCATACTTCAAAAATCGCACGGTTGCTATACAGAGATGTTGATGTCGATGAACACATTCAGAATATCTCATCCTATCGACTAACTTTCTTTGATAAGCTCGCACTTTGCCGAGGTCTAAAGTTCGCCATTCCACAGCCTCGCATTTCTGCCATGGACATTCAAGCTAACTTTGAGAAGGCCTATTGGAAACTTGAGTCTAACCTTCCTGATGACAAAAAGGATCTCGCCGCAGCGACCCTCCGGTCAATTGCGTTGAATTACATCGAGAGTAAAAGCCAAAGACCACCAAAATCTCTCCTGAGATCAGTTAACCAATTGAAGAAACGAGATGACATTGTTATCGCAAAACCGGACAAAGGCTCAGGCGTCGTCGTCATGGACAAATCTGATTATACTCGCTTATTATGTGAAGCTTCAATCAATGATGATACCAATTTCAAATCCATTGAGAAACACAGGCCTAAAACAAGAGGGAGACCGCCAAAATACTACCACCCCCTATTTGAAAAGGAAAAGCATCTTGACAAAGTTGTGCGTAGAATTCTTCCTAAAGAGATCGCTGACACCGTCTGCCAGAAAGGCTCCAGATTAGCCCACCTGTACGGCCTCCCGAAGACGCATAAAGAACGTCTTGCGATGCGACCGATTCTGTCTGCAACCGGGACATATAACTACGCTCTGGCGAAGTGGCTAGATGAGAAGCTTAAAACACTCTCGATCAACAAATACACGATCTCCGATATTTTCCAATTTGCCGAGGAGATCCAACACTTGCAAGTAGCCATAATGACATCCTAGTCTCGTATGATGTAACAGCGCTCTTCACGACGTACCACTAGAGGAAACTATCCAAATTCTCGCAAAGAAAGCCTTCAATGAGAACTGGTTTAATAGAACATATAACCTGGATATCGGGGAAGCTGACCTAATTGAACTGTTGAGACTTGCTACCAAAGATCAGCTGTTTCAATTCAAAATGGCAATCTATATGAACAGATTGATGGTGTTGCAATGGGCTCGCCACTAGGTCCTCTGATGGCAAACACATTATGTGTTCCATTGAAGAGAAGCTCGAACGAGAAAACAAACTGCCATCCTTTTATAGGAGGTACGTTGATGACACGCTTGCTTTGGTACGCGATCCTGCAACTGCTGCTTCTTTCCTTGCCACGCTCCACGAGGGCCATCCATCTATCCACTTTACAATGGAACTAGCAAACAACAACAGATTACCTTTCGTCGGAATCGAAATCATCAAGACAAATCACCAAATTGAAACCTGCGTCTACAGAAAGAAGACTGACAGAGGGCTTCTGTTACATTATCAGAGTCACGTTGACAACAGATACAAACGATCACTGCTGAATACCATGCTTAATCGTGCCCATCGATTGTCATCCTCGCCAGATCTTTTTTCTAAAGAATGTACGAATCTGAAAACAATCTTCCTAAAGTGAAAGTACCCTGAGAAGCTTATCGACTCAACCATTCTCAGATTCAACCGGCGCTCACAAGACCTAAATCAAACTCGTGTTTGGCCAGGAAACAACCCGTTCGGATCATCTTGCCTTTTTAAGAATCAGAAAGCGGCAGACATTGTACGTAGAGATCTACGTGATCTTGCGTTAAAAATCAACAACGAGCTACAGCCTGTTTTCACAAGCCGGAAACTTATCGAAGATCTGAAAGTAACGGAAACAAAGCCCCCTCTGGTGAATCAACAATGTGTTGTATACGAATTTAAATGCGACTTGTGTGATGCAAGTTATGTCGGCTACACGGGCCGACACCTCTTTCAACGCATTGCTGAACATAAATATTCCGCCATCGGAAAACATCTTCGGGATGAGCACAACGAGACACCATCAAATTTGCAGGAACATTTCAGGGTTCTAAAGAAATGCCGCGGGAAGCTGGAATGTCTCATCTACGAAATGCTCCACATTAAAAACAAGAGACCGGAATTGAACACTCAATCAGACTCAATTCGCGCAAACTTTTTGTTTAATTTTTTTTTTTTTTTTTTTTCCTTTTTTTCCTTTTGTTTTTTGTTTTTAATCTATGAACAATCTTTCTTGTATTATTTACTCTTAATTTCGCTGCATTGTAATTATTCACATTTTTCACACTTTAATCCGCTTATATATATACCTGTAAAACTTCCCAAAAAAATTTGCATTTGAAAATGATGACATGGAGTCGTCGAAACGTCATGCTTTTTATCCGCGTTTAATATTTCTCATAAAATGTTTTCCCAAATCTTGGTCTTATTAGAAAAGAAAATTCACACCAAAAATTAGTAATGCCAGGAGCCCATTACCCGGAGCCTCCATACGTACTATATTCTTGAGTCAACCCCTGTCCCGTTTTCAGTTTATTTTAGAATTGATCTCCCGCGAAATTATCTCGTTTTCCGCTGACCGCTGACGTCCCCCCACTGAGACCAAAAAAAAAAAAAAAAATGGCGGCCAAATGGGGGAATCCACTCTTGGTTCCTTCGTCCGTTTCCTATTCTTTACAACCAAGGGAAACTGGTTGTTAGCTGACTGGAAGTTAATAAACAACTTGATTTGAACTGGAAGCGAATGAATGTCATCTTGAACATCGCGGTGCGCGATCAAAAACTTTCATCGATAGTTTGTCTTTGTCTGTCTTGTTCGTGTGGTGTTCCTTGTGTGGTGTTGTCGCGATGTAAGCCTTTCGAATAGATTCGAAATGAAGCGCTCTGTAGAGGATTCGGTCTTTCCGAGATCCATAGCAGTAAAACAGGGAAACATTTATAGCGGCTAATATTTGGATTTCGGCCGTCGTGGAGGCAATGGCGAAAGTGCGAGCTCGAGCGGTCCGTGGCAGCGAAAAACACGATACTAATGTTGTACCCGAAGCGAAAAATGTGAAGGATATCCAGCGAAGGGGACTCCAGGAAAAGAAAAGCTAGCAGTTCTGCAGAGAATAATAAGGTGACACTCAGGCCTACACGGCGACTACAGCTCTCGGCGTCGATTTCGCCGATCTCGAGCCTACTACTGCTCGTGAAATTTCATTTTTGTACATTTTGTTCTTCTATTATAAAATTCGGTTTTGCTATAAAATAGCCTGGAAGGCGGCTGCACGCCTTTCAGAGATGGAAGGCGGGCTGCATTGGCGGGTTAGGTTTGCTTCTAACGTGTTTCTAATGCGCAATATATGTTTTATTATGAGGAGGATTTTCGAGTAGAGCCTTCGACTGTGTACACTTCTAGAAAAATTGGCTCAAAGGTCATGTTTGATTTCCTGTCAGGCTTTCGTCCTTTACGAAGCTACAATAATTTGTTTAGATAGATGCTAAGGTTATATCTCTTGCATCAATCGATGTTTGTTTCCTCCTTTGTTCGTAGTGTGATGTTCTTCGGTGTTCTTGCAACGCAAGATAACATAAATATCCCACGCGTATCGATTTATTGTTTTGCGTGTTGTATGCCAGTTTCTTCTAGCTTTTCTGAGGCACTCTATTTTATGTCGATTGTCCACGCAGATGTTCTTCTTGCAAACCCCTCTTTAAAAGTGGGGTTGATGCTATAGCATTTTAAGTGCGAATATTTTTGCTCTCTACCGTTTTTATGACCCGGGTTTTTTTATGAGTGCCGGCGCAAATCGACTACATTATATTTTACCACTCTATTTGTTCATGCCGCGCGGTCACCTTTCGTTGCTGGCGTTTTTCCTTTAGCTCGATTCAACACACTTTGCTCTTTCACTAATGTTCTATGATGTACTAAATCTGTCGGAAGAGAAATCGTAACAATCTGAACTTTCACTGTCTCCACTCGATTCCACCATTATTATCGCTGTGAGCTGAGATCACCGGCGTGTGACGTATAACAATAACTTTGTTCTGATTGGGCATTCTAATGAGTTCGCGGGAATCTGTGAGCCCCGCGGTGTTCTAAAAATAAAATGAAACGGGACAGAGTTGACTCCCAGGAATCAGTATGGGAGATGGAGGCTCCGGGTAATGGGCTCCTGGTAATGCATGATGACAAAAATGTGTTTTCCCTTGATTGTCTTCGCTCGAAAACGAAGACGTATTATTTTCGTTGTTGTCTGATTTCGCTTCGCCTCGCCGGTGTATTACGATAAACATTTTCATGATATTTTCTCAGCGGCGTGAAAGATCATCGTGAATATCTCTCCCTTGTTTTTTTTAATTGTTTCATTATGGTAAACTTTGCTACAGCCATGAAATTGTCATCCAGTGGATGAAATATAGTTTTTCTGTCGTTAGAAAGTGTCCAAAGCTCTCTGTATGGTTTGGTTTTCGAACGCGAGGATAGTTTATGGTCGCATATTTTAGATTTCAACTTTGAGCATTTTCAGTGTCCGAACACGAAAACCGATTTTCTTATTTTTTCTCGAAATAAAAGGGCTTCTGGCGGAAACAAACTACATCAAGTTTCTTTTCTACCTAACAGTTATTTATGAGCAACAAATGAAAGAAATCGATTTTTCAACTTCTGCCACTCAATGCTTCATTTTCCCTGACCTCGCTTCTTAAGCAATCAATTCTTGTGACCTTTTATAGTGAACTTGGCAGTATTGAAAAAAGTTCTCTGTTCTAGTTCCTACGGAAGCTTGTAGGTGCCATCCAACATCCGACTTGTTGACAAGTCGGATGTCGGATATTAACAAGATGTCGGATGGCACCTACAAGCTTCCGTAAGTTCCTGACTGAGTCTCAACATTACATGATCATAAGGTAACGGCTGTTTATTTTCCTCGCACGTTTTCAGTTGACATCGCCAAATTACGCTGTTTAAATTATCAATTGCTTGCACATGCATCATTAAGCCAAAAGATTATTCCGCCTTCAGTAGAACATAAATAGCGTGGTACTTTCTTGTTAACAAACCAGATGAAAAATAATTTGTGAGAGAAATAGCTGAATAAGAAACCACGACAATGTCGGCAACATTGAACTTGAACACAACGATGAATGGAACACAGCCATTCAGCTGCTTCAATCCTACAGCAGGAAAAATCGGAAAAACCATTGCTTACTGCCTGCTTTTTGTAGTTTCGTTGGCTGGAAATTCCTTCATCGGAATAATTGTCTACAAGACGAAAACCATGAGAAAACCGATTAACTTTTTAATCGTCAACATGGCCATGTCCGACCTGCTGTATCCAATTTTCCTGTTCCCGCGGCTTCTAACAGAGTTGTACGTCGACTCCTGGCTGATCATCGGTGGTCCTCTTGGCGAGGCCATATGTAGGCTGGTTCCCTTCTTACCCAATGTCTCTACTACTGTGTCTATTCAGAGCCTGGTTCTGATAGCAGTGGATCGATTTGGTGCTGTGGTATTTCCCCTCCGTTCCCCACTCATCAGTTCAAAGCTGTGCCCGGTCTTCATTCTCGCAACTTGGATCGTCGCGATGGCTATCAACTCCCCACTTCTCTTCGCGCTCAAACTCGCTGAATATCCAGGAGAGCTGGCATGTACGTGGCAGTGGAATGAAGTCTTTGGAGTGTCCTACGACAATTACATTATAGCAATACTTTTTATATTCTTCCATATCCCATTGGTGTTGATAGCTGTGCTCTACATCATCATCACTATAAAGCTCAAGTCGCAGAAGACTCCAGGCGAGCCGTCGGTCAACGCTGGACAACAACGCGCGAAAAGGGAACGAAATGTGCTGAAGATGTCCATTGCTATCGTCGTGGCGTTTGCAGTATGCTGGCTTCCCTGGAGTATCGTCTGGATTCTGCGCTTCTTTGCATCTGACAACATGACATCGTCTTGTGGCTTCATAAACTTCAGCATTGTTTCTTCTTTTATGTATCAAGCATATTGTGCCATAAACCCTTACATCTGTTTTATTTTCAGTGGAAATTATCGTCAAGGTCTTAAGAATCTCCTTCGCTGCTTTTGAGCAGTGCAGTCAAAAATGTAATAATTAAAACTAAAATTCATCAACCAAAATCTAGTCATTTCGGTTTTCTATTAATTTGCTAAACGTATGATTTCTCAATGGTTAAAAACGGAACTGCGATTCGTAAATTTATCTTTAACATGCTAGCCTGAGCATATTAAAAACCTAGAATAAGGAATGTTATTATATACAGACAGGCCTCAAACTAGAAGCCGGCAGACAAAAACACTTTTTCTGACTCGGTTAAATTATAATGTAAGGTGCCTCCTTTTCGGCTCCAAAATGAAAGAAAACTAAAGCTAGTTCTGTAAATATTCATTACGGTATTAATTGTTTTTAATGATATTTATTCCTTGCAAAATTGAAGGGCACACCTTTTATCTGTAAAATGGAACTTTGAGCAATTAATGATACTTCTGTACAGTCGACGGACCAGAAACTTGTAAATCAGTAATATTTTGTATTTAATTTTAAATAATATTTAGTTCAAAACTGTTATGTAAAATTTACTTCTGCCCGGTTTAATTTAATTCAGTGTAAATATACATCTGTAGAACTTTAACCGTTCCTTAAAACACATTTGTAGTTATTTTGTAAACTTCATTTGTTATAATCTTAACTAATTAGGAAACAATAAAATACATAAAAAATCTAAAACATTGTTTTTAGGTCATTCTGTTTACCACCGCCATTCTATTTAGCTTTTAAGAAAAAACACAACGCTTTTTGAGTTTTGACCAATACATGTTTCGACAGAAACTTCTATCATTTAGCTTTTCCTTTTAATAACTTCCTCTCTTCTCCCCTCCCCCACCACGCACTTTCTCTCTTTTTTCGACACTGTTCTCCATGTTTGACAAGCAGTATTCATAAGCCACAGGTGCAAACATTATTTCAAAACAAACCTCCATAGTTTTATCACTGAACCAAAGTCAGAACCTGATTCTCAAAACAGTCGGCCTTACAAGTCATGAGCTATCGGTTTATATTCTAGAATTCCTCTTTTTTGGAAGACTGACTTGGATACTCGAGAAAACTGCACGAGTCTGCCGTCTGCACGAACTCAGAATACATTTAATCATGCTTGCCGGTCACTGTTTCATTTTTATTAGCAGACCAATATTTTCTCTTGCTAAAACTAGTTATTAGTTATTTTACGTTTTTTTCGTAGCGGAATTGTTATTTTTATTTGGAGTTCTTGTGAGGGTTTAGTATTACTATCTTAATAGGTTCCTCAAAGTTGGAAAATATTACCATGTTTCGCGATCTAAAACGTTTGTTGACTGAGTGGGGAAGCATGAACAGGAAGCTTCTGTCAATCATTTGCACGATGTTATCACGTGCGTTCTGTTGTCTAGCGATTAGTTTGCGAGATTTGAACCAAGTCTCCAAATTTACGCGCGTCAGTTTTAATTAAAAATTCAAAACGGTAAAGAGAAATTGAAAATTCGATGAGAGATTCAGAATTTCCATGAAAATTTCCTAGTTTTAATTGAACATTGAAAAGTTATAATGCAAACCAAGCATATGAAACTATAGAATAAAAAATTGAGAATACATCGTCATCAAGCCAGGGCAGAATTTTATGTGATCCTGATTATTCGGGCGCACATTTCGTGCAGCCGTAAACATCAGAAAAAATAAAAGCAAATAATTTAATGCTTGAAATTCACTGGCGACGCAAGCATAAGCGCAAGCACAAGAGCCATTATTACGCCGTGAAAACGGGCTTGACGCAAGCATAATCACAAAGATTGCGCTTATCCTTGCGTCAAACGTGAAAACAGAACATAACACATGCACAAGGAAAAATCAGTGATTTTGATATTATTTTGAAGGATAATTTCTTCCATACCCGGTATCAGCTAGCCTGCATAGCAAGCGTTTTCAAAAGGGAAAAATTCTTCCATGCTTCGCAGGCACTGAGGTATCAGGCAATATTTGTTTAACGCCATATTCAAATTTAACCAAGCTATATCTTCGAGCCTGTTCAATATTTATTCCGTCAATTTTGGAATTCTACCACTCTTTGCGGTGGTGTTTAATGGCTTTCCTATCAAAATGTCAAACAGTTTGGAAAAATCTCCAGTTCACTAAAGGGTTTTGGGGGTAAAAAAAAAAAAGCTTAAAATTTCGTTCCTGTCCACGGATGTCGTATTTTCAGGGATCCGCTCATGACCAGCTGTTTGCACAAACAAGCGACTTTAGAGGCCATAATTTACTGAATTGCCATTATTAATCCCGCACCCCCGTGTGGACTATCACAGTGTCATGCTTTAATTTCCAGGCATATAAAAAATGCTGTTTGATATTCATCGTTTCGGTTCAATCTTCTGTGCCGCATTATATCACAGATATTGTTTAATCAAACTGTCAATATCAACTTGTTCGGCTCTATTTAATGTTTTCCTATGTGTCATTTAATAGTCATTCGGCGTTATGAGAAAACGATGATTTTAATTTAGCCGCCATTATAGACAACACACGATGCGACCTATCCACTGGAAGCAATCCGCTATGACATGCGCATGTCATAGCCAATCAGATTGTCCTCATTTGCATTAGTATACTAGTAGAGTTTTACTAATGTCCATTAGTACCCTGTTTTTTTTTTTTTCCCTTACCGAAGAGCGTTGAAGCCACTTACAGTTCGCGCAAAGGAAAAAAGCAGGGGAAAAAATCCTCTGGCACCCAGGGTAGTTCATTAGCGAAGAGCACTGACCTAGTTTAATAAATTCATTCTTTACGCTAATGAACTTTATTATTTGCATAGACAATAAACTCGAACGTAGGAGCAAAGCAATTTCGAGCACAAGCTGCAACAGTTTTAATATCAACACTAATTAAAAACCTTTGAGTTTATATGATGTCGACCGAAACGCTGTCATAACTTGTGATCATATATTAAATTATTAATTGCCTGCAAATAAATGACCTCAAGCCAAAAGATTATTCCGCCTTCAATAGAACATAAATAGCGTGGTGCTTTCTGGTTAACAAACCAGATGAAAAATAATTTGTCAGAGAAATAGCTGAATAAAAAACCACGAGAATGTCGGCAAACTTGAACACAACGATGAATGGAACACAGCCATCCAGCTGCAGCTTCAATCCTACGGCCTTAAAAATCGGACAAACCATTGCTTACTGCCTGCTCTTGGTAGTTTCACTGGCTGGAAATTCCATCATCGGAATAATTGTCTACAAGAGCGAAAACCATGAGAAAACCGATAAATTTTTTAATCGTCAACATGGCCATGTCCGACCTGCTGTATCCAATTTTCCTGTACCCGCCGGCTTCTAACAGAGTTGAATTTCAACTACTCCTGGCCGATCGTGGTTCTCTTGGACAGGCCTTATGTAAGGGGCGACCCCTTTAACTTCTGAGGGGGGGGGTGGGGGTGGGGGGGGGGGGGGTGGGAGGATTTTGAAAAAAAATATCCTGCAAGCAAACTTGTACGAAAAATTTTTCGTGGCACACGACCACTGACGGAAAAAAATTCATACACGTTCAGTGGGGCCGAAAAAAAATTCCTGCAAGACACTACTGGGCTGACTTCAACTTCATCTTCAGCTGCTGCAGGCAGTTGGGATTTTTAATTGTGGTTTTCATCAACATTACAAAAACTGTTTGCTTGCATGAACAACATCAGAAAATTAACAGGTAAAAGAACTGGCAGAAAGAAACGTTTTTGTCAAAATTATAGGCTTTGTAGCGTGTTTCATAACCGAGTTATTGGCGAAACGAATTTTCAGAAAATTACAGTGTTTAGTATGCAGCCGCCATGTTTGGTGCCCTTCTCTGGGGGCACCAACATGGCCGCCATAAAATTGCACAAGAAGTAGAGTATATTCTACCGTCAATATCATTAGCTTTCATTTCAAATCTGTTTAGACACCACTTCTAAATTATTATCACGTCTTAAAATTTTTAAAATGATATAAAATATCCGTTTTTTTGTGACAGTTCAGAAACACGTTCATCCGGGACATCACAAATTTCAAATAGCTTTAATTCCAAAAGGAATCACTGGATCGACACCAAACTTTGCATAGAGATTAATGATTTCCATGTCTAGAAAATATAAAAAGAATATCCTTGTAGGATTAATAGTTTAGATTTTAGAATTTTGATGACGTCAGAATGAAAACAAAGAATAGCATCTGTATTTGGGCAAGAGGGGAACTGGAACTACAATAATTTTTGCATCTCCCTTCTTCAGATAGCTTTTTCTGTACATTAATAATTATTATTATAGCTGTGGTTACACAGTACCAGTCCTACAGTTTTTGTCAAATCCAAGATGGTGGCCCAGGGAGGGGGGGGGGGGGGGGGGTGGGGGGGGGGGGGGGGGGGGGGGGGGGGGGGGGTGGGGGGGGGGGTACTCCCTTATCCACTCATGTGTAGGTCGCACCTTATTGTGAACCGATGTTCACAAGAAGTGAAATAGATAGTTGCTTGTGCTCTAGTATAGTTGAAAATGAAGTCTGGAATCACCTGGTTTCATCCATAAACAAACCATCGCAGCTTTGAACGTGTTTTTACATATGGTCTTCATCGAGACAAGTGACCAGCATCAAGCGAGTCATTTTCTCATCCAAATATTCCACTCTCTTTGGCTTTAATCGAAGTTCCGCAATAATGTATTCTCTAGTACTCTTTCATCATAAAGTTCCCTGTTTGTCCAAAAATCCATTTTTGAATTTAACTGAAACGTTCCAGAAATCCTCATGTTTTTTACGGTTCGGTTCCATGTCAAACGGCCTTCAAAACGCACGAAATGTATTCCTCAGACAACCTAATCTTTCAAACTTTCCCGGGGTGGCAAATTTCCCCGACCCCCCTAGAAAGCTCGCGCCTTCGGCGCTCCGTATCAATTACACCTTTGGTACTCTTAACGCACCCCCCCACCCTCCCATTCTAAATTCTGTCTACGAACCTGTCGGTATCCTACAACCTATACCTGCAAGATATGGGTGGCAGGGCGTCATAGGATGTGGTACGATGGAATTGAAGGATAAAGCATGTCCTAGAGCAGGCCTAAGGCCTGACTCCCTTTCAATCAGTGTCTGCAAGTGGAAAGGGGATGCACCATCTCGATGTGCTTTTACATTCGGTAATAATAATATGTGATTATTGATTACATAATGTATTATTACTGAACGTATTAAAAAGGCAACGAGATGGCGATCAAAGGTCAGTCACAACGGAGAACGGCGACTTTTCCTCCGCCCTATACACACGAAAAAAAATATTCCGCCAGCATGTTACATGGAGAAAGAAAATATCATGCACACAAATGCTCCGAGAAAAAAATTCCTGTCAGCAATGAAAGTGTTAAAAAAAAAAATTATTGCCTATACCAATCCAAGGCGCACAAATTATAAGAAAAAAAAGAGTGCACAAAAACAAGATCCTCCCCCCGATGGCTCATTTTGTTAAGCTAGTACCGCGAAGGGCTGTGGTGAAGAGGGAGAGAGAGGGAGGAGGAGAGAAAAAAAAAAAAGAAAAGGTAAATGAGGGGTACGTGTGGTCTTGTCGCTCTCGTGGGGACGTCGCTTTGTGATTATAGCTGCTTTGTTTCTGTCCTCTTTGTCGTGTTTATGATGAGGTGCCTGAGATATTTA
>MU826992.1:0-21892 GCA_029204205.1 Desmophyllum pertusum | reverse complement strand
ACAAATTATATATACCTTATTATCGGAAATTAACGCTCGTGTTAAATAACGTTTTTGAATTTAACGCGACTTAAATTAACGCGAATTGGAGGGGAAATTAATGTATTCATTAGTGTTATTTATAGGGATGGCTATCTCCAGCCTTCACTGTCAATTATCTTTCAACCACATGAAGGAAAGCAAACAGACTGAAAGGGGGGAGGGGGTTGAGGTGGGAGGAGGGGGGGGGGGGCACTTACAATTGACAAATGGTTAACTCAACCTAAATGTATTTATTTACTCATGCAGGAATATTCATTCCACCATTTCAAAATTATACTTCCTTGGCACAATTCTCAAAGGAA
Source organism: Desmophyllum pertusum (assembly GCA_029204205.1). Lineage (NCBI taxonomy): Eukaryota > Metazoa > Cnidaria > Anthozoa > Scleractinia > Caryophylliidae > Desmophyllum > Desmophyllum pertusum. The sequence goes on along the minus strand of MU826992.1, from coordinate 21,548 downwards.
GGCGTGGTGGCATGATGGTTAGCGCGTTGCACTCTGAATCGAGCAGGCTGGGCTCGAGCCCTGGCCAGGCTCATTTTTTTGTGTTGTTTACTAAATAAATGAATATATTATGGTTCTTATCTGGTAAATACACTTGAATCTATACTCGAATTCTGCCCACGAGGTCTACTCGACTCAAAAAATAAAATCTCGTGACTTACAAATTTGGGACACACTCACTCCTTGATTGACAAGGGATGTGTCGATCAACTAAAATATGACAACAAATACAATAAAACGGAAACGGAAACGAGTTCTGGCTTCAGTTCAGTTCATTTGGTAACATAACAACTAAACTTCTGCTTGCAGTTCGAACGAAATAAATATTGAAAGTTTCCGACTCGAAGTTCAGTTCTCGTGTTCTGCATGCTCCGCTAATGTGATAGTTACAGCGGACATCTCTTGCCTCCTACCTCTAAGCTCCATGGGGAACAGCTTCTGTAATGGTCTTCTGAATGTAACTGCCTTTCGCCTTAATCTCTTATTCTTCAGCTCGCACTTCTGCAGCGCGCACATTTCCATCTCTGCCCGTCAGCAGACACTCAATCCTCCCCATGCTGTAATTCAATCTTGAGACATTGTCTTCTTGTAGAATCAAAGTGGCCATGAGCCACTGAACTCGGAAAATTATGTTAAAGTTAATATTTGAAACACAAGTTGCCTTAATAACGTGATATCATTCTTATCTCTGTGTGTGAAACACGCAGAACTCAAATTACGTTTTCAATTGATCAAATCGTTCGAACATCTAAACAGATCTACAAATGAGAAACATTGCCACTAAAAGACTACTAAAACAAATCACGTGATGGATAAATCGTGTCACGTCCACGTCAACAACCTCGGCGACGAGCTATTTGCAGGGTTAAAAACAGCAACCGGCACGCTCAAATCCAGCCACTTCAACACTTCGGTGAAAGTCAGTACTCAGAACTCACTTGAGCCTGCTGTGATAGTCAAATAACTCAGCGGCTCAATAGAAACCCAGTTGATAAATTACTTTTTCCTAAAGATTTTCCGTTGTGTCAACGTGGCGCAGTGGATATAAGCAGCGCTTTGAAGTCTAGAAGGTTGAACCCTAGAAGGTTCCTTTTTTTTCTTTTTTTTTCCCTTTACTTTTTAACGCATGTATTTATATTTTTTTGGTGGTTGAGTATTTCGATTTCGAACTCAAACAAGGTGTTTGTTTATTGAAGGATGAAATAAATAATGAAATGTAAGACGGCTTCTCGACCTCGATTACTGCTGGAACTTAGATTTTTCTAACCTTCGATTTCTCGAAAACCCCGATAACTCGAGCCAAAAGTCGTTTCCTTTCGATTTGTTTCACTGTAATTTTATCCCCGATATTTCGAACTTCCTGATTTCTCAAAACAATTTTCGTTTCGCGTGGAGAGTTCCACTGTATGTCCCACTGTATATTATGCGCAATATATGCGCAAGCGTTATGCACTAGTCAGCGGATTTACAAAATGTTTAACAGGAAGCGAAGGAGCGAAGGAGTGAAATTAGCCTCCCACAGCTACAACTCGGAAATGGCTTTGAGCCATTTTCCGAGTTAAAAAGTAGGGGGCAGAGATAATTAAACAATTATTTAGCCTGGAGCTAGCACTAACGGGTGGGGGGAAGGGGCATTCAGACATTATTGTAAATATATGATGGGAACAGAAGCTGGCAGGACTCATGCAAACTAGGATGTATACTTTCCTATTCGCAAAGTAACGAGAAGTTCCAATTAATCTGCAATACGTTTTCATCAGACCTGTTAGACCCTGTTATTTTGATCTTTCAAAAATGATTTTTTTTAAATGTTATAATTGTATTTATATTACTCTGGTCACATGCACTGGTGAAATAAGAAGCACAAACATATATAAGAAAACAAGTTAAACATAAGTTTAAGTTTGCTAAGGACACAATTTTCTCTATTTTGTTCTCTTCAGTCGTTTTGAATATTTGTGTCCAGTAATGATAACAAAAAAAAAAACCCTGAAAGCTTCTCAGCCATTCCATCGATAACTTGGCCGTTTACTGACTTTGTCTTCGCCAAGGAAGACAGTCGGCCCGAGCTCCTCTCTCTTTTATCTTGGGATGCTAAAGGAGCTACAATGTGTAACCATAAAATAACAGTCTACTAAAGTAGGAAAACACCAAAGAGGTAATTAAGTAATAAACCAAACAGGAACGAGGTAGGCTATAATTGGGGAAGATTAATACGGATTATAAACGACGAACAAATTACAAACGGCTAACTCCGTCACTCCGTCACGTAGCTAGGAAGACATTCTTTTTTCCCCAGGCATTCAGCATTAAGAACACTACATAGTCTATAGTGTTGATTCAAGTACTGCGTTTTAGTTTGTGAACTCTAATTCTCAATCGTATCCACCAAGACTTTGGAGTGCTGAACCAATATGCAAAGCCAGCTGTGAACCAGGCATGTACGACACACGTGCCTGACATGTAAGGCACACGAGTCATCATTATTCCTTTTATCCGAAAAATACCTAGATCGAAGGAGACTCTTCAAACAGAATGCCGAATCAAAGTATCCTTCTTAGTACTCTAAAAATACACGTGGACCAGACATGAAGTGTAAGTGTAGGACTAGGGATAACGTAGTTTAGTGGTGTATCATATACGGTTTAAATCCGGTTTAGGCCATGGCTTTCATAAACACTCAACAAGTAAATTATCAGTGTTTACCGTGAGTATATATCACTACGGCCTCGTTTTTTAACCTTTTGTCGCTTTCGTAGCCAGTGAACAGACCAGGTAATGGTGTCAGTTGGAGGAGAAGCGCGGCGCCTCAATATGCTACCTCGCCAACGTCCTGGGGTGTCAATGCTCGACTCGCTCCGCTTGCCGATAACTTTGTCCCCTCTATACCAGACTGAGGAGTCTGTTCAGAGGCTATTGCTTTGCCGAGCATCAGCTCTTGAAGAAGTAGAGGCTTTTTCCTGAGTTTGGTATTATCCTCCGCAGACATTAATTGGGTCAACACGTGGACCGGTTCTTTGCGTCACGATCGAAATAATGGCTACGAAGGGGAAATTTGTGGGAGACGCGGTGGCCTAATGGTAATTAGCGCGCTCGGCTCGGGACCGAGCGGCCCGGGTTCGAGCCCTGGGCGGGGTGACTGTGTTGTGTTCTTGGGCAAGACACTTTACTTTCACAGTGCCTCTCTCCACCCAGGCCAACTCCCGGGGACAATCGGGCTGTTCAAATACCCCATGGTACTGTCAAAAAGAAGGCATAGCCTTCGTCTCTGGGCTCATATAGGCTGCGTGCAGAAGTCTCCTATTTGCTTGCTTCTTATTTCAATACGACATGGAGGTAGAAGATGAGATCGAGTCGGCTGTTGTAGAGAGCACTAAAAGCAATGAAAGTAATAATCGAAATATTTTTATTGTTATGATCAACGCGCAAGTTTACAAGTAATAGTAATAATCGAAGTTTGATGTTTGGAGCGTTGTGCGGCGCAAGCTTTTATTTATTGTTTATGATCGACGCAATAAGTTTACACGTATAGTAATAAACGACGTGTATAATGACGCAAGTATTTTTATTGTTAAGATCAAAGCGCAATCGGCTTAGAATCAAAACTGACCAATCAGTTTCTATTTCACTTGATTCTTCCATCCACGATTGATACGAACTACTCATACTCCTGGATTGTTACCATTTAATATGATAGAATAAATCTCATTTTCTTTATGGGGCGACGTAACTACACTTGGGGGCGACGTAACTACACTTGGGTGCGACGTAACTATACTTCGGGGCGACGTAACTTGGGGCGACTGTTCGATGGGGCGACGTGACCTGCTTCCCAAGAGATAGTCGATCGATTGAACATGCTAACCCGACAACCCCAAAACCTCTATCATGACCTTACCCTATACATACCACATCCTTTACACTTCCCCTAGACTGACACTAACTATAACCTAACCCTAACCATAACCCTAACCCTAACCCTTACACTTACCCTTTCCCTACCCCAACCCTTCCCTATCATAACCCTAACCTAACCCTTACAACATCTTTTTAACGAAATATATATTTTATTTTTTATTTTATTTTTATTTATTTATTAATTTATTTTTATTTTTTAATTTTTTTAATTTTTTTTAATTTTTTTTAATTTCTGTTTTTTAAATTATTTTTATTTTTAAACTAACAAATTATTATTTGTCTGGTTAATTTTTCTCACAACATCCACCCTTACCACACACACTCCTTTTATCCATTGATAACTTTACGTGTATCAATGTTCATTAGGGAACCCTTTTTAGGGATCCCTTACCACAACACTCAAAATGCCACATAGGTTGCTAGTGATTCTGCCAACATTTAGCTTAATTAAAACAGCTTTGAGTTGTATCTATGGTAGGGATACAAATTATGATCTAGTCAACTCTGTGAATGGTGTGAGTGTTTTACTTTATACATACACTACAAATTTCATTTATTTTATTTTAATTTTAATTCTTTAATCATTTGAATTTACCTTACTAACAATAATTTTCCACCTTTTATACAATATTCGATCCTATACCTTCTCCTCGCCACCCCAAACAACTTTTTTACATCTATTAAACCTTTTAAACCCTTACTTTCCCTTACTCCCATTTTAACATATACAAATTTTTCTGATTAATCAAGACTACCATTTCCTTTAATTTTCATAATTAAACCTTTAATTCCCTTCACGAGAACGAAAAATTGACCATTATTCTAATTTTTCCACCCTCAGTCAAAATTTTTTTTTTTAATTAATAATTAATTTTCATGTTTATCAAGTCTCACCGTTCGACTCACTCATATCAATCTGCAGATATCATGGCATCAACCAACAGCTTCCAGCCTATCAACTTCAACCACACACACTCTTTCAATTCTGCAATTCTTCATTCAACTAACACCCTAATCTTACAATGTTTTCATAATGTTCCAAATATATAATAGCAATTTTGATATATTATCTCACTGTGCTTTCATGGTGTTCCAAAGAACGAAAAATTATTACTTCATTTTGCAGTAAAATCTGCTTTCATTATGTTCAAAAGTAAGAAAATTGTTTAATTAATTTTGATGTAAAATCTTACAATGCTCTAATTAGTTTTTAATGAGAACGAAAAATGTTCACTTAATTTTGATATACATGTATAATCTTACCATGCTTTCATTAGTGTTCCAAAGAAGGGAAATTATTACTTAATTTTGATGTAAAATCTTACTGCAATGCTTTCTTTGTGTTCTATAGAACGAAAAATTATTACTTAATTTTGATATATAATCTTATCATGCTTTCATTATGATAGTGTTCCAAAAGAACAAAATATTTTTTATCTTAATTGCCATGTTTCAATAGTGTTCTGGTAAAGAACGAATAATTATTACTTATTTTAAATCTTATCATAATTTCATGCATTTTATTTAGAATTCAAAAGGAAAATTATTTAGCTCACGTTTCTACATTAACCTACATATCATTAGTCTTATGTCAGAATTTAAATAAAAAGTCATGAAATGGACATCATCAGTAGCCAACATAAGCAAAAAATTTCGCCGATTCCCGTTTCCTTCGGAAGGAGATAAGAAGTCAACTCTTTTATACCAAGTTTTCCGCTTTACTGGATGAACCGATAGAACGCCGAGCCAGTTCGGCCTTGGTCAAATGAAATATAATACAGTTCCAGCCACTCACCTATCAGGAATACAGTGTTCTACTCCAACGCACAACCCAATGGAACGTTCAATCTTCGGTGCGCCGTATTGTCCGTCGGTTTCTTTGGGGGTCACAACACACCACTGCGTCGTTGGATCTCGACTTTTTATACTTTTTCGCCTCATTTTTAAATCCTACTTTCCCATCGGTCAAATAAGGGAAAGTTTTGAACATATTGCTGCTCAATATATTTTACTCAGCTCGAGCTCACATCGCCAAATTGACTCAGATCCCATCAACACTAGCGCGCGTGCCGAGCTTGACGTAACACTGCACGAAAAATTGGATTTGTCACACATTTGATCCTGGTCAAAGGTGAGGTCAAATATCCTACTAACTTTGACCTCACCTTTGACGCGCGTCAAAGGTGCAGTCAAATGCGTGACAGCTTTGCTATACCTTTGATCCTTGTCAAAGGTGAGGTCAAATATGCCCAATAGCTTTGACCTCACCTTTGACGCGCGTCAAAGGTGCAGTCAAATGCGTGACAGCTTTGCTATACCTTTGATCCTTGTCAAAGGTGAGGTCAAATATGCCAATAGCTTTGACCTCACCTTTGACGCGCGTCAAAGGTGAGGGCAAATATGCAAACAGCTTTGCTATACCTTTGATCCTTGTCAAAGGTGAGGTCAAATATGCCAATAGCTTTGCCCTCACCTTTGTCGCGCGTCAAAGGTGAAGGCAAATATGTCACGACTTATCTATACCTCAGTTTTATATTTGATTTAGACTTTTGACTTGCGTTTGTGTATGAAAGGCGGGCAAACCTTTCGATGTTGTATCAAAGGCGCCTCTTTAGAAAGGCCTCTTTACACACGTTTTGTTTTTTTTTGCTAAAATTTACTATGAGCGGTTTGCAAAAGATTTCCGTCAATCATATCATAATAGAATGAGGAGTTTTGATTTACACAAAGAAATCGACGGTAAAACAAAGGAAATCATGACCCTATCTGATCTTAATTATCATAGATTTTTTACGATTTTAGTTTTCTTTCTACACTAGCGACAGTGTTTCTAGATACATATTCCAAACACCTCGAATTTCGTCAGAAATACTCCACTGCGAGTCGTATATTCAACTCAGTAATTAAGGTATAATTTGTATTAAATAATACTGTACTAATTATCATTAATTTCGGGGGATTACCATAAAGGAATACATGTCGAATACACTCCAAACGCAGTTTATTCTCTCTTATTCTTTAAGTTAAAAGAAATATCTAAGCGTACAAAGGTTATATACAATGTAGTAAAAACGGAGATAAGACTTCAATGACTGGTGTACATTATAGATAAATAAGCTGGAAAACAGAAATGTGTTCCCATACCTTGACAATTATAAGTAATTATATCAAATAGATACACGTCATGAAAACTTGGCTGGCGATATGCGCCATTTACAACTACCCTGGCAGAGATATACTAACACTCGAGATTAAAACTACCCTGGCAGGATATACTAACACTCGAGATTAAAACTACCTTGGCAGGATATACTAACACTCGAGATTAAAACTACCCTGGCAGGATATACTAACACTCGAGATTAAAACTACCCTGGCAAGGAGATACTAACACTCGGGCAGATGGAGGTGGCGACACACGTCATAGACTACAAAACAGTGTATAGTTTTCCCCTCGAGATATTGATGCATGACGCGAGAATGTGCGATACGCGAATCGTGAGCCGCGAAGCGCTGATAATCCATGTGCGAGCTTCACTTCACGCTCGTTCCAAATCCTATACGGGTCGCATTCAGCCCCGACTACCCTGGCAAGATATACTAACACTCGAGATTAAAACTACCTTGGCTGGCGATATGCGCCATTTACAACTACCCTGGCAGGATATACTAACACTCGAGATTAAAACTACCTTGGCAGGATATACTAACACTCGATATTAAAACTACCCTGGCAGGAGATACTAACACTCGAGATTAAAACTACCCTGGCAGGAGATACTAACACTCGGGCAGATGAGGTGGCGACACACGTCATAGACTACAAAACAGTGTATATTTTTCCCCTCGAGATATTGATGCATGACGCGAGAATGTGCGATAACGCGAATCGTGTAGCCGCGGAAGCGCTGATAATCTATGCGCGAGCTTCACTTCACGCTCGTTCCAAATCCTATACGGGTCGCATTCAGCCCGACTACCCTGGCAAGATATACGAACACTCGAGATTAAAAACTACCTTGGCTGGCGATATGCGCCATTTACAACTACCCTGGCAAGATATACTAACACTCGAGATTAAAACTACCCTGGCAGGAGATACTAACACTCGGGGCAGATGAGGTGGCGGACACACGTCATAGACTACAAAACAGTGGTATAGTTTTTCTCTCGAGATATTAATGCATGACGCGAGAATGTGCGATGCGCGAAGCGCTGATAATCCATGCGCGAGCTTCACTTCACGCTCGTTCCAGATCCTTTACGGGTCGCATTCAGCCCGACACTGTCGCAGTGAAATACTTACTGTTTTGCAGTCCTACACGCGGCATTGAAACTACCTTGTAGAGATTAAGGTAACTAAGCGAATGCAATTTTCCTAGACATAGGGCACACCACCAGAACATTTTCCCCTTTAACGTTTTTGAAACGCAGGTACGAATGTGGATTGAATCCTCTGCACAGGAATGAATGACGCTGGTCCAAGTTGCTCAAACAGATCTTTGCAGCACACTTGCAATGGTTTGCCAAAGTAACCCTTCTCGGGATGATTTTGGTACCACGTGACATATGGCTAGCAAAAACGGTTTGTACTCCCCGGCAACGCAAACATTCTGTCTCATGTAAAACCTGACGCAACCTGCTCTTGGCTCCACTGCACCTTTGTCGATACGTCCACCTGTCGATACCCATGACGCTAGAACGTACGACGAACGAATGGACCTTGAATTTGAAGATCCATACCGTTCGCCGCCAACTTCTACGGCGGAGAACAGTTTCAAAATTCCCGAAAACACTTTCCTCCTGCACATCTGGACTGAGCTGGTTGTACATTGCTGTAAGGTATGGAACTTCGTGTTCATCCAAACAATCCAGGCTTGATGGTGGTAGGCAGCGGTAGAGGGAAATCTCATTCCATAGCCTGAGTGCTCTGTACCGAACCATTGCACAGCGATGCAAGAGCACGAAACGACTGCAGAGGTTCAAATCTGCATTTCTCCCAGTGTTTCCTGACTGGCCCATTGGTTTAATCAGGGGTTCAAAATCACTGCGGAATGTGTCGGGACACGGAATTTCTTGGACAGCCTGGTCGCGAAGAAATTTTCTCATGAGTCTGTAGTTCAATGGAGCGGTTATTCGTTTGGAAGTTTCCCATGATACCGTTGTACCGTTCAAACGAAAACAACCAGAAGCGTAAACGGGTCCGAAGTCCAGCACACACTCACAGAGATGAGTGTGCATGTGGCATGTTCGGTGTGACACATTCTGCACCATAGAGCCTTTGAAATTGCATGCAAAATGTCTTCAAAAGAGAATCAGCTTTCATAGTATCAATGGATGGTTATAAATGCGGTGCATAGTAGTTTGCATGCAAGAACAAAGGCTCTCCACACTTCAGATGTGTTCGTCAGGAAGTTCTCCTTTGAGAGCGTACAGAGACATCACCAACGTCCAAGTCTTCCATTGATCTGCGGTGAATCCCCCGAAGCTAATGGCGATTTTATTTGGCAGCCTGCCTAGACTTGAAGGAAAGCGCACTTCATCCACCTTCTGCTGTATCCTCTTTAACTGGGCATCACTCCACAATGCAGTTTGATTCTTTAAGCCATACATTCTGCATGATGTGCTTCGCACTGCCCATGAAAAGATTATGCATGGGATCTACGATAGTAAATTTCACACAGTCAAAGTACGGAAGGCGCAGCAGCTCAGTGTGACGTGTGCCGTATCTACTTTCGACTTGCTGCTTATCTTTCATGGTAGTTTGTTCGAGAGTTGCCCGAACCTCCCTTCGGTGCTCTTCATTGGTTCTTGACTCGCACGTGTCAAACCAGAGTAATCTCGCTTATCTCCAAATTCCCCTGGGAATGTCTTTTTACATTTACTGCAGCCTTTCTTCGCAGCGAAGCTGAGAAATCCACTGACCTGTTTTAGATGGATAGACAAGGTGTTAGTTCAGAAATGAAAACCTATTTCCCAAAACTCTACCGACATACGCTGTAAAATTCTGCGCATATTGTAATTTAGACATTTCAATTGTGTGGCCACCAATCAGATGCGAGATGATACCGCAAGGAAAGCAAATAAACGGTTTGTCTCGATTAGTCACGAAACCACCACTTCGAATCATGCGAAAATGAGTGGAAGAGGTTAGGGCTTACTTCAGTCAGGGCGCTGGAAAGGATGGCGGTGAAAAAAAAACAAAAAAAAAAAACAAATCGCACTGCGCTCATTGTTGGCGATGTTTGAATGCGGAGCGAAGAACTGGTGGGTCAAGCGCTCGAGAGTGCTCGAGTTACAAAAAAAAAATATGACGGCAAATGGAAATTTCAATAGCTTGATGCAGAAAAGGGAAGGCTTACAAGAAAACGGTACGGGATTTCCACTTAGTTTTGTTTGTAGCAATGAACATGTCAACGTTGTTAATTTGCCTGCGATTATAAACCAAACAAAACGGTAATTTTCGTCGTATGCTGAGAGCAACCTTCGCTTTTTTCATGCGTGTAAATTTCATTTTGAAGAAACTTTTTTGAACTTTTTGAGTTACACGCTATAGACATCAGTGCACAGTTGTTCTCTCATAATAACGGTGAATTATTGGTCATTTGACGTTGTTTGTTTTTGGCAGACCGGACGGGCTAAGAAATGTACCATATATGTAAAACGCAAAATGCAGAGGCGCATTGTTACGAGAACGTCACAAAAAAAATAGGTTTTTAAAATTAGCAGCACAATGGCTTCTGCCATTTGCGTTTTAACAATATTGGGCAACATTTCTTAGCCGTTCTCGGCCTCTAGGTCTTCGCTCCGTCATCAAACATCGCACAAAAAGCGCAGTTGCGCGTTTTCACCGCCTCTCCAGTTCACGACTCTGACGGGTTTGTTTATTTTCAAGCGCGCCGTGCATTGATGGTTGATCTTAAATTTTGCATAGTTTGACCAGGCTGCAATGCTCCGCTTTTCTGATTGGAGGAGCAAGCAAGCACGAAGGAAATGTCCTTGCTGTCGCAAATTCAAGCCGGAGTGATTTTTTTTGATGCACGTAGAATATGCCAGTAACATTTCAAACCTTTGCTTTCACAAATAAAGAAAGGTTAAACTAGTATATTAAAAAGCTACAGGTAACAGCCAATTCTTTGAATAGAATTTAAAGCAAAGTATGGTTCGTTGACTGATCGAGACAGACCGTTTTGTTTGCTTTTCTTGCGGTTCCTAATCTCGCATCTGATTGGTGGAATACACAATTGAAATGTCAAAATGAAATCATTTATTGTCCTATTACTTCCGCCATTATTTGTAGCAGCTAATTACATATTGTTTCCATTGCTGAGCTGCAGCTTAATATTTGTGTTCGTGGTGTCACCCACGCCACAACTTTGCTTTTATAATCCTGTACTTTCAGAATATTTTCTTGATTCCCGGATGATGCCGTGGATCGGCGAACAGCTCGGAAACAGCACAAATACAGTAGATTTAGGCCTCACTTGACTCCTTTTAACTCATTTAATATACAAGATGCTACTGAAAGGCCAGCTCAAACGTTTTACTGGAAAATCAAAAAGTGTCTTCTGGCTTTTTCAACTCGCTCTGTAATAACTTTTTCCATTGAAAAGGGAGCGCTAGGCCTATCCTGAGAAAATTGCGTCAATGCTATAAATAGAACTCGTCAATTGGGGGGGGGGGGGGCGGCAAGTTCATGACATATGTCCGAGGATTGACCGCAAATGAGATGCACGCTCCTCGTTATAGGCATCACAAAGTGTCCTCACATTAATAAAAAGTTCACCAAAACACACCAATTAATTATTGTCAAATATGAAGCGAATATGAAAAATGACAAATTAACCCAGTCATATGATGAAGTATTTAAGGTGATTCCCTACAATTGCAATTGGGGGGGGCGCATCCTTACTGTGCATAATTTTCCTTGCGTCCCCATTTTGTTTTTTTGCGCGCGCACACGCAATCGAACTATCTGGGGGCCCATGTTGTTCGAAAGGCCGATTGACTGCTAATCCAGGATTATAACAAATAATCGGAGGTTTCAATTTCTCTATATAAATGTGGTTTTCCCATGATAATATTTTTGTGGAGTTTGACATTAGTCAAAGTCAAAACTAAAGAGCAAAAAATATAAACAGAAAAATCTGCACTGAAATACGTTACAAAACTCGAAATCAAAATTCACGCTAATCTGGATTAGCTTAAATCGTGCTTTGAACAACCGGCCCTCAGGTCTGTTGACTGTGGACCCCTGACGATAATGGCTAGACCTTCTGGAGTCAGAACTCTATTTTCCTTGCCTTTAATCAATCTGTGCTGATTTAGTAACTGTCTTAGTGAGGTCACTAAATTATTTATCTACATCTGTAATAGACTACTCATATTTGTTTAGTTTGTGTTAATCATCATTATATATCATTGATTTTAGTTGTGTTAAAACAATCATGTATTATGTATTTTTAGTGGATATAATTAGTTTTTATAATTATAACCGGCTTTATATTCATTCTTTTCTACGCACTGTAGCGTCTGCAATAGATAATAATGATCTAAATACACTATCTTTGTGCCACTTTTAATAAACACGGTTATTTGGAGAACGAAGATATCTGAAGGAACACAAGTCTCCGGAGAATGAAGTTCGAGAAAGAAAACCACAGTTAAACCAGTGGGAGGGGAGGTTAATAGAGAGAGGTGGGAGGGGGGATTATTACAAAATTTGACCTTACAGAGGGGGGCTTAATAGAGAGGGGGGCTAAATAGAGCTTTTACGGTATAAGAAAATGAACCGTAAAACACTTGTACCTTTCTGGCTGCTGGTAATAATCCGAGGCGACGCACAAAAGAACCCTTTAACAAATCTCCGCCACAGACGATGCCAAACCCTTACCCATAAGACCAAGAAAGTCGTCACACCAGGAGTGGACAGTATACGTGTTTAATGGAGTCGAGATGGTTCGTGTGGTCCTGGGATGACAACCGACAAGAATAAACAATTTTTCTCAGCTTTAAATCGTTTCATCTTTCTAGGTAGGTTTCATAACTACATCAAATAAATTTACTCCAACGCTGTATCTTGCCAGCTTGAAAGGCTGGAACCAGTCAACGTTTAAACATAAATCCTAGAGACCTCTCCCCACCAAGTAGACGGTTCTTCTCCTTCAACTAAAACAAAAACTCGCGCCAAAACCCTCCATCAAACACATCTGCAAGAATGGTCTGGAGCCCGATCAAAATTGCGTCCCACTTTCAACAAATTACATTTGAACCAAAATTCCTTTCCTGATAAAAATGTTTTCAACGTGTCACTAATACACTCATATAACTGTACACTTTATGGGTGTACAGTTTTTGGTTTCTCACATCTTTTTAACTGCCACTTCCTTAAGAAGGTATCCTCCATTTAGTTGTCCCACAAGTTTCCGAACCTTCTGTAATTTGTGATTTGGGAAGGGACGGTGGGAACACTTTCTTCGGCATTCGTCGCCTGCCAAGGGTAATGAAACAGTCCGAAAAACGATTACAAAATAATGACAGTGTCGGACATACCACGAACTAGTATACTTGTCACGGTTCAAAGTTCCAAGCATCCTGCTTACGAACAAAATAGAGCGAGGTTTGGCAAGAACATGGACAAACAACCTCCGAACCAAGGAGGCGGTAATGTTGACAAACGGAAAAGAGAGTGTTACCAAACCGGAGCATCAGCTTCCAACGCGCTATCCGATATTTGGAAATGAGCAGTCCAAAACAACAGAAAAAATACAGGATCCACTTGAACCAAGACCTTAATCTGAATGTGCAAAATCTCCACTCCATATCTTCAGCGTCGACCGAGAGTGATCGGCACGATGGCCCTGCGTCTGCGTCCATCTTCATTGAAGTCGGTTATCACGTCCTCAATAGCATCATCTCCCAGAACTCGATCGTCTCTCTCGCTGCGTTCAAGGTCGCACCTCCATGTATTCTTCTTCTTCGTTTTCACAGGCAGCAAATTCAGAAGTCTCGTCGTATAAATTTTCACTGTCGTCATAGTTGACTGCCGTCGATGATTCTTCGTCAGACGATAATGTAGGGTACATCCCAAGACCCATTCTCTTCGTGAACATAAGCGCTCTTGTGTCTCCGAAAAGTTCGCGGAGCGACAAATTCACCACAATGAGGACAAAAAACCTCCTTACATTCCATTTCAGATTCCATTGTAAAACCGTTTAACGATCTCTTCAAACTTCGTTCAAACCTGAAGTTCAAACATTTCCAACGTTTCCCTAAGGTCCAGTCCCCCCGCAAAGGTCCAAAGGTCCTCATTACCAAATATGGGGCCTATTCCTTTTATGGAATAGAACTACTAAAAGGCGGGAAAAGTATATTGCTTCGCGAAAATTCTGCCAAACAGAATATTTTCTACGTAGGTTCGGCAACGTCTTCATGGCTCTAGACCAAAGACACATCCCACAGGGGCTAGAACCCTCTGTTATCCTCTAGGAGGAAATAGAGCCGCCACAGCCACAACAGAAGATGGTCAGGGTAATGTAAACTTAATGGACTTGTTGGGCCAACTCAAAGACCAGAACGCACAGATAATTGATCAGCTAACAGCTTCTCAAGGGGACGGAAATAATGGCACTGTAGAGAAGAAAAAGCAAGTGCCCAAAGAGTAGAGGTAAGTTATTTACAGTTTTGACATCCCAAATAAAACTTAAGTAAGTTTATGGTAATTTTGGTTAGGTTAACTTCAACTTACAGTCGGTAAATGTAAGCTTAAGCTTAAGCTAAGCTTAAATGAATAAGCTTACGCCTAGAACTGCAAAACAAATTAAACCTTACAACAGAGAAATGAAAACTACTTTTTCGTTTTGAATGAAGTTGTTAACACAGTTTAAGGATATAACAAAGGATTAGCACACTCAACAGGATCTCAGTGATTTTGTAAAACAAAATTTCATTCACGATATGCCCATCCTCTCGACGGAATGAAAATTCCCGCCATTTTGAACTATGCCATAATACAGTAAAAACTCGCATAAAAGAAACCTCCAGGCTGAAATCCTGCTATATAAGAACCACTTCAGCCTGACAAATGAATCGAAGCAGGTTCTATTGGAAGCTCAGAAAACTAAATCTATAAATTATTATACAGTTGGTTTATTAATGTTTTAGTGTGATTATTAAGACCTGTCAGGAACATTTAATTCACTAATTAAAACACTCACTTTATGCAATTTTAAATAATTATTAACTTAATATTGATAACATATTTTTGAACTAACCTAATATTCCAATGTTACATGTACAGAGAACTCTTCACCACGTAGTGGAGGATCTAGAAAAGCCATGGGACTTCAGGTATATGTACCATCCAATTTGCCTTTTCAAAGAATTTATAATAATATTACACTCATTAAAAAAACACAAATGAATCTGCAAAGACAGACACAGATTTTTACACAAACGATTTACTCGCAGCTAATTAAAAATAATTCCCCTCCCAATTTGTTTACACTAAATAGTCCATAAGAATCACATAGCTGATTGACGTGTTGACGTCTCCATTGATAACAACGTCATATGTAATGGGAAAACATACTTCAAGCACATGCATGAAAGACCGATAAACATCTCAAATCGATCACTGTTGACAATTAGTATAGGTAATAGCATGAGTTGTAGTATACACCGATGTAGTAGTATTTGGAAATAATACCGCAAGTAATATTTCAAAATTGTCCAAAATATCACGAGCCGCTTCGGCAAGTGATATTTTGGACAATTTGAAATATTACGAGCCGGTCTTATTCCTAATACTACGTAAACTCATGCTATTATTTGTTTATAATACATAGATGTTATTCGCCGGCCGGGAGGTTCCGTATAGGGAAAAACTGTGCCCGAGGTCTCGAGTACGGCACGAGGCCGCTGCGCCCGAGGGCCGTACTCGAGACGCGAGGGCACAGTTTTTCCCTATACGGACCGACCAAGGCCGGTGAATAACGTGTTTATTTTTTTCCTACTTGGTTCTGTATAAATGCTAGAAATCTTGAAATCTTGTTTTGAAAAATCTTTTTTCACGCGCGCGCGTATTATCCCAAGGTCGCTATAAAACTACCGAATAAATAAAATTTAATCCAAATACCAAGAAACTCGGATGATTAATTTTTTACAGCAAAATATGTAATTACAGAAAGCTATACGTAGCTGTGAAGAACAGACGATGGAGACTCAAACGGAATTTCACCACTAAAAGCAGCTGAAATGAGAAGCTATTTCAAATTTAACACAAAACCATTCAAAGTCGCAGCCGGCGGCAAATTTTTAGGACAATCTTCAATACTCTTGAAAGCATTTTTCGAGCAAAGCTGTTTCCTCAGTTTTCACCAATTTCATTTCTCATGTTAATCTAATTTTTACCATTCAATGGCAATTCATAATTTTCATTTTATGCGAAACCTTGACAAACTGTAAACTTGCTTTCAGTTTTCGTTCAACGTACGGCACAACTGATTTAAGTCTTAAGTTTTATAAGCTTACGTGCCGAGGATTATTTTCTGGACTACCGGTAATCACTAAGTTCTTTCTTGAATGAAACTTAACGGAAGGTATGTTTAGGAAAAAAGAGAAACGAAAAGCAAATGATTAAAACTAAGGAAATGAGTCTAAACACGGAGATTTATAATTCAAAAAATACAGAGCGCGAGCGGTGAAACTGATTTCCAAAACAACAACAAACTCAAATTATGTCGGTTAAAATCAAATGAAAACTCGCCTTTTTGAAGAAATGCAAGCTCTTTAATTCCACTGCGTTGTTCTCCATTGACTTGACAACGGTAAGAGAGAAATATAATGTGAGAAACGGCATTATAAAAAGCTTCTTCGCATCGACCTTCGTCCTTCGCACGTTGCTGAAATTAAAATGTTAGCGCATGCCTACGCTACGATTCCGCGGGTCTCCGACGGGTTTCACTGGCAATTTTTTCCCGCTCCCGGGACAAATTTTGGCTTGATTAATATGTTTTTGTGGGTCTTACAGTATTAAACGCATTCTGGCAGTTTTACAAAGCTAAGCAAAATTTTCTACCCGAGTAAATTGGCGCAGTGGTCGGAGCGGTCCGTAACTCGGGGTCCGTACTGCAGGATACGGACCGCTGAATCGCGCGCTCTTAGCCAAATCAAATTCAAGGATTTGGATACGGACCGCTAAAAAAAAAATAAAAGGCAGATTATCCTATACCCGCATGTACATGACGATTGTATATACGTAGCTTCACAGATGTCATTGGAGCTTCGTTTTGAAACGTTTAAGCAATGGAATGCTTTGTTTAGCTTATATTAATTAGTTATACCACACAGAAGTGTTTTGCTTTCAATATTCGTAGGTTTTTGGACACTTTGACAGATATCTTGTTTAAATGCCCACTTTAGTCCACACGCTAAACAATAGAAATGTCCGCCATCCTTGGGTTTTTTTCTTAGAGTCAATTGTTACACTTGCCATATTTGGAAACTGTAATTTGTACATGTAAGTATTTCAGTATTTGAGATAAATACAGCTCGTTCGAACCAATCACCGTTCAGAAATTTTGCAGCCTGTATTATTAGCAGGGTAATTCCATTTCTGGAGTTACACAGTTCAAAATGACACAATTAACTTCTAAAACAAACTACAATCAAACCAGTATTAAGCGGACACCTTGCAAACTCAAAATTTTGTTTCCCTAAATGGGAATTCAAGTTAGCGGGATTCTACTGTACTTCCTATTTCCTTATGGCTGGGCATGGATTAGGTGCACTCTAGTACAAAACAAGTTAATTAATACTGGTAGTTACTGTATACTTACATACTTACATCTAGCTATGTCTACTTCCATTACTTGGCCTTTCAACAGTAAGCCATTTTCCAGTACTGAAAATAAAGTTGTGATACGGAGATTTTAAAAACGCATGAGGGCAACCGACAAGACAACACCTGGCTACATAATAACAAGTAAGATTTCCTTTTTGTATACAGCTGGCATGGACATATACACTGTAAAAACTGACTAGTTAAAATAACTATTTAAAATAGTCGTGACTAATATTAATAGTCATTTTAACCATTCTAAAAAGGTGAAAATTTCAACTAGAGGAAACAGTTAAAGTAACCTTGAATGAAAGGTTGTTTTGACTGTCTATATTAGTTACGAGAACTATAACTATTGCGATTAGTCTGGATGACCAAAGACAATAGTTATGGTAAGAATACACCAAATATCCCAAATTGAATCAGCCAAATCAATCCTGAATACAAGGTTGATTTGGAACCACATTTTTTTAGCTAAAATATCAAAATTAGTCGTGAATTAATATTAATGGTCGTTTTTAAAAACCATTCTAAAAAGGTGAAAATTTCAACTAAAGGAAACAGGTCTAATAGTAAAACTAATGTTGATTTGACCAAAAGTGTTTAGTTAAAATAACAAAATTAGTTCGTGATTAATATTAATGGTCGTTTTAAAAAAACCATTCTAAAAAGGTGAACAACAGTTAAAGTAACCTTGAATGAAAAGGTTGTTTTGACCGTCGATAATTAGTTACGATACTGCAACTACCACTGTATTACGATTAGTCTACCGTTCGGTTCTGCAAAAATAAAACCTCCACCCCCTATTTATGGTGTTATAATGGATTTTTCGTGATACAATTGAACGCGTCACGAAACAATATTTATGAAAATAAAACCCCCGCAAAAAAAACTTTGTGAAATCAAGAAAAGAAAGGGAGGTACTCCTGAGGCAAAACAAGGCTCCTGAAAAAAGTTGAACTTGATTATGACGGACCAAGCTATAGGCTTAGTCGCGATCGAGCCGAGTTCAGGAGTGTAAATGAACTTTTACTCTTGCCACCGGGGGGGGCTTCGCTGATCGAATCGTTTTGAATCGGTCTTCTATCACCGGTACGGTCCACGCAAAACAAACGCGAGAAACATATTGTAAATGTAAACAGTTACATGTCCAAATATAGAAACAATGAGCTATTGAATTCTTAACCGCCCCCCGAGCCTCGGCCGTCCCGCGCCAAAATTTAAATCAGACTTTTTTCCTGTGAAATATGGATCAAAAGTAAATCACAGAAAGTTCTAACCCCAAAAAGTATCTATTGAACAACGGATGAACTGTATTATGGAGGAACTGTTTACTGACTTTAACTGGAACAGTGGTAAATTTAGTCTACCGGTACGGTACGCGGTATCTCTGTCGTTCAGGAATGTCAGGAAATTAAGCGGTGAGCCTTTTTGTAAACATAAGTTAATAAATCGTCGGGCGACAATAGAAGATGACGTTTTCTGTGGTTAAAAAACCGTATTTCCGCCGCGCCTGTAGTGCGCTAAGACACTGTATTTATTATCGATTGGCAATTCAGTTCAAAGAAGAATTCATCGAGAGTGAGCTTTAGAGCATGTCCGTCGTCTGTTTGAAGATTCAGTTTTTTCTACTTCGCATGTGGAAATCATGGGACGTTACCATCATATAAGTCAGGACTATTTTTTCCCCCCGGCAGAGAGCAAGTGAACTGTGAAATATTTCAAATTGCATTTCAGCCGGGTGACAAACCCAGCAGCAGTTAAGTTCTCAGTTTAGCATGCGTAGTTACGAGATCAGCGGAGGCGCGTGAAGGCAGTAGTATTAGTAGCCTTCGTAGAATTTCTCGTATAGTCTTTTGAGCTGAAGTTTTACGTTCTCGTTCTATTAAAAGAGTTTAGAGAAGTTGCGATTCAGATCACTGGATTTCCCGTAAAATCCTAAATTACATGTTACAATCGCTTGAATCATCGATGGAGCACCTCGTGGCGTATTAATCCAATTGTCTTTGCAGGCTTTGGTGTCTATATGGTTAGCGCGCGGGTAGTAACGCGCTTGTTTTAGGTAGCGGTATTCATTTATCTAACGTGCGACGATTTATAGCAGCTGAACTGACGCAAATTATACTGGCATCTTAGAATTTAGAATAAAAGCTTCCAACTGAATTTGTGCCGCTCTAATCTTCGCGCCTAAAGGCCAAGGTGTTCTGTTACATCAAAAATAATAAATCTTCCTTGCGCGACAATCAAGGGAAACGTAAAAAGTTTACCTTCTCGCGTTGTATAACAAAATTGATATAAGAGAACTTCAGAAATCGGGGTTTTATACTTCGGCTTACAACTGGCTTAGGCCTACGTAAGCTATTTACTAGAATGCAACACGCGGGGAGCGCGATGCAGCGGAAAGGTGCGTTCCACGCTCGCCATAATTTAGAGGGGTCTGGGCGCGAATAAGAAACAGTTCACTGGCAAGCGCACGCAGGTTTGTAGATTGAGTATGTTTCTAAAATAAGCAGTCTGGCATTTCGGAGGGTAATTTCCATCAAAACAAAAACCCCAGTTCACTTGTGATTTATAGTAACTGTGATTGATGAATACGGTTGATCAGCGTATTAGGAAAGGTGGCTTGTTCCCTGTCAGCTACAAAAAGAGCCATTGTATTGTCAAGGTAAGACTTGTGCATTGCCTACTGACAATTCCTAGCTGAGGTTGTCTTTAATGGCAGCCTTGCTTGGGCTGCCATAACAGCTGGTAAATGAAAAGTTGACTCTTTTCCTTCTGTCTTTTTATCGTATTTTAACCCCCCAACAGTCGTAGTCAGCCCCGTCCCTTTTTTAATGTGGTAGGAAATCACTGACGATTGGTCACTCAGCTTTAGGAACCCGAGTATTTCATGAAATAAAAACATTCGAGCCGTTTATTACAAACTCGGGCCGCATGTGCATACTATAACTGACGCATGTCAGTTTTCAGCGCTACTAACAATGGAAGCCAACAAGAAAATCGAAAAATAAATTTGCGAAATATGACTAAAATAATTATCTTCTATGCAATTGCAATTACTAAGTTTTAAACATTTTTTTTATGCAGGAAAAAGCCCCACAAAGCCTTTCACGCCGTCAAACAGATGTGGATGTAGTGAAAGTGGAATACGGCGTTATATTAGTAATCGTTCTAGCTCATCAGCAGCAATAATAAAGTGTTATGACTAAAACTATTTGTTAATGTTGATGTATTTTAAACTGTTGTTTCAACTTTTTAAAAGGGTTTAAAACAACTGATTATTTTAGGGGTTAAAATAACTACTTTGTTTACACCCATTTTTTTTTAGTTAAATTAACAAAAAAGGAACTATTAAAAATTGGGTAGCTCTCAGATGCACCCTGGGTAACCTTTTAATTGGTTTAAAATAACCAATTTGTGCAGGTTACTGACCTTAAAAAAAAAAGTCACTTTAAACAAAGGTTAACGGTTATTCTAACTTATAAAAACAGGTTAAACCCACTATTTATAATAGTTAAACAACATTTTTGAAAAAAATTGGTTTATTACCACTAAAAAGGAAATGTAAAAATCAACCCAATCAACTGGTTTTATAATAACTTTTTATAATTAGTTATTTCAAACCAAAAGAAAACCAGTTAATTTGAACATTTTAAAATAGGTCAAAATTGCCTAAAAAAAATGCGGTTCTCTCAGATGCATTTGGCAACCATTTTAATTGGTTATATTAACTAGTCAGTTTTTACAGTGT
>MU826991.1:0-22111 GCA_029204205.1 Desmophyllum pertusum | reverse complement strand
CTAACGTTATTTGGCTTGAACTTTTCTGTGGCTAAAGTCTTTTAAAACACTAGGATGGAAAAATGCGCGCGCTCTGATTGGTTAAAAGCCATGTTTTATCAGAGTATAAAACATAGAAAAAGGCGTGTTTTATCGTTTCGCGCGCGTAAATCTATATTTTGAAGCACATAAAGAAGCCAAAACCAATGTATTATACTGTCATAAAACACTCCCGGGAATTTGAGAACACTCGAGAAATTTAGAAAACACTGGCCTGCGGCTCGTGTTTTTCTAAATTTCTCTTCGTGTTGTCAAATTCCCGTCGTGTTTTATGACAGTTATAATACATGGTTTTGGCTTCTTTATTTGTTAAATAAAAAATCTGTTGACTATAACAGAAGGCTGGCTTCCCCATTTTCACAGGTGTTTTTCACATCCGGGATATTGGTTTAAAATGGCGTACATGCAAACAGCAAAGTTCGCAGCGAGTCGCGAAGAATGGCTTCAAGTTGACTTCCAAACGCTCATGCGGAGTAAACATTTTCGTTTGATGAGTTTTAGCTGTTCACGTAGGTAGATATTTCTGTGATTTGTCAGTACCAAGGCTATTTGATAGCTAATTGATCGGACATTAGCCATATGACGTATCGAACACTCTACTCTGCTACATATTTAAAAGGAGTCAGAGTTTCTTTTAATCCTGAATGTTTAGGAATTAAGTGTTCGTTCGTCGATGTATAAACTGGTTCTTTTCCAGTTCATTTTGAGGGCGATGTATCGCTTTAGAAAGCTTCAGGTCAGCTCTCCGAATCACAGTTTTGGTTTGATTTCCCTTGGTATCACATTTCATGTTGCAAACATTTTAATTAAATTGTAGAACTCGTGCACGATTCAAAGACAATGCCGTAAATGTAGTATTCTTGGTCTAAAAGACATACGATAGAGTAATTTCACGTTATCTGACCTCTTATTAGCAGTTATTAAAAGCTCTGTTTGCATGAAACGGCTCAGTATAGTTTTTGTATGAAATTATTCACTAGCGCGCACGTTGTTGACGGATGGCTTGGATCCCTGCTCGACGGGTATTTCGTGCATCCGAGATATTGGATAAAATGACAATATAAACAGCAAAGTTCACAGTGAGGAGGAATAGCTTGACTTCAAACGCTCATGTGAGTAAAAATTTCGCTTGACGAGTTGTTGCTGTTTCGTAAGCAGAGATTTCGCCGGCCTTAATTTGTCAGTGCGAAGCGTGGTTTCCGGCCATGTCGAACCTGAGTCTTTGCTACATAGAGTCAGTCAGCTGTGTTACTCAGTCTAATTTTGAATGTTTACGGAATTAAAGTGTTCGTCGATGTTAACGTTCTTTTCTAGTTCATCATTTGAGGCGATGTATCGCTTTAGAACTGATCTTCACTGATGCAGGTCAGCTCTCCGGGTCATATTTTCAGTTTGATTTCGTTGGTATATCATTCATGAAAAATGTTGAAAGCATTTTTAATTAAATTGTACAACTCGTCATTCAATGACAATGTCGAAAATTTAGTTTTCTTGCTCTAAAAAGACATACGATAAAGTGTTTCCACATTTTTTATTTGACCTCTGATTACGTGGCCCTTATTAAAAGCTCCTATGGGGCCAAATGAGTGTTTGCATGAAATCTATACTTTAGTATGAAATTTCTGGAGGAGCGTTTTATCAAATTTAGTCAGAAATTCACATTTATGATCTTTAGTTACTTTTAACCAGTAGCTTTCAAAGTCATTCCAGAATTTTAAAGGGAATAAGTACACTGAAAAACTCTGGGTTACTGGGTTACAAACTCGCCATTACAATCCAGTAGTTACTGGGTTACAAACTCCCCATTACAACCCCGGAACTGAGTTACTGGGTTACAAAACTCGCCATTACAATCCAGTAGTTACTGGGTTACAAACTCGCCATTACAATCCAGTAGTTACTGGGTTACAAACTCGCCATTACAATCCAGTAGTTACTGGGTTACAAACTCCCATTACAATCCAGTAGTTACTGGGTTACAAACTCGCCATTACAATCCAGTAGTTACTGGGTTACAAACTCGCCATTACAATGCAGTAGTTACTGGGTTACAAACTTCGCCATTACAATCCAGTAGTTACTGGGTTACAAACTCGCCATTACAATCCAGTAGTTACTGGAATGTCTCTATTTTTGGCTAATAGGAAATTCTAATTCAGAAACAAAATGACGTTCAAGGTCTTAAAAACTATCCTGTATAAATGTTTCAATATATTTATTTATTAACGTTTTAGACCAACAAGACAAACCTAATATCGCATCTTGTCAGTAGGAATTATAATTCCGTGCCTCAGTTCGTCACTTCACCGCGGAGCCGAGACGAACATCTCCAGCCAAAAAATGGATTCTCTCGCTCGGGTCAAACACATGTTTTGTTTTTCGGTAACGTCCAGAACGTGTGGTATATGAAGTTTGCCGGACTTAAAATAAATTCACGGCAGCAAATTAACCGCGCTAGATTTCAACTTTCTTTTAAAGGCCGGCCTTCTCAAGCCATTTCTCAACGCGTCTGTCAAAGTACCCACTCTCAGTCCCTGCGGACCTCCATAATTAGCCAACTGCAGACACCTACTATTGATGCATAAAAAAAAGCTAATCAGCTGTGGGATGTCAAGGTGGCCTAGTGGTGATTGCGGCACGCCGCGGTTACAGCGAAAGTCATTTAGCATCTGAGCCGCGGTTTCGAATCGAGCTTTCAGGGGTTATTCTCATATGGTTTGGGGGCCGGATAACCTCTCCCCGGGTGAGATTTGAGATCTGTGACTCCAAGGAGTTGCTCTCAATCAGGCTTGGGGGCCGAGTAGCTTCCTCCCCGTCCGTTTTTTTTTTTGTTTTTTTTTTTTGTTTCATTTATTCAATCGGTGTCGGTTCGTTTTTCGGTTTTCTTTTTGCCTTTTTTCCCTCAGACTAGGGCGTTTTTCGACGAAACGCAGTTCGTTTATTGCCATTATACATCACGTCAAATTCACTGAGGCGCAAATAAACAAAATCCATTTAATTTGAGGTTTTAGACAAACTGGAAACAAAGTTAGACTTTTTTCGATCGGCCTGGCAGAAAATAAATTGATATATTTTTTTCTACTGGATTATACATCTGTCGAAATTTTATAAAACATACCTCAAGGACATGCCTAAATTTATTCAATTTACAAAAGTTCTATGGACAGCAGTAGGGAGGTGGGGGGGGGGGGTCCTAACGTTATTTGGCTTGAACTTTTCTGTGGCTAAAGTCTTTTAAAACATAGATGGAAAAAATGCGCGCGCTCTGATTGGTTAAAAGCCATGTTTTATCAGAGTATAAAACATAGAAAAGCGTGTTTTATCGTTTCGCGCGCGTAAATCTATATTTTGAAGCACATAAAGAAGCCAAAACCATGTATTATACTGTCATAAAACACTCCGGGAATTTGAGAACACTCGAGAAATTTAGAAAACACTGGCCTGTGGGTCATGTTTTCTAAATTTCTCTCGTGTTGTCAAATTCCCGTCGTGTTTTATGACAGTATAATACATGGTTTTGGCTTCTTTATTTGTTAAATAAAAAATCTGTTGATATAACAGAAGGCTGGCTTCCCCATTTCACAGGTGTTTTTCACATCCGGGATATTGGTTAAAATGGCGTACATGCAAACAGCAAAGTTCGCAGCGAGTCGCGAAGAATGGCTTCAAGTTGACTTCCAACGCTCATGTGAGTAAAACATTTTCTTTTGATGAGTTTTAGCTGTTCACGTAGGTAGATATTTCTGTGATTTGTCAGTACCAAGCTATTTGATAGCTAATTGATCGACATTAGCCATATGACGTATCGAACACTCTACTCTGCTACATATTTAAAAGGAGTCAGAGTTTCTTTTAATCCTGAATGTTTAGGAATTAAGTGTTCGTTCGTCGATGTATAACTGGTTCTTTTCCAGTTCATTTGAGGCGATGTATCGCTTTAGAAAGCTTCAGGTCAGCTCTCCGAATCACAGTTTTGGTTTGATTTCCCTTGGTATCACATTTCATGTTGCAAACATTTTAATTAAATTGTAGAACTCGTGCACGATTCAAAGACAATGCCGTAAATGTAGTATTCTTGGTCTAAAAGACATACGATAGAGTAATTTCACGTTATCTGACCTCTTATTAGCAGTTATTAAAAGCTCTGTTTGCATGAAACGGCTCAGTATAGTTTTGTATGAAATTATTCACTAGCGCGCACGTTGTTGACGGAGGGCTTGGATCCCTGCTCGACGGGTATTTCGTGCATCCGAGATATTGGATAAAATGACAATATAAACAGCAAAGTTCACAGTGAGGAGGAATAGCTTGACTTCAAACGCTCATGTGATTAAAAATTTCGCTTGACGAGTTGTTGCTGTTTCTGTAAGAAGAGATTTCGCCGGCCGTAATTTGTCAGTGCGAAGCGTGGTTTCCGGCCATGTCGAACCTGAGTCTTTGCTACATAGAGTCAGTCAGCTGTGTTACTCAGTCTAATTTTGAATGTTTACGGAATTAAGTGTTCGTCGATGTCAACGTTCTTTTCTAGTTCATCATTTAAGGCGATGTATCGCTTTAGAAATCTTCACTGATGCAGGTCAGCTCTCCGGGTCATATTTTCAGTTTGATTTCGTTGGTATATCATTCATGAAAAATGTTGAAAGCATTTTAATTAAATTGTACAACTCGTTATTCAATGACAATGTCGAAAATTTAGTTTTCTTGCTCTAAAAAGACATACGATAAAGTGTTTCCACGTTTTTTATTTGACCTCTGATTACGTGGCCCTTATTAAAAGCTCCTATGGGGCCAAATGAGTGTTTGCATGAAATCTATACTTTAGTATGAAATTTCTGGAGGAGCGTTTTATCAAATTTAGTCAGAAATTCACATTTATGATCTTTAGTTACTGTTAACCAGTAGCTTTCAAAGTCATTCCAGAATTTTAAAGGGAATAAGTACACTGAAAAACTCTGGGTTACTGGCTTACAAACTCCCCATTACAATCCAGTAGTTACTGGGTTACAAACTCCTCATTTCAATCCCAGTACTGAGTTACTGGGTTACAAACTCCCATTACAATCCAGTAGTTACTGGGTTACAAACTCCCCATTACAATCCAGTAGTTACTGGGTTACAAACTCCCCATTACAATCCAGTAGTTACTGGGTCACAAACTCCCCATTACAACCCCAGTAGTTAATGGGTTACAAACTCGCCATTACAATCCAGTAGTTACTGGGTTACAAACTCGCCATTACAATCCAGTAGTTACTGGAATGTCTCTATTTTTGGCTAATAGGAAATTCTAATTCAGAAACAAAATGACGTTCAAGGTCTTAAAAACTATCCTGTATAAATGTTTCAATATATTTATTTATTAACGTTTAGACCAACAAGACAACCTAATATCGCATCTTGTCAGTAGGAATTATAATTCCGTGCCTCAGTTCGTCACTTCACCGCGGAGCCGAGACGAACATCTCCAGCCAAAAAATGGATTCTCTCGCTCGGGTCAAACACATGTTTTGTTTTTCGGTAACGTCCAGAACGTGTGGTATATGAAGTTTGCCGGACTTAAAATAAATTCACGGCAGCAAATTAACCGCGCTAGATTTCAACTTTCTTTTAAAGGCCGGCCTTCTCAAGCCATTTCTCAACGCGTCTGTCAAAGTACCCACTCTCAGTCCCTGCGGACCTCCATAATTAGCCAACTGCAGACACCTACTATTGATGCATAAAAAAAAGCTAATCAGCTGTGGGATGTCAAGGTGGCCTAGTGGTGATTGCGGCACGCCGCGGTTACAGCGAAAGTCATTTAGCATCTGAGCCGCGGTTTCGAATCGAGCTTTCAGGGGTTATTCTCATATGGTTTGGGGGCCGGATAACCTCTCCCCGGGTGAGATTTGAGATCTGTGACTCCAAGGAGTTGCTCTCAATCAGGCTTGGGGGCCGAGTAGCTTCCTCCCCGTCCGTTTTTTTTTTTTTTTGTTTTTTTTGTTTCATTTATTCAATCGGTGTCGGTTCGTTTTTCGGTTTTCTTTTTGCCTTTTTTCCCTCAGACTAGGGCGTTTTTCGACGAAACGCAGTTCGTTTATTGCCATTATACATCACGTCAAATTCACTGAGGCGCAAATAAACAAAATCCATTTAATTTGAGGTTTTAGACAAACTGGAAACAAAGTTAGACTTTTTTCGATCGGCCTGGCAGAAAATAAATTGATATATTTTTTTCTACTGGATTATACATCTGTCGAAATTTGATAAAACATACCTCAAGGACATGCCAAAATTTATTCAATTTACAAAAGTTCTATGGACAGCAGTAGGGAGGTGGGGAGGGGGGGGGGGGGGGTCCTAACGTTATTTGGCTTGAACTTTTCTGTGGCTAAAGTCTTTTAAAACATAGATGGAAAAATGCGCGCGCTCTGATTGGTTAAAAGCCATGTTTTATCAGAGTATAAAACATAGAAAAGCGTGTTTTATCGTTTCGCGCGCGTAAATCTATATTTTGAAGCACATAAAGAAGCCAAAACCATGTATTATACTGTCATAAAACACTCCGGGAATTTGAGAACACTCGAGAAATTTAGAAAACACTGGCCTGTGGGTCATGTTTTCTAAATTTCTCTCGTGTTGTCAAATTCCCGTCGTGTTTTATGACAGTATAATACATGGTTTTGGCTTCTTTATTTGTTAAATAAAAAATCTGTTGATATAACAGAAGGCTGGCTTCCCCATTTCACAGGTGTTTTTCACATCCGGGATATTGGTTAAAATGGCGTACATGCAAACAGCAAAGTTCGCAGCGAGTCGCGAAGAATGGCTTCAAGTTGACTTCCAACGCTCATGTGAGTAAAACATTTTCTTTTGATGAGTTTTAGCTGTTCACGTAGGTAGATATTTCTGTGATTTGTCAGTACCAAGCTATTTGATAGCTAATTGATCGACATTAGCCATATGACGTATCAAACACTCTACTCTGCTACATATTTAAAAGGAGTCAGAGTTTCTTTTAATCCTGAATGTTTAGGAATTAAGTGTTCGTTCGTCGATGTATAACTGGTTCTTTTCCAGTTCATTTGAGGCGATGTATCGCTTTAGAAAGCTTCAGGTCAGCTCTCCGAATCACAGTTTTGGTTTGATTTCCCTTGGTATCACATTTCATGTTGCAAACATTTTAATTAAATTGTAGAACTCGTGCACGATTCAAAGACAATGCCGTAAATGTAGTATTCTTGGTCTAAAAGACATACGATAGAGTAATTTCACGTTATCTGACCTCTTATTAGCAGTTATTAAAAGCTCTGTTTGCATGAAACGGCTCAGTATAGTTTTGTATGAAATTATTCACTAGCGCGCACGTTGTTGACGCAGGGCTTGGATCCCTGCTCGACGGGTATTTCGTACATCCGAGATATTGGATAAAATGACAATATAAACAGCAAAGTTCACAGTGAGGAGGAATAGCTTGACTTCAAACGCTCATGTGATTAAAAATTTCGCTTGACGAGTTGTTGCTGTTTCTGTAAGAAGAGATTTCGCCGGCCGTAATTTGTCAGTGCGAAGCGTGGTTTCCGGCCATGTCGAACCTGAGTCTTTGCTACATAGAGTCAGTCAGCTGTGTTACTCAGTCTAATTTTGAATGTTTACGGAATTAAGTGTTCGTCGATGTCAACGTTCTTTTCTAGTTCATCATTTAAGGCGATGTATCGCTTTAGAAATCTTCACTGATGCAGGTCAGCTCTCCGGGTCATATTTTCAGTTTGATTTCGTTGGTATATCATTCATGAAAAATGTTGAAAGCATTTTAATTAAATTGTACAACTCGTTATTCAATGACAATGTCGAAAATTTAGTTTTCTTGCTCTAAAAAGACATACGATAAAGTGTTTCCACGTTTTTTATTTGACCTCTGATTACGTGGCCCTTATTAAAAGCTCCTATGGGGCCAAATGAGTGTTTGCATGAAATCTATACTTTAGTATGAAATTTCTGGAGGAGCGTTTTATCAAATTTAGTCAGAAATTCACATTTATGATCTTTAGTTACTGTTAACCAGTAGCTTTCAAAGTCATTCCAGAATTTTAAAGGGAATAAGTACACTGAAAAACTCTGGGTTACTGGCTTACAAACTCCCCATTACAATCCAGTAGTTACTGGGTTACAAACTCCTCATTTCAATCCCAGTACTGAGTTACTGGGTTACAAACTCCCCATTACAATCCAGTAGTTACTGGGTTACAAAACTCCCCATTACAACCCCAGTACTGAGTTACTGGGTTACAAACTCGCCATTACAATCCAGTAGTTACTGGGTTACAAACTCGCCATTACAATCCAGTAGTTACTGGGTTACAAACTCCCCATTACAACCCCAGAACTGAGTTACTGGGTTACAAACTCGCCATTACAATCCAGTAGTTACTGGGTTACAAACTCGCCATTACAATCCAGTAGTTACTGGGTTACAAACTCCCCATTACAATCCAGTAGTTACTGGGTTACAAACTCGCCATTACAATCCAGTAGTTACTGGGTTACAAACTCGCCATTACAATGCAGTAGTTACTGGGTTACAAACTCGCCATTACAATCCAGTAGTTACTGGGTTACAAACTCGCCATTACAATCCAGTAGTTACTGGAATGTCTCTATTTTTGGCTAATAGGAAATTCTAATTCAGAAACAAAATGACGTTCAAGGTCTTAAAAACTATCCTGTATAAATGTTTCAATATATTTATTTATTAACGTTTAGACCAACAAGACAACCTAATATCGCATCTTGTCAGTAGGAATTATAATTCCGTGCCTCAGTTCGTCACTTCACCGCGGAGCCGAGACGAACATCTCCAGCCAAAAAATGGATTCTCTCGCTCGGGTCAAACACATGTTTTGTTTTTCGGTAACGTCCAGAACGTGTGGTATATGAAGTTTGCCGGACTTAAAATAAATTCACGGCAGCAAATTAACCGCGCTAGATTTCAACTTTCTTTTAAAGGCCGGCCTTCTCAAGCCATTTCTCAACGCGTCTGTCAAAGTACCCACTCTCAGTCCCTGCGGACCTCCATAATTAGCCAACTGCAGACACCTACTATTGATGCATAAAAAAAAAGCTAATCAGCTGTGGGATGTCAAGGTGGCCTAGTGGTGATTGCGGCACGCCGCGGTTACAGCGAAAGTCATTTAGCATCTGAGCCGCGGTTTCGAATCGAGCTTTCAGGGGTTATTCTCATATGGTTTGGGGGCCGGATAACCTCTCCCCGGGTGAGATTTGAGATCTGTGACTCCAAGGAGTTGCTCTCAATCAGGCTTGGGGGCCGAGTAGCTCCCTCCCCGTCCGTTTTTTTTTTTTGTTTTTTTTTTTTGTTTCATTTATTCAATCGGTGTCGGTTCGTTTTTCGGTTTTCTTTTTGCCTTTTTTCCCTCAGACTAGGGCGTTTTTCGACGAAACGCAGTTCGTTTATTGCCATTATACATCACGTCAAATTCACTGAGGCGCAAATAAACAAAATCCATTTAATTTGAGGTTTTATAGAAACTGAAAACAAAGTTAGACTTTTTTCGATCGGCCTGGCAGAAAATAAATTGATATATTTTTTTCTACTGGATTATACATCTGTTGAAATTTTATAAAACATACCTCAAGGACATGCCTAAATTTATTCAATTTACAAAAGTTATATGGACAGCAGTAGGGAGGTGGGGAGGGGGGGGGGGGGGGGGGGTCCTAACGTTATTTGGCTTGAACTTTTCTGTGGCTGAAGTCTTATAAAAAATCTGTTGATATAACAGAAGGCTGGCTTCCCCATTTCACAGGTGTTTTTCACATCCGGGATATTGGTTAAAATGGCGTACATGCAAACAGCAAAGTTCGCAGCGAGTCGCGAAGAATGGCTTCAAGTTGACTTCCAACGCTCATGTGAGTAAAACATTTTCGTTTGATGAGTTTTAGCTGTTCACGTAGGTAGATATTTCTGTGATTTGTCAGTACCAAGCTATTTGATAGCTAATTGATCGACATTAGCCATATGACGTATCGAACACTCTACTCTGCTACATATTTAAAAGGAGTCAGAGTTTCTTTTAATCCTGAATGTTTAGGAATTAAGTGTTCGTTCGTCGATGTATAACTGGTTCTTTTCCAGTTCATTTGAGGCGATGTATCGCTTTAGAAAGCTTCAGGTCAGCTCTCCGAATCACAGTTTTGGTTTGATTTCCCTTGGTATCACATTTCATGTTGCAAACATTTTAATTAAATTGTAGAACTCGTGCACGATTCAAAGACAATGCCGTAAATGTAGTATTCTTGGTCTAAAAGACATACGATAGAGTAATTTCACGTTATCTGACCTCTTATTAGCAGTTATTAAAAGCTCTGTTTGCATGAAACGGCTCAGTATAGTTTTGTATGAAATTATTCACTAGCGCGCACGTTGTTGACGCAGGGCTTGGATCCCTGCTCGACGGGTATTTCGTACATCCGAGATATTGGATAAAATGACAATATAAACAGCAAAGTTCACAGTGAGGAGGAATAGCTTGACTTCAAACGCTCATGTGATTAAAAATTTCGCTTGACGAGTTGTTGCTGTTTCTGTAAGAAGAGATTTCGCCGGCCGTAATTTGTCAGTGCGAAGCGTGGTTTCCGGCCATGTCGAACCTGAGTCTTTGCTACATAGAGTCAGTCAGCTGTGTTACTCAGTCTAATTTTGAATGTTTCCGGAATTAAGTGTTCGTCGATGTTAACGTTCTTTTCTAGTTCATCATTTGAGGCGATGTATCGCTTTATAAATCTTCATGCAGGTTAGCTGTCCGGGTCATATTTTCAGTTTGATTTCGTTGGTATATCATTCATGAAAAATGTTGAAAGCATTTTAATTAAATTGTACAACTCGTTATTCAATGACAATGTCGAAAATGTAGTTTTTTTGCTCTAAAAAGACATACGATAAAGTGTTTCCACGTTTTTTATTTGACCTCTGATTACGTGGCCCTTATTAAAAGCTCCTATGGGGCCAAATGAGTGTTTGCATGAAATCTATACTTTAGTATGACATTTCTGGTGGAGCGTTTTATCAAATTTAGTCAGAAATTCACATTTATGATCTTTCGTTACTGTTAACCAGTAGCTTTTAAAGTCATTCCGGAATTTTAAAGGGAATAAGTACACTGAAAAACTCTGGGTTACTGGGTTACAAACTCCCCATTGCAATCCAGTAGTTACTGGGTTACAAACTCCCCATTACAATTCCAGTACTGAGTTACTGGGTTACAAACTCCCATTACAATCCAGTAGTTACTGGGTTACAAATTCCCCATTACAACCCCAGTACTGAGTTACTGGGTTACAAACTCGCCATTACAATCCAGTAGTTACTGGGTTACAAACTCGCCATTACACTCCTAGAAGTTACTGGGTTACAAACTCGCCATTACAATCCAGTAGTTACTGGGTTACAAACTCGCCATTACAACCCCAGTACTGAGTTACTGGGTTACAAACTCGCCATTACAATCCAGTAGTTACTGGGTTACAAACTCCCCATTACACTCCCAGAAGTTACTGGGTTACAAACTCCCCATTACACTCCCAGTAGTTACTGGGTTACAAACTCCCCATTACAACCCCAGTACTGAGTTACTGGGTTACAAACTCCCCATTACAATCCAGTAGTTACTGGGTTACAAACTCCCCATTACATAACACTCCCAGTAGTTACTGGGTTACAAACTCCCCATTACATCCCCAGTACTGAGTTACTGGGTTACAAACTCGCCATTACAATCCAGTAGTTACTGGGTTACAAACTCCCCATTACACTCCCAGAAGTTACTGGGTTACAAACTCCCCATTACAACCCCAGTACTGAGTTACTGGGTTACAAACTCCCCATTACACTCCCAGAAGTTACTGGGTTACAAACTCCCCATTACAACCCCAGTACTGAGTTACTGGGTTACAAACTCGCCATTACAATCCAGTAGTTACTGGGTTACAAACTCGCCATTACAATCCAGTAGTTACTGGGTTACAAACTCGCCATTGACAGAGCGCAAAAACCGCTGATTGGTTGCTTGATATGACGTAATTTCACCGAGTTCGCAGCAAGTGCGTATGCTCATTAGTAGAGCTTCGATATTTTCATCATGGCGGCCAAAGAGTGTTGTGGTTGATTTCTGAGTTTTTTCGGAGTTTTAATGAGGGCACGATCAATTTCACGGATACTTCAGGTAAAGATCCGAACAGTTGAGGCGCAAATATTTTTTACAGCTACTGGAGTAATTGATCGATTGCAGTTAACGTGCATTAAAGCAGTGGTTTGAACGTTGCGTGTAGGGTTTGTCATTGATTTTTTGTTATTTTGAGTGGCTATGTTATGATGTGATGCTTTCCTGGAACTATCACTGGCTTATGGAAACACTTTTCCCTGCCACTCTGGAAATGTGTGGACATTTATGGCTCAATCAACGGTCTTTGTAACACAATTTGGGATGATATTTGTGGCCTTTGTTCCTTTGAAGTTAATATTTGAAGTTCGGATTTTCGGATATTATTTATCCGCGCGAGTCTTCGTCGCTAGTGGATTCTTCATCACTCGCTGGGATCGTCGCCATCCATGATTCTTGTCACTGTTTCTGTCAACCATGTGTTGTGATACTACATGTAATTTCAGTGAGATGGAAATTAAAATTACGACTTTTTATCAGGAATTAATTGAGCTTATGTCATCTGCTTTCAGTAAGTATAGACAGTGTTTTTGTTTGTGTTAATTCGGTATATTAAATTTGTATAATTTTATATTACGTGCGTCTTCATCTTTATTAAATGTAAAGAGTGATTAGTGGTCTGGTCATGGACAAATGAAAACTATTTACATCTGTGTTCATCAATTGACGTAGTTTAATACTGTGAATGATGAATGTACATGTACAGCCTGTAGGTGTTTTATAAAAGAAAGTACATGTAATTTTAAAGTGGGGATGTGGATATCCTTTTCAGTAATTTCATGTATTACACATGGTTGCCACAGGTCAGGAAATGGTCAGGGGAAAAAAAAATTCAAGGTCAGGGAAAAGCCCGGCCCAGGGGAAAAGTCAGGAAATTTTATTTTGAGTCAGGGAAAATTGACATTTTGAAGAAAAGTCAGGGAAAATTGAAAGTATGACACCACTGATAGGTTGAAACTGTTGTTAACCATGGCATAAATGCTGAAGTTCCAGTGTGAAGGAACTTATAATATCCATTTCCCTTTCTTGTCTTCATTATTTTGTTAAACCAGTTAATGCCATCATGCAAATGCCCTATTGTAATTCATTGAAGACTTATCAGTCTTAAATAAAACGGGTGGAAAGGATGGCTGCAAGGGGAGGCTGGAGGCCGCTACTATATCTGACATTTTGCATTTATTTGGTCAGGGAAATTTTACTTTTATCAGGGAAAGGTCAGGGAAAAGTCAGGTAATTTTGAAAAACTTACATGTATGTATGTCTGTGGCAACCATGTTACATGATTATTTGATACCCACTAAGCACTTAGGCTCGATTTCCGCCGCTCTCTCGAGTCCGTCCTTCATTCCTCCCGAGAAGAATCGGGGGATGAGCGCGGGCTCATTTTCCTGAACAGCGGCTGGTAATCGAGCCTACTAAGCACTTACCTGAACTGTGAATTGAGTTTGAGACCAATATTTTGAACATTCCCCAATATGGACCAAACAAGCTACAGTGAAACCTCTATTTTAAAAGCAGTCACCCTCGGGAAATAGCCAACTGACTGCTTTTAAAATACAGGTTGAAAGCTTAATTTGAAAATTTGAAAGTTTAAAGTGTACCCACACAAGCCAATTAGCCCAAACAATAGCATTCTTACGTTGATAAACATAATTATATTATGTTGTGTTTGATGAGCTCTTAAAAGAAACTGGACATGCTTCACTTATCGTCATGTCAAATATCGCATGCTAATCTAAACTATAATTTGCAAATTGAAAAGTTAAGCGATGGCCGCGTCCACTTAACAGAGGTGACCGCTTAATAGAGGTCACGCTTACAGTAAAATATGGGGAGCGATTTCCGGGAATTTGATAAGTGACCGCTTAATCGAAGGTGGCCGCTTAACAGAGGACCACTTAATAGAGGTTTGACTGTACAATAATATTATTAACTATAATAATGATGCTTTTACAACCTCACCATTAAAAATAAAATTAATACATTCCTTGGCAAACATGCACAACAAAGTTGATATAATAATTATTATGTAGTCTAGTCAATAGATATAGCTTTTTCAGGCTATATCTGAAAGCAGGAATCTGGAAACAAGCTGAAATTTAAAATAAGGGGAATATGTAAAAAAAAAAATATAATTTTGTTTCATTCTGGCATTTTCAAAAGGGCACAATCTTTAAAAATAATATTGAAATCTGCAACAGGGATGTCGATCTGAATGTCTAAACTCTATGAATGTGTCTGATTGATTAGATTATAGCTTTACAAATTCTGACTTTTTTTGGATTCCCCTTCTGAAGATTCTGGATTTTAAGATTCCTCCTTCCCTTTGCCTGAACTTTAGAAGCTAGGACACTCAATTAATCTATCTGAAATTGCCTCAGCAAAATGCTTAACTTAATGCTGGCAAGTCTGCCAAAGGTAACAACCTGAGGTCACCACATTTTCCTTTCTAAGTTCAGTATTCACAGCTTTAATGTTTTACCAGCCTATTAGTCTGCTTCAGAGGAAAGCTAAATTCCAGATAAGATAAATAAGAAAATAGCAATGCTGAGCAAGGCAGAATAAGGGGAATACAAATGTATATTTTACTGAGGGGCACCAGACGTATCACTTATCACAGGGAATTAACTTATAACTGGACTAATTTGAATGAATATAGCACTGTGGCGAAAGGAAATTTTTTATTTTTAAGTTGAAACCTTTTTCTTTTCATTATGTTTGTTGCACTATGGTTGTTAAAGGAAACCAAAGTATTATTTCTAACTTGTCTCAACCTTGAGAGCTTATGTTATCAAATGAAGCAACCTAGTGGTTAGCCTGTTGGAAGTGAATATTTGTTTACGATTGAGGTCATCTTGCACTTGTCATATAAATTGATTCCAACCCCCAATTGTTTTCAAAACATAAAGTCAGGCTTTTATATCAATATTATTTTAAAATGTACACTGAGCATTTTTATAAGTACAATGTATATTCATACAGCTGTAGTTCATGCTGTCTATGCTATAATTTAATATTTTGTATCTAAAGATCATGGAACATTTATGTTTGTTCCAAAGCAACTTGTCTTCTATTCTTGGTTGATCTTGGAGTTTTTTATTTTCATCTTCTAACATATATGATCTGGTTGGCTCTTCTGCTGGTCAGGTTTCAACTGGGTTTCTTACATCTTTATTTTTTCAAAAAAATGTAAATAAATATTTATAATAGACATAGGGTCACAGCTTACGTTAAAAATGTTGTCTAAAATTTTCAGAAATATTAAGTCTGTAAACACGTCTGTAAGATTAAAGCTTAATCAAATTAACCAGCTTTAGAAGGCCTGCAAATACAACTGTTGCATTGTTTTAGAATGTTAGGGACAAAACCAAGTTTTGTCATCGAATTTGCAGTTGGTCGAAATAAAAGAAAACCTAATAAATTTAAGCTAAACACACTAAGCTTAACCGTTTGAAAACCATTGAGATCGAAAATAAATCGATAACTACCGAACAATAACATTGCAATCAAACAAAAACAAATGCTGTTTTATTGTAAATCTATAAAAGAACAACAACACACCTTGTAAGGTTAGCCTCATTTAGCCCAAGATCACTCGAAAGTACTCGGTAATCACTTGTGAAATGACGGGAAAAAAGCTCTAGTTCAAACGTCTCGATACCACCACTACTAAGTCCATGTAAAAGCACCATTTAAAAAAATTCATTGAAACGAAAAAAAAGTCATTTTTGATATGTTCTTGAGAAATTAATAAGCTATCTTATATATCGTTCCCAAGCTTAACGAGTTTACGCTGACCTTAAAAAGTGGAAAAA
The DNA here is from genome assembly GCA_029204205.1 of Desmophyllum pertusum. Classification (NCBI taxonomy): domain Eukaryota; kingdom Metazoa; phylum Cnidaria; class Anthozoa; order Scleractinia; family Caryophylliidae; genus Desmophyllum; species Desmophyllum pertusum. The sequence continues at coordinate 6,045 of MU826991.1, read as the reverse complement.
ACTGCTCTTGTAGCAAATACGAAGTGGCGAAAGTTCTCCTTCGAAAGCACAGCATTCATCCCAGTATTAAAGCTACAATTACAGCTACGATTTCTTCCCTTGAATACGAAGTTGTCGGTGAACGATCGCATTCAATGGCACAGCTTGTTTTGAAGTCCTTCAGCGATTACCGCGCCATCCAGGGACCGTTACATTGACGTGCTGTTTTGTGATTCGTCGTCCTCCATTTTGAAATTGGAATGGCGGGAAGAAAAGCTTAAGATACTGCGCATGCCTCAGCGGTTTTTGCGCTCTGTCCTCGCCATTACAATCCAGTAGAGCGGTCAGCGGTCGGCGGACAAGATGGCGGCATTTTCTTCGCTCGTGAAGAAATTGACCATATGTTGCCTCTAGAAGTGTTGTCTACAGTCTTTTAGTGTACCAGTTTAGTGTTATGTGTGTCTACCAGTATGACGACCATTAACTGCGAGCAACTAGCCGCTATCTTAGACGAGAAACTCGAACAGAAACTTGCCCCACTCAACTCGATTATCGCCGAAATGAAAAAGACAGTCGAAGCAGCGATGAATCATGTCAAATTTGTAAATGCGAAGTACGATGAGATGGAAAAGATGACGAAGAGCGCTAATGACGAGAGAAAGGCGTTGCGGGACGAGAATAAGATTTTGAAGTCAACAATCCACAGCATGGAAAGCTCGCTGGACTTAGTTACAAGAGCAAACCATGACCTAGAGCAATACACTCGCAGGGAGTGTGTGGAAATCCGAGGGATCCCTGTCGCCGCTACTCCATGAGAAGAACAAACCAATGATATTGTCAAGAATATCGGTAAATTAATAGGAGCCGAAATTACCGAAAGTGACATATCAGTTAGTCATCGAATGTCTCAAAGCCAAGCATACAAGGGCAAGCCTGGGCCACCGCCTATCATAGTTAAATTCACGAGGCGTGATGTCAAAGATAAGTTTTATCGTGCGAGGAAGCAGCTTAGAGATGTAACAACTGAAGATATTGGATATTCTGCGAAAAACAACATCTACCTCGCAGAGAGTCTGACAGAAAGGAATCGAGTATTATTCAAGGATTGTTTAAAGGTGAAGAAGGATATCATGTTCAAGTTCATTTGGACTCTAAATGGAAAAATCTTTATGAGAAAAGACAAGGACACCACTGTTCACTTCATCCGAAACAAAGATGATCTTCAAAAGTTGCAGTCTAGATAAGTACCTATATGTACAGAACTATCAATGATTTGATGTATTGCTTTAAATGCCCTACTGGCACTTGTGCCATAGATACTAGTGAGAAAGCCTGTGAATTGTCTCATTCGCTTCCATCCCTAAGTATTGCTTCTCCTAGTAATATTCCGCATCTCACTAACTTAGAGGTTGATCTAAACATGCCTTCGGAAAATAACTTTGGTTTCTATAGTACTCATGATTTCCATAGTAATTATGACATCAGTGAGTGTTTATTAAATGGCCAATCCTTCTCCTTGTTAAATTGTAAACATTAGGAGCCTATCAGCTAATTTTGATAAATTATCAGATATGCTATCAGATTTATATTTTCCTTTCTCACTAATTGGTCTTACTGAAACCAAATTAAAAAGTGGTCAATCTCCTATATCTAACACTGAGTTATATGGATATCAGTTTCTCTCACAGCCAAGCCTCTCCAACGCTGGGGGAGTTGCTTTCTACATAAACAATAATTTTAATTTTGTCATCAGACCTGAATTTACAACCACTACTGATGATTTTGAAACCTTATGGATTGAAGTGCATAATGATTGCCACTCAAATTTGCTGTGTGGAATTCTCTATAGACACCAAATGGTAACTTAGAAAAGTTTATTGAATATCTGAGCTCTACAGTTGAGAGAATTAATCGAGAAAATAAATTATGTACAATCATGGGAGACTTTAACATAGATCTATTAAAGATAGAATCCCACACAGCAACTGATAGTTTCCTTAATACCTTAGGTTCATACTTTTTCCAGCCCCAAATAATGCAACCAACAAGAATAACAGATCATTCAGCAACATTGATTGATAATATTTTTTTCAATTCAATTGAGCACTTTACCATCAGTGGTAACATAGTACATGACCTCACTGATCACCTTCCTAATTTTATAATCTTCAATAAATTTACAACACTTCCTTGCAATGTTAAACTATTTAAGAGAGACTACTCTAAATTTGATCAACAAGCCTTGACCAATGAGATTCAACTAATTGACTGGGAAACTGTATTTGTATTTAATGCCAATGCAAGCACCATGTTTAGCTCATTCTATTCAAAGATTTCTAATATAATAGACAAACATATACCTGTCAAAACAACTATCTAGGAGGGAAATGAAGCTTAAATCAAAACCATGGATAACTAGTGCTCTACGAAAATCTATTCAAGTTAAAAATAATCATTACAAGAAATACCTTAAGACAAAATCTACCTATTATCATACAAAATTTAAGCTATACAGGAATAAATTAAATCACCTTTTAAAAATAAGCAAAAAACAATACTATAATCAATATTTCTTTGATAATATTAAAGATGGTAAAAGGATATGGAAGGGCATTAAGCAAATAATACATTTTAAGCCACAAACTAGCCATAGGTTCATTAAGATTGTGGATAATAACTCTGAAATTACTGAACCCAAACCTGTTGCAAATGCATTTAACAATTATTTTGCCAATGTTGGTAAAACATTAGAAAGTGAAATACCAAGTGTACCTAACAGCCCAATGGAATATCTAAATAAATCAATGTGCAATAGTTTTTATATTTTCCCCACCACAAGTAGTGAAATTGAAACTGAAATATCTGAATTAAAAACTGGTAAGGCTGTGGGACCATCCAGCATCCCAATTGACATATTAAAAATGCTAAAATCCGACATATCAAAACCTCTAGAGTTTATTTTCAATGCTTCCCTTTCAACCGGTATTGTTCCCAACGATTTCAAAATAGCTAACATCATACCTGTATATAAAAAAGGATCACAATCGTGTTTGTGCAAATTACCGCCCTATCTCTCTCATTTCGGTTTTTAATAAGCTCTTAGAAAAACTCATATATAATAGACTAATTAAATTTTTGGAAAAAAACAAAGTCCTTTTGAAAATCAATTTGGCTTTAGAAGCTAAGCACAGTACAGATCATGCAGTTCTCTGCATAATTGATAAAAATCCAAAAAGCAATTGATGACCGATACTATTCCTGTGGTATATTCCTTGATTTTAGTAAAGCATTTGATACCGTCAATCATCAGATTTTGATTAAAAAATTAGAGTATTACGGTATTCGAGGCATTGCCAATGACTGGTTTGTCTCATACCTTAGTGATCGACAGCAGGTTGTTACCGTGAATAATGCAACATCTGATAAATGCAATGTAAGCTGTGGAATTCCTCAGGGATCAGTTCTTGGTCCTTTGTTGTTTTTATTATATATAAATGATTTTCATTGTTGTTCAGATATTTTTGATTTTCACCTCTTTGCAGACGATGCAAATCTATTTTATAAAAATAAAACTTTTTCCACACTAGAAACAAACATAAATGCTGAACTAAATAATGTCCATTTATGGCTATGTGCTAATAAACTCTCACTCAATATCGAAAAATCAAATTTTGTAATCTTCCATCCACCACAGAAGAAGTTACAAAATCAAGATGTCAATCTTGTAATAAATAACAAGCAGCTTAAGCGGGACTTCTGTATAAAATATCTCGGCAATCTAATTGACTCAAACCTAAGCTGGAAGAAGCAAGTTGAATGCATTACTAAAAAAATCAGAAGAAGCATTGGTATCCTCTCTAAACTGCGTTATTATGTAAGTCTAGATATTCTTTTAAGCTTATATTATGCCCTTATATATCCTTTTCTGACCTATGGAATAATTATCTGGGGAAATACCTATAAGACCACTCTTCAACCAATTTTCATTTTGCAAAAAAAAGCAATACGAATAATTACTTTCTCTAGATTCGACGAGCACACTAGTCCATTATTTAAATCTCTTGAAATTATAAAATGTTTTGATCTTGTAACTCTACATATAGCAACTTTTATGTATAAATATCATAATCACCTATTACCATCTGTCTTTCATTCCTTCTTCACTAAAATAAAACGAATCCACAACTATAACACAAGGCTTGCTGCAAAACAGTCTTATTATCTTCCAAAAGCAAGAACAAATTATGGAATATTTAATATAAGATTTCAAGGCCCATCAATATGGAATGCCATTGACGAAGAAATGAAATCTTCTTCCTTGTCTTCATTTAAAAAGAAAATGAAACAACACTTAATCAAAGATTACTAGCTTTCTGTACATCGCTCCTCTTGGATAAAAATGCTGTTTTGCAACACAAAAATTATTATCCTTATCTATTATTTATTATATTAGTCTACTGGTAGTTAGCGTAACTCTGTTTTATTCCTATTTTTGCGTGTGTGCGTGTGTGTCTTTATTTGTTTGTGTGCCCGACCTTAACATGTAAATAATATATTAATTTTTAACTTCTAGGTTATTTCGGGTAGCCAGTACCCTATTATTTTTTCTGTCCAATTATTAACCGGGCGTGGGCCTGGGGCCCAGCCCGGTTAATAAAATAGCTTCTGTTTTTTTTTTGTCGTCGATCTCTTATACCTCTACTCCGCCAAAGTGCTAGGAGGAGAGCTAGGGGTGAGTATGAATATATATGAATGTATTCGCCTTGTGAAAGATTTTCTCGGGAAGAACGAAGCCCGGACTCGAGAGAGCGGCGGAAATCGAGCCTATGTGAAAGTTGGACTGGTCCAAATAGATATTAATTTAGGACCGCGTAAACACATCGGAGCGGCGTACAGATTTCGCAACGTCGGTGAGTTTGACTCGTCAAAATATTAAATCATTGTACTCACTACTAGGTGGACACACTAGGAGCGCCATTAGATCAATTTTTTTTTATCAAGGCTACGTTACATTTCGCCAGGGTCATAATATTGTCCTGTTTGTTTTGTGTGAAATACATTTCTTTTCCGTAAAGGAAAACAGAAACTTGCCCAGACTCGCAGATTTATGTAAACAGAAACTTGCTGAGACGTGCAGATTTATATTTGGACGATTACGTCATAGGGTCACGTCGAATCGTGACTTGAAGAGATTGTCTGTGAGTTGCGTACGTACATCACATACACTAGAAGCGCCATTAGATCAAATTTTTTATCAAGGCTACGTTACATTTCGCCAGGGTCATAATATTGTCCTGTTTGTTTTGTGTGAAATACATTCTTTTTCCGTAAAGGAAAACAGAAACTTGCCCAGACTCGCCAGATTTATGTAAACAGAAACTTGCTGAGACGTGCAGATTTATATTGGACGATTACGTCATAGGGTCACGTCGAATCGTGACTTGAAGAGATTGTCTGTGAGTTGCGTACGTACATCACATACACTAGAAGCGCCATTAGATCAAATTTTTTATCAAGGCTACGTTACATTTCGCCAGGGTCATAATATTGTCCTGTTTGTTTTGTGTGAAATACATTTCTTTTCCGAAAAGGAAAACAGAAACTAGCCCAGACTCGCAGAATTATGTAAACAGAAACTTGCTGAGACGTGCAGATTTATATTTGGACGATTACGTCATAGGGTCACGTCGAATCGTGACTTGAAGAGATTGTCTGTGAGGTGCGTACGTACATCACATACACTGGAAGCGCCATTAGATCAATTTTTTTTATCAAGGCTACGTTAGATTTCGCCAGTGGTCATCCTTTGCTCTAAATGATATTTTTATGAAATATTGTCCTGTTAAATAATTGTCATTTTGTGTGAAATCCATATCTTTCCGTATATTTTCTGGTAGAAAAACAGAAACTTGCTGAGACAATGCAGATTTATAAATAAGGACGATTACGTCATTGGGTCACATGATTCCAAAACGTCTGTGAGAAACAGGAGTCGGCCGTTAGGTCAAATTTCATATCAACGCTATTACTTTTGCTTGAACATGAATACTCGGGCTGTATGTAAAA
>MU826990.1:0-22250 GCA_029204205.1 Desmophyllum pertusum | reverse complement strand
CAGCGCACTCAGTCGCAAAAGAGGAAAACCTCCGAGGCACTTCAGTCGAAGAATGGAAAAAATCTGTACCTTGAAGGCCAGCGGTTTTTTTTTTAATTTTTTTTTTATTTGAGCCAGGAGTTGTAACCAACTGACATGATATCAAATGCAATAAACGCTTATAAAATGCCAGGCAATCTGCATTGAGCCGGTGCAAGTCGGGTTATTATTAACACGGACGTTTTAATAAACACTGGATTAGTAAATGTAGCCAAGAGGTGATGGTTTTACAATTGTCGGTTAACCCCATATGTTCCCCTGGCCCGCCTTCTCAATGTTGGTTGGCCGAGAGAAGAAACTGTTTAGACTCTAAGGTGAATCCCTAGAATATTTACCACTGACCTATCACTAACTGCCATGATGGGTATAGAAAGGAAACCCCAAGTTATTTTGTCTTTGATTTTTCGTTCCCGATATTTACGCAGTAAGGAAACTTGATATAAGGGACAGTTAATCGTTATTAGGTTGTTACTTTTTTCGTGGAGGCCGTTTGCCATAGCAACATAGCATCTGAAAGAATGGCTACATTTTTTCTATTATATTATCTTTATTCTTATTTTTTTTTTTAGTTTCCTTCGGTGAAAGTTCTTTAAATTTCGCCATCTTATGAAACTGGGTTTGCCTGGCATTTTGGTCATGTGATAGGTAGCGTTTCTGTCTTGAATTGTGTGACTTTTCACAAAAATTTACCGAAGGAAAATGCGAGAAAATCCAAGGTTAATTTTGAATTTTTTTGACCATGCTGACGTCATAAAAATCGGATAAAACATGCGCGGTTCGAGGATTTTCCTTTGAGCGCGCGCAGATTACTAAAGCTTTCGTCAACAGCGCGTGCTCGGTCATAAAACTATAGGGAGCCACCTTAAACAGGACCGGCACTAATTTGACTAAGGGATGGACGCATTTTATTTTGGGGGGGGGGGGTGGGGTGGGGGGGGGGGGGTTGGGCAATTACCCAAAAAAAAATTCGTGCACAGCAAAAGTAGAGAAAAAAAAAAAACGTGCAAAGCGAGTTCACTCACTCACTCACTCACTCACAAGCAAAAGGTGAAAACAAATTCGTGCACAAACTCAAGACGGAAAAAAAAATTCGAGCTCTCAGAAAAATTTGCCAACCCCCCCCCCACCCCCCCCCCCCCCCCCGCCCCCCCTCAAAATAAAATGGTCCATCCCTAACAATAGACGGATTGAAACTTTACAATTGACCGATCATTGTTTTCGAATCTCACACGTTTAACAACATCATGGCTAAACTAGCCAATCAGTTTTAACACCATCGACTGACTAACACATTTCACTTGACTCTGAAGATAACCTCCGCTCAGTTTGTCGAAACGTCAGTCACCGACAATAGTCCTTTTCAGGACTACCGGACGATCACACTAGACGAACTACTGAAAATTGTGATACTCCTGGGTTCAAAACCATTTACTATGAGTAAAGTATGGCGCGCGAATTCAAAATAATTCAACATCGATAGGGGGATGGGGTATCCCAACAAAATATGACAGGGATTGTAGGTCGCAAGTTTCCATGCATGGAATACTATTCCCTCGCAGGTTTCCAACATGTGAAATTAAAGCGGGATTGTTTTTGTAAAGTGAAGTCTCAACTGCGTCTGTTTTCACGTCTGAGAGTATTTCATTGCTAGCGTTTAGCGAAGTTCTGTTTTCGTGACTGGCATGAAGTGAAAAAGAGTTCTGCTACTTCCCCTGGAGTATCCCCCCCCCCCCCCCCCCACCCCCCCCCCCCCATCATTTTGCCAGGTTACAAAAACAGGTAGTTAATAAGTAGGAACATGTTATAACAATGTTGTCAAGTGCTACTTACTGAAGTTTTTGAAGACCTTTTTCAAAAGTTTGCGAAACCTGTTCACCAGCCTTCTCAAGAATCTCGGCAGGGAAGGGAGTCTGAATGTGATTTTGGGAACGAAAAGACTCTCCGCTGCTATCTCGGCTTCAACTTTAACTCGACCGTTGTCAAAACGACGATTAAATTGAAACTGCAAAACAACACAAAACTATGTCTTTCTCTAATAAAGCGGCCTTCGCACGACAAACTAAAGTTGGCAAACTCGTGTTGGCAAAGTCAAAAAAGTTGGCAAACTCATACCTTCACACGTCAAACACGTGTCAAATCACAACACACGCCAATTTGCAACATGGCCGTCGCAGTGCAATGGCACTCACGGAGAGTTATCGCTTGTGCCTCAGTGCTATTATTTTATGTTAATCGCCGGAGAAGAAACAGAAAGCGTTGGAGAATATAGACCGTACATTAGCAGACATCCCCCCCTTGGCGCGTACAATACGCTCGTCCAAGAGCTTCGCGCATAAGATGCCGCGGCCTTCAAAACATTTTTGCGCATGGATCAAACTTGCTTCGACGAGCTTTTAGAAATGATTAAGCCACAAAGCCGGACAATTGTGAATCTCGTCAATAAATTTAAGCATCGCTTCACGCTCAGTCGGTCGCTCCGGGCGCTCGTCCGGTCGCTCGTCCACCATTTTGTGAAGTGTCACGCAAAAAATCACGTGAATAGAGCGCGAATTTTGGTTGGTTGAAAGTTAGCAACACACGTTTGCCAATCGTTCACACGTCAAATACGAGTTTACCAACACGAAAAAGTTGGTGAAAAAGTTGGCGAGAATAGATTTGTCGCCAACAGTTTGCCAACATGTTTGCCAACTGTTGTTGTGTCGTCCACACAGAGATCAACTTGAGTTTGCCAACACGAGTTTGCCAACTTTAGTTTGTCGTGTGAAGGCCGCTAAGGGGGGACCTTCTTAAAGGGGCACTATCACGGGTATTTTGCTGATTTTGGTCAAAACGGTGCTAAAATTATGACTCGGTACCTTCGCTCATACATGAAATGCCTAGAACATCAAAAGGAAGATATCAAGTGGATTGTTGAAGGTAGAGCTAACCGTAATGAGTTCAGTTGAGCGATTTTTCCCAGAAACAATGGTAGAGTTTGAAAAGGTCTGCCCGACTTTTTCAATTGAGACGCTAGTATAGTAATTTTTAACAAAACTGGACCATTATTTTTAGGTTTCGATTGACGTAAATATGTCTTTCGGCTTTTGACTTTTTGATGTGATGTTCATGATAGTGCCCCTTTAACCCTATTCTGCCTGGGCTTTTTTTTCGTCCCTGAGCCTGGGGGGGGGGGGGGGGGCAGATATGCCCCCCCCCCCCCCCCCCTACGTATCTCGAAAAGTATTGACGCTATGGAAATGAAACTTGCATGGTGTGTAAAGCATCCGAAAATCTTTATTTTAGTGGCAGTCACGTGTCAATTATGACGTCATACACGCCATAATGACGTCATATGTTACAAAATCCGCCATCTTGGATCCTAAATCTTGGATTTCTAAATTGTTCAGAAATGTCAGAAAATCTCCATATTTGTTGTGAAAAAATCAAGAAAAATATAAAGATGCTAAGAACGGCAAAGATTTTGGAAGGATTTCATCGTAAAAAGACAAAATTTGGGTAAAACGATTTGTATCTCAAAAGTTATTTGTGCTATTAAAATGAAACTTATGTGGTGTATAAAGCATTCAAACATGTTTATTTTAGTCACAATCACGAATCAATTGTGATATCATATCACGCCAAAATAACGTCATACTTTAAAAATGTCCGCCATATTGGATTTTTAAATTTCTCAGAAATGTCAGAAAATCACCAAATTTGATTTAAAAACATCGAAAACAATATAAGGATGCAACAATTGCAAATATTTTGGAGGAAACTATTCGTAGAAAGCGGAAATCTCATGAAAATTAAGCTGAAAATACCAAATTTGGCTAAAACGGCCTGTCAATACTTGGTTGCCATGAAAACATCAAGTCACGTGATCAAAATATTGACACACCAAAATGTTCCCAGATAATTTTTAGGAAAAGTCATAAAGTTCGGCTATGATTGCTTGAATGCTCTTTAAGTCGACGATAAATTTGAAGTCAGCGCGGGCACTTTCTGTCCCCCCTCCCCCCCCCCCCCCCCCCCCCCCGCCAGGCAGGATAGGGTTAACTACCACTCTATTCTTAGGAAGATTTCAAACTATCATATTTTTGGATCTCCGACTTCTACATATAAGCTATTTGGCCATGTTTGTTCAATTGAAAGTCCCTTCAAAATGTTTAAGTCACGACCATATTTGGCAAGTCACGTGACCAGGACAGAAAAACCCCTAAAACTCAAACAACTTACATTACTTGACATTAGAAGCAATATCAATGATTAAAACATTGCAATGCATAAAGCGACGTATGCATTTGTTGAAATTCACATTAATACCAAAGTTATGACGTCATAAAAACGCAAAATTGTACGTTTTCTTTAATAGATTTGCTGTTTTAAGCGTAAACAGTAATCCCATACGTACGTTTATAAAGGAGGATAGGTTGCCTCTGATCCTCAAAAGAAATTGAAACTTTATTACTTTTCCTTCGAGTTTTAGGGATTTCTAATTCTCACGCGCGGTTTGGGACTGGCACTAGTTACGCACGCGCGATGTGCATTTTTTAACACTAGGCGTTCATATTAAGACGGATTCCGTTCAACATCCGAGCAATAAGTGCAACAAATTAAGTTACCAAAAAAATACTCATAGCACGGTAACATTTTGAATACAGTTAAGAAGAAATTATCGATAAATTAGCTCCCAAGCTGACCCCGCGAGAGAAGTCATTACATATGTTAATTAAAAAGACGCTTCATGTCAGTTCAAAACAAAATGGCGTGCGTTTTTATCATTTTTTACGAGGTTTGACATTAATTTTCTCGAGAATGCTTGAGAATTTAACTGCGGGGTCACTTGGAGAAGTGAATTAAAGTGATATGTTTCAAATATAATTCAAACTGTTACCTTGCTATAAGTAGTTTTTTAGTAATTAATTTTTGCACTTATTGCTCGAACGTTGAGCGGAATCCGTCTTAATATCTCTTGCCATGTTAGCACGTCGCAACACGCAAAATTTTCGAGCAACAAAATAATGTCCTTCACAATAAGTCTGAATCCGGTAGTTAAGGAGGACCCGCGGGAGTACACGTGAATTTCACCTTTAAACCTCTTAACCCTATTCTGCCTGTGGGGGGGGGGGGGGGGGGGGGCAGAAAGTGCCCGCGCTGATTTCAAATTTATCGTACTTAAGGTGACTCCCTATAGTTTTATGACCGAGCGCGCGCTGTTGACGAAAGCTTTAGTAATCTGCGCGCGCTCAAAGGAAAATCCTCGAACCGCGCGTGTTTTTCCGATTTTTTATGACGTCAGCATGGTCAAAAAATTCAAAATTAACCGTGGATTTTCTCGCATTTCCTTCGGTAAATTTTTTGAAAATTCGCACAATTCAAGACAGAAACGTTACCTATCACATGACCGTTTTTTGAAGAAATTTGTCAGAGCAAGTAAGTTTTATTGTTTAAAATAACAAATGACGTAATATTGGCAAAATCGTCTGAAAAACCACAAGGTTTTTCCACTCCAAAATGCCAGGCAAACTCAGTTTCATAAGATGGCAAAATTTAAAGAAATTTCACCGAAGGAAACAAAAAAAAATAAGGAATAAAGATAAAATATAGCAAAAATGTGCCATTCTTTAGATGCTGTGTTGCCATGACAACGGCCTCCAACGAAAAAAGTAACAACCTATAAATAACTGTAATTATATCAGTTTCCTTACTGGTTAATATTGGGAACAAAAAATCAAAGACAAAATAACTGGGGTTTCCTTTCGAACTCATGTCAGTTAGTGTAGGTCATTGGTAAATACTCTAGGGAGTCACCTTAAAGAGCATTCAAGCAATCATAGCCAAACCTTATGACTTTTCCTAAAAATTATCTGGGAACATTTTGGTGTGCTAATTTTTTGATCACGTGACTTGATGTTTCCATGGCAACCAAGTTTTGACAGGCCGTTTTAGCCAAATTTGGTATTTTCAGTTTAACTGTCCGTTTTCATGAGATTTTCGCTTTTTACGAAGAGTTTCTTCCAAAATCTTTGCAATTTTTGCATCCTTATATTGTTTTCGATTTTTCAAATCAAATTTGGTGATTTTCTGACATTTCTGAACAATTGAAAAATCCAAGATGGCGGATCCAAGATGGCGGACAGGTTTAAAGTATGACGTTATTTCGGCGTGATATGATATCATAATTGATTCGTAATTGCCACTAAAATAAACATGTTTAAATGCTTTATTCACCACATAAGTTTCATTTTTATAGCCCAAATTCTTTTCGAGATACAGATCGTTTTACCCAAATTTGTTGATTTTTTAGCTTAATTTTCTTATAAATGTTTGCTTTTTACGATGAAATCCTTCCAAAATCTTTTCCGTTTTAGCATCTTTATATTTTTCTTGATTTTTTCAAAGCAAATTTGGAGATTTTCTGACATTTCTGAACAAGTTAGAAATCCAAAATTTCGGATCCAAGATGGCGGATTTGTTTAGCGTATGACGTCATTATTGCGTGTATGACGTCATAATTGACACTTGACTGCCACTAAAATAAAGATTTTCGGATGCTTTACACACCATGTAAGTTTCATTTTCATAGCGTCAATACTTTTCGAGATACATAGGGGGGGGGGGGGGGGGGCACTATCTGCCCCCCCCCCCCCCAGGGTCAGGAACGAAAAAAAAGCCCAGGCAGAATGGGTTAAAATTTCATTGAATTAAATTTTAAGAGGTTTAAAGAAGGGATAGATAACAGACAGTTGATAGCCACGCGTGTGCTCTTGCTTGGTTATCAACTGTCTTCAATGTCAATCTACTAATTTTTAACTTCAAATTCTAATTTTAAAACTACATTAAATCTTAAATATTTCTTATTCCCCTAGATTTTACAACTCCTTTGAGAAAAACTATTTCCTCCCCAAAATACCCAGAAATCACCAAAAAATTTACAAAACACCCCATAACATAGATTCATGTTTTGAGCAGAGAGTTTTTGGATTGCTTGAAACGTGAACGAGATATTTCCATTAAACCAAGTCGCAGAAAAATGGCATTCAGGTTAACTCCCGCCTTAAGCGTTTTAAAAAGTTATTGTAAATGGCGTCGGGCGTGGTTATTTTGGGAAAGTCGAATAAGCCCGGGGCAAACGAGGATTAGAGTTTATGAGAGTTCAAACTCTTACTCTCGTTTGGCCTGAAACTCGCATGCACTCTCAGCGACTCTCATCGAATTTGAAATTTGAAATTTGAATGCTGCAGTATCGCGGTGCTTACATGAGGATTGATCGTCCGACATCCCCTTGACCTTGAGCAGAATCCTCCCATTCCTAACTGAGCTGAAGTCTTCAGTGATAACGGGACATACGCCTTTCCCTGAAAAACAGCAACAATAACAATGGCACTGAAAAATGATCTGTTAATAAACTGCATACAACAGCTAAGTCATGGTCTTGTTAGTCAAGCCTAGGTGGCTTATCAAGCCGGCGCTTAGTCCGGTGTCCATAGCATGAGAAGAGTAGGAGTATCGTTACTCCCCTCGGTGGATGTGATGCTAGTCCATCGTAGGTAACCCTAGTATTTTAGTCAGCACTGTGAGAGTAAAGTGTTTTGCCCCAGAACACAACACAGTGACCCGGCCAGCGCTTGAACCCGGACCACTCGATCCAGAGTCCAACGCGCTAACTATTAGACCACCGCGTCTAACACAAACAACAGCTAAAACGTCCTATCGGCCAAAATTTGAAATAAGCGCCCCCCTCGAGTAAGCGCCCCTTCCCCTCCCCCTCTATTTATAGGACAACTATACCTTAAAATGCGTTATTGTTTGTCAGATTGTGTCTGTTTTCATTCAGCAGTTTCAACAGGAATAACGGGGTGGTCGGATTAACGGGGTTTATATATAAGAAAATGAGTGGGCTTTTGTTCGGGCCACAAAAAAGTGGTCGTAATAACGGGGTGGTCGTACATGTATTAACGGGGCGGCTGCAACTGAAAACGTTCTGTCACCGTAGCTCTTTGTATTCGAGGCTGCCACTACCAGAACGTTTTGTGTTGCGGTCCTGAGAGAACGTCTAGGCTTATAAACCATTAAAAGTTATGTAATATATTTTGTTGCCTGGTTGTGAAGAGCCTTATGTGAAAGTAATAAGATCTTAAAGTCGATCCTGGCTTGTACAGGCAGCCAATGAAGGCCCTGGAGCACGGGAGTAATGCGATCGTTCTTCTTAGCACCTGTGACGAGTCTTGCAGCAATGTTTTGAACGCGCTGGAGCTTGTTGATTTCAATATCAGGTAACCCAAAGAGAACACTATTACAGGAGTCCAACTTAGATGTGATGAATGCATGAACTAGTCAAAAATAAATTACCGTCTGGCCAATATTTGGGAAACATAAAATAAGCAGCACCCCCCCCCCCCCCCCCCCCTCCCCTCTCGAATAAGCGCCCCCCGCCTTATCCTAAAATTGAAATAAGCGCCCTGGGCGCTTATTCGGGGATTTACGGTAGTTGAACACCATATGGTCCTACTATCTATGTCTCGCTATGTACAACATCACCAGAATGTCTATATTTCGATCTGGCAATGTGTAGTATACGCCAACAAATACAAACGAATGAACAAGGAAAGCAACCAACGAACCAATCAGAACTCGACGCAAACACATGTAACCGGTGTCAAGCGCGGGAAAACGCGTGTTGGCTTTGCTCCTGATTGGTTAACAATCTGTATCTTTCTCCTGATTGGTCAAAGTGCTTTACACAGGTTACCAATTACAGAGCTTAAAATGAAAAAAAAAAAGCAAACAAAAAACAAAACCAAAAAAACAAATTATTGATTTTAACTGCTCTGTAGGCTACGAAATTGTGTTTAAAGTAAACGTACGAATATCAACTATCTGGCTCCACGTCTTACCACAACGTTTATGGATGACTCGAGATTCGCCTCCAGAAAAAATGCACATGGAATACACATGGGTCCGATAGGGACGCAGAACGTAGGTCCTAACTGTACAGGTTTAAGAATGCGAAACGTTTTTCTTATAATCATGACTATAAAGGAAGAAAGAAGAGTAAAAAATAATTAGTTATCAATAATCACCCCCCCCCCCCCCCCCCCCCACACACTGCCTAAAAATGTCCAGTCAAGAGACCTTGGTCCAGTCTATAGTGATACATATAAGACGGTCTGCGTCGGCAAAAAAAAGTTTGTGTTATTTAGGGGAAAATACCTTTTAGTTTACCTCCAAAAAGATATAATAATTATTACAGAAACAAGTTCTCGTTCTCGCCCTCAAATGTTAGAACCGTACCAGTCCAGGGATCCAGGGGAAGGGTTGAGAAGGTTGCAAACGCAGTTGTTTCACTTCCACTGATTGACTGATTGTGAAGCCTTTGCATTTGGGGCTGAATGAGGACCCTGGTGTAGTCTACATCTACAATTTTAACAATGTTAATATCAATAACAACGACAACGCGTGACATTGACAATGACAGCTAAGGGATCAAGGATGAAGGATTTTATGAAGGGAGGGTAGAGGGGTATAAGTGTGCTCGCCAAAGGCAAGAGATCCGTGGGGATTCTAAGGGCGTATTCCTCCAGAACAAAACGAGTACAAACCACTTCTCGTAGAAGGGGGGCGGGGAGAAGGGTGCAACCCCGTCAATCCTCCCCCTGGAATCTTCTATGCAACGACAGCGACAGCGAATAAACGACGACGACTACTACGACGACGACGGCAAAACCGACAATGACGACGGCAAAACCGACAGCAACGACGGCAAAACCGACAACGACGACGGCAAAACAGACAGCAATGACGGCAAAAACCGACAATGACGACGGCAAAACCGGACAACGACGACGGCAAAACCGACAGCAACGACGGCAAAACCGACAATGACGACGGCAAAACAGACAGGAACGACGGCAAAACCGACAATGACGACGGCAAAACCGACAGCGACGACGGCAAAACCGACAATGACGACGACAAACCGACAACGACGAAGGCAAAACCGACAACAACGACGACGTCAACGACGACAAAACCAACAGCGACGACGGCAACAGCGACAGCGACAACGACGACGGCAAAACCGACAACGAGGACGAGAAATTGTATGTATGTATGTATGTATGTATGTGTGTGTGTGTGTGTGTGTGTATGTATGTATGTATGTGTGTATGGTATGTGTGTGTGTGTGTATGTATGTATGTATGTATGTATGTATTAAAACCGACAACGTCGATGGCGTCAATGACGACGACGAAGACGACGATGACAACGACGACGACTACGACGAAGGCAACAACAACAAATTGAGGACAACGACGACGACAACAGAGGCAGAACTTATTTCATAAGATATATGAACTTCAAGTTACATATTTTAATCACTTACCTATCTTCAATTCCGATCTGTACATCCACGTTATATATGACTTCACCAATCATCTCCAAACCAAACAAGGCGTCTGTGATGAATTCGACGCCGTTCTGATCTCGGTCAGTGAACACGCCCATGGAAACAATAAAGTCTGCATACATTGTGAACGTCTGTTGGATAGTTATGTAACCCTTGCCAAGCTAGACACCGAATTAATGTAAATCAGTCGTTATTCCGTGCGTTCGACGTGCGTCCGTTTAAGTCAGACAGGCCGACAGTGCGTCAATCAGTCAATCAGATGTCAGTCAGTCAGCAATGAATTGACTGACTGCATGTCTGACGGAACATGCAACCGACCGACCGACCGGCCGACAGATCGCCAGACAGTTGAAGACAGACAGACAGACAGACAGACAGACAGATAGACCGCCATATCGACAGACCGACCTACGGGCACGTAGGGGATTTTATGCAGTCGAAGCTCCCGTAAGCGGACACCCCCGGAAAGCTGAAAGTGTCCGCAACTAGAGCTGGTCGCGTACGGGAATGTGTAAATATAGAGTTTTTTTATGAGTTAGAGTTCAAACGGGGTTTTGTCAAGGCGGCCGTAAGTTGAGTTGTCCGCCTACGAGAGTGTCCGCTCAGGGAGCTTCAACTGTATGCAATTCCTCGAATGTGGATACTTCGACGTTTCCTACACTCACCGAAAACTTGTTTTTCGCACGATGACTCTTCCTGAACCTTTTTGTCTTCTCGTAAATGTCCCTCTTGTGTCTTCTGTGTTCCTTGTGCAGTTGCTCTAGACTTACCACGGTAACCGCTGTACCGTTTATAACAGACAGAACAGGAAGAACCTCGATCAGCAAAAAGTCCCCAGTCACGTGTGACTCTATCACCTGCAAACAATAAGTGATTTAGACATGGGTAAAAATTGAGTTTTGTACATTGCTATAATTCCTGTAGACACCGTGGTACAGATAGAGGGATATAGTCGCAACACAATCCGGGAAGAGGCAGCGATAGTCAGTCTTGAAGTTTGATATTACACGTCACGGTTTCTTCGCGTTCGTCGTTTGCAATCCGTCTTAATCTTCTCCATCCTTAACCGTCCTTGTTCCTGTTTTGTATTTGGTGTTTTTCTATCTTAGTAAACTATTATTTAGGTTTCTTTCAATTTGAAGGTAATTTTGTACATCACAAAATTGACTTACAATATCGTGGCGACACTCATACTAAAGACAATACCCTAAACCGGAGAAATAATTAAAAGCACCATCTAACAAGCGACACGTACTTTCTAATTTTTTGTCAATCAGTTACAAAACTAAAACCAATTAATCGTGATATAGGTAAACCCATTTTTCACGCGTCTGCCGTCAGTTGCAAAGTATTACTAAAAGTTCTGATTGGCTCATTGCACTATCTGAGCGAATTGTGATTGGCTAAGTGCATTACTTTAGTTTCGGTTATTGTGTTAGGTTACATTACTTTAATTCTACTAGATTCAGTAAAAAATAAAAATAAAAATTTTCCAACCTTTGCGATGAAGGGATTACTGCTCCTTCCTATGATCGAATCATTAACTGATATCTGTTGTTGTTCACCGTCAGGTTCAGTTATTATCAGGCCATAACTGTTATCACCACCAGTGCAAACCACGTCATCATCAGATGGAGAATCTGGCACACGAGGCTTGAACCTTAAAAATGAAACAGACAACAACAACTATGACTGTAAAATGTGTTAACAACAACGCCATTAATCTTACTTGCACAGATGCATTGCGAATTTATGGACCATGGCGGCCATTTATTGTAACGTGTATAAGATGAAGTAAAAGTTAATAAATTCGTGACAATATATATTTTCACATAAACCAGGATACATAATTGGAAAGAAGACACTTTATTATACGACATAGCATTTTAGAGTGCGAATACGCACAAAGACAGGCGAGAGCAGATATGAGACCGTATTACACGGGTCTCAGTCCCCCTGACCGCGCGCTACAGAAACCACTGTTGAAAGCCTATATTTTAGGAAATATATTATGTCGTATAATAAACAATTTATTCAGCGGAAAGTTGTGTAATACGGCTGGGTATTTTTACTCGTCAGTGTTTATTTTTTCTCGCCTAAAGGCTTGAAAAATAAAAACTGACTCGTAAAAATACCCAGCCGTATTACACAACTTTCCGCTGAATAAGCTCTAATTATTGGCTTCGAGAATACGACTGCTCACTCTTTTCTTTCACACTTACTATTGCCATACAGTTCTTAAAAAGTTAATTAGTTCTAAGAGTTCGGTGGTGCAGTCAACTCTCTCTTAACGGACACCTCTATAAGACGGACACCTGGTGTTGGTCCCTGCGCGCCGTTTTTCAGTCATTTTACTGCATCTAAACTCTCTATAAGCCGGACACCTCTCTAAGATCGATGGACAGTTGCTGCCGGTCCCGTTGGTGTCCGTCTTAGAGAGAGTTGACTGTACATCAAAGCGATGTCCCTTGTAGCTTGCTCAACAATGAAGACTGAGGCGGTACTATAAAATAAGTACGTAATGCCAATTCTTAGAAGCTAAAGAGTCACTACCTTACCTGTGTGTCCAGGTAGAGTTCTCTGTACACCTTTCCAGCTCTGTTTCCATAAACACCATATCCAGAGTTTCATTGACTCTAACCACTTTTTCGATAAACCCATGACTCTGTGCAGAGACCACCACATCTCCAGCTGTAACATTTATGGCGTGCTCTTTGTTTATCACCAGAAATTGAGAGGATATTAGATCGTCGTCTATTTTGTAAATGTGTCCCACGCACTTGAAAACTGAAGTGTCTGAAAGTCAAGTTTGAGTTCAAATTGTTAACCCTATTCTGCGCCCTGGGCTTTTTTTTCGTTCGTGAGCCTGGGGGATAGATAGTCCCCCCCCCCCCCCCCCCCCTCCCCCCTTACATGGTGTGTAAAGCATCCAAAAATCTTTATTTTAGTGGCAGTCACGTGTCAATTATGACGTCATACACACCATAATGACGTCATACATTCAACAAATCCGCCATCTTGGATCCTAAATCTTGGATTTCTAAATTGTTCAGAAATGTCAGAAAATCTTCAAATTTGTTTTGAAAAAATCAAGAAAAATATCAAGATGCTAAAACGGCAGGATTTCATCGTAAAAAGCAAACATTGATGAAATGAAATGATGTACTTTCATGGCGTCAAAACATGAGTTCAAGACACATTTTGGCTAATTCTGAAGTAATTTTATCAAAATAGTATGTATCTTTCGGTCCATTTACTATTATTATGCAAAAAGTAAGGTTTGAAATGTTTTATAATTTCCATTTTATTCGAAATCAAACATACATAATTTTGTTATTCTCGTATATTTTATTTGCCATATACTATAGTTTTAAGATGTTGGTGTTGGCTTTTCTTGATGACTTCTGGATCGTGCATAATTAAAGTTTAACTGATTTCGAGGTTTTATGTTTATCGTTGCCATGGAAATGTCGATTTCACTAAAAAGTACATCATAGCAAACCTAAGACTACTTATTGGTGCAAATTTCACATCGATCCGACTGAGGAAAGTCTGCTAAAAAGCTGGTTGAAAACATTTTTGTATGATTACCAAACAAGAGAAGGTCTTTCAGGTGCGGGTATTGATTTTCCGCTCAGTGTAATATGAATGTGCGGCGGCCATTTTGGAGAAAGGTCTATTGCTTTGATTGGTTGATAGCGTTACTTATCCTTTGAACAAGGGGCGGTTCAGGAAAACAGGACAAACTATCAAATGCTAATGAGACTTACCCGCAGGTAACACATGGAGATCAGAGGTGTTTAATTTAATATTTCCATCCATAAGGCCCTGCAAATCATCTGAGTTTGGTTCTTCGTCCAGTGTCGACTCGTCAACGAGCTCAACTGGAGAGACTTTCTGAGTGAAATCCGCGTACTTGATGACGTCTTCAACCTTTGAAGGTGTTCCAATGATCATCGTGAAAGGCCCTGTTACGTAGACCAACAAAACAGTCAGGGACCCGAAGGGGCTTAGGGTTCTAAGCCCGGGGGAGGGACTCCCATATAAAAGTGACGGGGGTGATCGTCGGAAGTTTTGAAAAGAACCCCAAAAAGGTACCAGAGTCTCGTTTTATGGGTGTGGCTCGAATTCATTTTCACCCCTAAGAGGTACCAGTACTAAGACAACACTAGTTTTTGTCCTATTTCTTCCCGCTTTAATACTCTAAAAGGTACAATAATAACTCTAACGGTGATCATTTTAAATTCAAACACCCTAAGCGGTACCAAACCACATATTTTAACCCCTAAGAGGTAGGACGATCACCCCCGTCATTTTTAGCTCCGGTCTAAAATACACAGGCCATGTAACAAGAATCGGTATTTTATTTTTGTCAGGCTCCAAGAAAAAGGGGTCGGGATCCAAAGTAATTCTCCTGAGTTCAAAATACTAAAAGTCGTCAGCTTAAACGACGTACAATAACGTTACCATATAAGAAACCTCCACTATTTTTCGTCCTGACCGTGCACCGATCCATACACTTTACTCTTTACTCTTTACCTACAACGGTCACCTCTCTACAACGGCGCGCCAGTTAATTTTGCCCTAGGATGGCCGTTGTGGAGAGGATATCTGATGGTATTTTATTCATGCAAATCTTGCCTATGGTTGATGTCTCGTTAACCGCATGCATCAAGCCGCCCGCTTGTGCACTGGATAACACGTCACCGGCTTTTATCCCCAGACCTCTAGGAGCAACGAACACGGACGTTGCATCATCACGACCAGGAAGGAGCACGGGACAGCTGTAGATGATGGTGATGTTAGGATCAATGACCTTGACATTACTTCGTAACAGAGTGTTATCTATTCGCTTTGGATCTGTGTAATCTACTTGTACCAAGCCATGTGGACAACGAGTCTCATTCCACGCTCTGCATTTGCCTTTTTCCTGTAAAAATATAACAGACTCTTCTTTGTCAGAAGGAACTATTTAATTAATGGAAAATACACTAAATTTCAAAGTTTGGAAAAGTGGCATATTGTGTCGAATAGGTTAAAAGGACAAGGATCTGAGGAGCGCCAGGGCAAGTACCTCTAGTTTCCGTAGCATGTCACGAGTATAGGAATATTGCTACACGCGCTGGATGAAATGCTAGTCCCGTATTATATTTTCAAGAGTAATGTTTTTTTTATCTCTTACTGGCCTTTGGCTTACTGGTGCATCTTCGATACAATCAAGAGAAAATAGAGGATACAATATAACAATTTGTAAATGTAAACTGGCCAAACATGGGAGTATGCCACTCTCCCTGGATGTGATGCTAGTCCACCACAGATTACTACCGTGCTTCAGGTACATCAAGGACGAGAGAGGGACTGTGAGAAGAAAGTGCCATGCCAAAGTTAAGAATACAACACGAGCCAGGGAAATGATATAAATCCCGCTCCTTTACATGGTTGGGTCACCGCGACTCCAGCGAGGTAATCAATAGTTTTTTGGCGTCAGTAACTTACCACATGATTATAGCATTTCTGTAGATCTTCACACTTCTGACACGACTCTGAGCTAGTTGTCTCTTGAGTAACGTTACACTGTCTGTTGGTACAGTCAACTCTCTGTAAAATAACAACAATAACTATGAATTATAGGCAGTGCTTGTCAATATAGCAAATCTATAATCATCCATGCTGTACACTTATTTCAATATACTCTACTAAGTTTGCTTCGCGAACGCCGAATTATGGAGGACATGGTCCAAGACTTCTGCGGGAACACTGTTAACCAGGACTACGAGGGCTTCTACGAGACTATGAAAGCTGTTTTGGTGGGATTCCTCTCACCTTTTAACACTTTGCCTGATTATTTGGTGCTAAATACAATACCGCTAGTTGATTATACTTAGTTTCACCTTATTAATTTGTATGCTTGATAGTACTGAAACACGAGGCTGGGAATGGTTTAGCGAGTAGCCAATAGCAAAGGGAACAATAAAATAAAGACTGACTGGTCTAAGACTCATCAATATGCACATTCATTTTACACAATTTTTAACTGAATATGTATATATTTTTAAGTCCGTCTCTCTTATTCCTTCCTTAAAATCTTAACTGAACTGGATATTGATAGCTTTTTCGGACTAAAGAGGGCTAAACCTTAGACCTTAGTACCAGTCAATAGACTCAATTGTGAAACCAGTTTTACCTGTATTTTGTTAGAACAATGGTTAACGCTGCCAACAGTATAACAAGTGTAGTAAAACCAGTCTGGGCACTGCTTCTCACCATGATTCCCTAAAGGAGTTCCCGGCATGCATTGTTTGAGCGCTATCGCACCAGCCACACTCGGGCTCCTGGGAACAAGTCGAACAGCGATGAAACTCGGTGCAATAGGAATAAGTTACAACAACCCTCGACCCTGAGAGAAAGAGTGAAATAATATGTCTTGATAAGGTGAATGTTGAGTGTATATAACGCTAGCTGTGATTGGTGGCCTCGCCGTTTTGCTTCAGTATAAACACGGTTGTGGCGTCACATAACCTTTATTAGCTTTGTTAGTATAATAATTATATATTTAAGTGTCAATTATTTGTTTATATACTGGCACACGAGAGATTAGCACAAGCAGAAGCGAGGTGAGGTGAAGCAACCGCAAGGAAAATGAAGGAAGCTTCCCTTTGATCTTGTCGTTGTTATTCATCAGCACATGGTGAAACATAGCTTACTCTGATTATTTACCCTTAACAAGATGGCAGCAACATACAAATCTGCATGAACGTCTTGCTACAGTTGCATGAGAGTTGTAGCGAGCGGAAAGTGTTGAGGATTTTCGAAGCCGGTAACAGTGGTAGTGCCGTATTTTCTCGATTAAACGCCGCCGGAGGGGGGGGGGGGGGGTTATTTAAAAATCGGCCTAATAGACCCGGTGAACCCGGCGTTTTATTCGGAGCCGGGCGTTTAATCGAGACAATACGGTAGTTTCTTCTTGCGTGAATCAAAAAAGCGAATCTCCTAGTATGCACTGAGCGTGTGTTTTGTTTTTTTTTGTCATTATCGCTTGTGTTTTTATTCAAGCGTGAACCAGATTCGTTTCTATTTGATAACACAAACTTACAATAAATCCCGGTGCACATTTGCACACATTGGGTCCCACGCAATGACCGTTACCAGAACAGTTGTGTACGTCATTACAGTAATAGTGAGAACAGTCGCGCCCAATCCACCCTCGGTAGCAGAAGCATGTCGCACCAACACAGTCGCCATTGTGAAAACAGCCGTTTGGACAGCGGATAACTAAAAAAATAGACAGGAAAATGACAGTGTTAAAGAAGTAAAATGCACTGAGTATGAAATCTGCTTTGTGATAAGCTAGTATTGAGTTTGCATAACTAACATTCAAATCCCGAGCCAAACGAAGATGAGATCGAGTTTGCTCTTATGATAGTTATTCATCAACTCTCATCACCTCGGACCAACTGAGAGCGAGAGTCGTCGACGACTATCAAGAAAAATTGAGAGTTTGATCAACTCTCAACAATTCGCATCCTCGTTTGATCCAGGCTTAAGGCTCAGGATCGATTGATCCTGTTGCATAAAAAAATAAATCCGTTGTCCAACTTTTTGTCTCTAGACAATCCAGTTTTACAGGCTCCTAGATTGTGGGAAAACGAGCGAATGGTAGCATGCAAAAAAGACTGAAAAAAGAGAAATAGCAGGCTAGAACAGGCTAGGCTAGTCGTATATTAGTTATGGAATAGATACGTTATACAGTAAGAAAGAAATATCCGTTTGCCATAATTTTGCGGCACCAAACGTAAAATCCTGTTTGAACTCTAGCTCATGCAAACTCTGTATTTACACATTCCCGTAAGCAGGCAACCTCAGTCGTGGACACTTTTTCTGCTTCCCGAGGTGTCTGCGTACTGGAGCTTTGCTGTAGTTCATCATATTTCACTTACCAGCGGTTCTTGTGCAGACAAAAGGATAAAGACTGTTACACGGGACAACTTGTTGAAATCTGTTTTGTGTGATCACGATACATCGTGGGCTCGTCTGTTTCACCACTATTCTCTTCTTCCTGTTCAAATTAAAAATTCAATGTTTTAGCCAATCAGGGATCGACCATATTTACACGCGTCAGTTTGGCGCCATTACGACGCGGATGGTATATTGGAATCCATTCACATCGCACAGTACAGTCGCAATCATTTGTCTTCCATGTGAAGGTATAACAATAAAACCGAGTGAAAGATTATGTCAACGATTTGTAATGGTTTGATATAGGTTTGAGCATCTTATAACTCGATTGTAGCCGATATAACTAGTTTTCTGTGAATGGCAAGATTACTAGAGAGAGGGTAGTTAAAAAGAGAGACAAAGAAAGGGGAGGGGATTCAATATAGCTGTTAAGGTAGTTTCCCTAACTTCTTTAGTTGAAAACGTCCACCATATAGCTGATGTTATGCGGGCTATGAGCTTAAGCCATTCCACACTGAGATAACACTTGAATTGGAAAAATACTGCATACACAAATTTCATTCAGCAAACATTTCCTTCCGTTTGAAACTATGACAATTACAGTCGGGGGAACAAGCGCCATTTTCAGAAAATCTTGTTCGTTGAAACACTCGAAGCCTATACAATTCTTATTATGCAATCAAAAACTAGCGCGAGCACTCACGAGTACTCTGCGTGCATGGCTTAATGACGATACACCATGTTGCTTAGCAAACTACAGGGACGAAAACTGGCGCGACTCAGATGGGATGTCGCCAACAACTGGTACTTGTTCCCTTGACTGATTAAAGAAGACAAAACAAAACATGTACATACAGTCATACATGTATGTATGTATGTATGTATGTATGTATGTATGTATGTATGTATGTATGTATGTATGTATGTATGTATGTATGTATGTATGTATGTATGTATGTATGTATGTATGTATGTATGTATGTAAAACGCCGGCAGTCAATGTATAAGCAGTAATAAACAATATTAAAACTATATGGGTAATAATATAAACACACACCAAGTCGTCTTCTGTTGCCACCCATACGGGCACAGGGGGTTTTCCATCTGGTCTGATGCCTGTAACGCCATGTTGATAAATTCCATATCGTCTAGTATAGAAGTCGATGCCACATGTCCTCCATAGTACTATAAATACAAGTGAAATATACAAAAGTCAAACGATACGACGGTGCGACATGTAATAAGCGCGTAGAAAGCAAATTGCGGTATGTTCACAAGACGATTTTTCACTCCTATAGTTCGGAATCTTATTCAATTTCAGTTAAGGCGATAAAGACACCAATAAAGTTGAGTTTTGTCCTAATTACAACTTAAAATTTACCTTGGCTGAAAAAAATGTAATACTGGGGTTTTATTTTCTCTAAGTGTTTTTCCTCCGGCTATAGCTTCATTATTTCAATATTATACATGTTTTTCTTTCTTAGCATTCTGTAACGGAACAAGTGTGAGTACTATAAATATGACGTCAGCATTCAGTTTACACCATCAGGAAACGCCATATTACGTTGCTTAGCAGCTGCTGGTGTAGTTAATTACATACCTGGCAATAATCTCTGGCTTCCTTTAGCGTCCGTACTTCCAGTTCTAATGACAAAGCACGTTGATCCAACGTTCAGCCAATCAGCGGGGCAGCCAACTACAAAAGAACGTTGAGCAGGTTCAAATTCGATGAGAGTTCGACGATACTCACTGAAAATGTTGCAAGCCAAATAAGAGCGAAAGTTTAACCCTATTCAGACCGGGCATTTTTGGTCTTTTCCGACCCGGGGAGATATCATTGAAGCTACGACAACGAAACTTGAAGGGTATATAGTACGTCCAACAGCCATCTTGGATTTCTTGATTTTTCCAAAACGTCAGAAATCCATAAAAAATGACTCAAACGAAAACAAAAACAATACAATAATGCCAAAATGATTAAAAAAGGTAAACGTTATTGTCAGGAAAGTTATTTTCTTCCCTAAAAAACATGAAATTTCCAAATTTGGTAAAACATGCCTGGTAAGGGCAAGTTCCGTGAACAATGTCATGTCATACCAAATTGTTTCCAGATAATTTTTAGGTAAAGTCGAAAAGTTTGCCCCCCCCCCCCCCCCCCCCCCCCCCCTCCTTCAAGCTAATGTGTTCTCTGCTACCACAATCAGTATCTCTCTTTGTTTTCTTGTGTCTACCTAGCACAGGTGGGGTGGGGCCCAACATCAGTTTCCCCCCTTAGCCCAACCAAGGGGGTAGGTGACGAGTACCGTCAAGCTTTTCCCCTTCCCCATGTAGGTGGGTTTTTTTTAATCCCCTTAAAGTATGGAACAGCAGGGACTCATTAACCTTTCGTTTCTTTTGTACTTACTGGATAAAATATTTCTTGGCGGTAACTTGTTGAAAGGTTTATAACCCACAGCGGCCAGTCTGTAGTCATCTTCTTTCTCGTAAATTCGCGAGGCAACTGAAGACTCGGTTCCAAGCCCCCACCAATTCAACGCTCCATCAATCGGGTCAGAAACTGCTTGTCTCGTTGAACTAAACTCGTAAAGATTGGATGGATTCTTCAAGTTATTTCTGTGGTATTCCATCGGTCCGTTAGACATGATAGTCACTCCGTAATTATCTCCAAGACCTTTGTTGAGATAAAACGTGTTTAACTCACACTTCTGTTCTTTGGACCACGTACTGGAGAAGTCATACTCTATCGAGTATAACCCTGAGTTGTTGTAAAAAAAATTGCCTACAACTTCGCTCTGTATTTTAGAAAGTTTGATGGTGCTACCTTTACCAAGGTTGTTTCCAAAGGCGTTGTCAACAATGCAAACAAAGCTGGAATTGCGTTTCAAGTCTTGTCTTTCTTCTACAAGTATTGTTCCGTTTGCATTACGGGAGAAGGTGTTCCCGTATATCAAGCTTCGTGGAAAGCTTGTGCCATCGCTTTGCCCTAACTTCGCGTGAATCCCTCCTAAGCGATTTCCAGAGATGAAGTTGTTGGCGAGAGTGAAATTGCTGTCCTGGATATCTAGAGAAATGGCGCTATTTTGAGGCACTTTTGATGGAGAGGCAGGCGTGTCGGTGATTTTACAACGTTCCGTAGTGAAGCGGGGGTCCGTCGATGGCTTCCATCGGCCACAGAAGTGTAGTTTATCGCTTGGTGCGCGTTGCCACTGAATACACTGTTGAAAATGCGATGTTCTGCAAAAAAAAGTTAGATCTTAAAAAAAATCATGTGGCTATGGACGATTATGCTACCTTGAGTTGACAAAAGAAGAAACAGCGACCGAGTCACTACATGAGGTTAAACACTATGTTGATTATCAACTCAGAGTTGATAAAGGTAAATTAACCGCCGTAGCGAATTTCTAAAAGCTGACGTTTCGAGCGTTAGCCCTTCGTCGGAGCAAAGTGGAGGATTGTGGGTTGTGTGTGTTTATATATTAGAGTATAAGGAGTTCCGTGATTGGAGGAAACATGGTAACGGAGAATGCATGAATAAATTAGTTAGTTAAACGAGAAGCGTTCGTTGATTCCATGGGGAGCTAAGGTGCCGATTTAAAAGATAAATTTGTGTTCTGAAGTTTTACGACTTTCAGTGTTGCCTTGATGAAGGGAAAGGCCGCAAACAATCATGTTTTCAAAAGAATGACCGGGGAGATTAAAATGTTTAGACACAGGTCTAGAGGCATCTCTATCGTTGTTTTTAACGTCTCTCAAATGTTCGCGGAAGCGATCTCCTAGTCTTCTTCCTGTCTCTCCAATGTAAAGCATTTTGCACAGAGTGCAAGTTATGCAGTAGATTACATTAGTGGATGTGCAGTCAAAA
>MU826989.1:0-22508 GCA_029204205.1 Desmophyllum pertusum | reverse complement strand
GCCTTAATAACGTGATATCATTCTTATCTCTGTATGTGAAACACGCAGAACTCAAATTACGTTTTCAATTGATCAAAATCGTTCGAACATATCATCTAAACAGATCTACTAATGAGAAACATTTTTTTTTTTGTAGAGTTTATTGTTTGCCCCATTTCTTATTACAATTCTCTCATTAACTTCATTAATATATGGTTGGCAGGAGATCCCAGAAAGTTTTCTCAAACTTTTCTTAGGGGATCCCCTATTACAGTTACATTTTCTATAAAAACTGCTAATAACATGGCAATATTGCTTATTATAAGCTTATGTATTGCTAATTATTAAAAATAAGACAGACAGCTAAAGTAGAGTTTTCTATTTATGAGTTGAGTAAAATTTGTTTCATTTTCCTTCTAAATATGAAATATGAGTTGAGTTTTTTTCCTCATCAGGTAGATCATTCCATATTGTAGTACCTGTAATTTTCAGTGAGAACTTTCCATAATTTGTTCTATGATACTTTACATGTAATTTCTTTGCTGATCTCGTGTTATGGTGGTGAAGATCTTTATTTTCTAAAAAGTAATCATTAAACGTGTTTGGTAGTACGTTAGATCTTTGTGAGTACATGAAAAGACTAATCAGAAACGTATTTAGCTGAAATATGTCCAATATTTTTAGTTGTATGAATAAAGGCTTAGTAGATTCTCGAAATTTTGAGAATGTCATTAATCGAATTATTTTTTTCTGTACTTTGTGCAGGCTTTTCAATACTAGATGAATAATTACTTCCCCATATAAATATTACAATATGTAAAATACGGATATATCATTGTAAAGTAAATACTTCTTAGGGTACAAACATCTAAGTAGTGTCTCAATTTAGCTACAATGCCTGATAGTTTTGATATCTTATTAGTTATATAATTGATATGGGTCTTCCAGGTCATTTGTTTCATCAATTCTAATGCCAAGAAATTTTGTCCATTTAACTTGCTCTATTTCTTGATTATTAATTGTTATGCTTATAGGAATATTTGCTTTTTTCTTCTAGTTTTAAATATCATAAAATTTGTTTTACTTGTATTTAATGTTAGTTTATTGGAATATAACCATTGTGATACTTTGCAAATTTCTTCATTGGTAATTTGTAACAAATTACTAAGATTTTTGTGTTTGAAGAATAAATTTGTGTCGTCGGCAAATAAAATAAATTGAAGTAGACTTGAGCTTTTATAAATGTCATTTATGTATATAAGAAATAATAGTGGTCCTAATACCGATCCTTGTGGAACTCCACATTTAATTGTGTAGCTGTTTGATAGGGTCGTGTTATATTTAACTATTTGTTGTCTATCTGTTAGATAGTTCTTGAACCATTCTAATGGTATACCTCTTATTCCGTAGTGTTCTAGTTTGGTAAGAAGAATTTCATGATCAACTGTATCAAAAGCCTTAGACAAGTCTAGAAAGATGCCGATCGTATATTCATTCTGTTCTATAGCTGAAGTAATTCTATCTACTAGTTCAACTATAGCTTGTTGAGTTGAGTGTTTTGCTCGAAATCCGTATTGGTGATTATATAAGATATTATGCTTGTTTAAGTAAGAAATTAATCTATTGTACATTAGTCGTTCTAGAATTTTAGATAAACAAGGTAGGACTGCAATTGGTCTATAGTTCTTAAACATTTCCTTTTCATTTGCTTTATAGATAGGAGATATAACTGAAATTTTCAGTTGATTTGGTATGATACCTGTAGTAATTGATTGATTAAATATATGTGTAAGTGGATGGGAAATAAGCGTACTAATATTTCGAATTACTTTTGGACTGATATCATCATATCCACTACTTTTATTAGGGTTTAGTTTTTTCAGTTCTTTATCAACTTCAATTTCTGTAATTGGTTCCACGAATATTGAGTCTGTGTAGTTTTTTACTAAATAATCAGTAAATTTCTTTGATGTTTTGGGTATTTTTTTAGATAATGTTGGCCCTACATTGATAAAGTAGTTATTAAACCTGTTGGCTATGTCACCAGGGTTTGTTATTGTGTCATCATTATCTTTAAATTGTAGTGGTAAGTTTTGCATTTGTTTTGTTTTTCCTATTAGTTCATTTATGATATTCCATGTTTTTTTCATGTTACTTTTCGCGCTACTTAGTTGCTGCTGGTAATATCTCTTTTTTGCTATTCCTTTCAAATTGTTAAATTTATTTCTATACTTTTTATATTTTTGTTTATTTGTAATTGAAGGGTTCTTTAGGTATTTTTTGTAAAGTTTATTTTTAGTTTTTATAGAAACTAACAGCCCTTTTGTAAATCCAAGGTTTTTTCTCAGGTTTCCTTTTGTTTATTTTAACCTTCTTTTTAGGTAAATTTGTTTCATACAGGTGTTTTTAATTTTTCTATAAATTTGTCATATGCAATTTGAGGATTTTCCAGTTGTGTTATATCTTCCCAATTAACATTGCCACTAAAAATAAACATTGCCACTAAAAGACTACTGAAACAAATCACTTGATGGGTAAATCGTGTCACGTCCACGTCAACAACCTCGGCGACGAGCTATTTGCAGGGTTAAAAAACAGCAACCGGCACGCTCAATCCAGCACTTCAACACTTCGGTGAAAGTCAGTACTCAGAACTCACTTGTGTGATAGTCAAATAACTCAGCGGCTCAATATAATACAAACCCAGTTGATAAATGACTTTTCCAAAATATTTTTCGTTGTGTCAACGTGGCGCAGTGGATATAAGCACCGTTTTGTAGTCTAGAGGTCGTGGGTTCGACGCCTAGAAGGTTCCTTTTTTTCCTTTTTTTTCCCTTTACTTTTTTAACGCATGTATTTATATTTTTTTTGGCGGTTGAGTATTTCGATTTCGAACTCAAACAATACAAGGTGTTTGTTTATTGAAGGATGAAATAAATAATGAAATGTAAGACGGCTTCTCGCCCTCGATTTATACTGCTGGAACTTAGATTTCTCGAACCCTCGATTTCTCGAAAACCCCGATAACTCGAGCCAAAAGTCGTTTCCTTTGGATTTGTTTCACTGTAATTTTACCCCCGATATTTCGAACTTCCTGATTTCTCAAAACAATTTTCGTTTCGCGTGGAGAGTTCCACTGTATGTCCCACTGGTTCGTCATACATGTCCAATAGATCGTTTTCACGTGACGTCACATCATTTCCGGTCGCCATATTGGTGTACCACTTTTGATTGCGTAATAGCATAATAGCATGCAAATACAAGTCATCTCTACATATTGTAGCCTTTAGAAATGGATAATTCAGCAAGTGAAGCTAAGTCTGGGGAAAATCTCGATGTGATTCTTTCTTTCCTATTTCTGAATATGTCAAGAAGTTGGAACCGTGAATAAAACAGCGTTATTTGGAGAAATTATCGGCAATTGGAATCGATCCGTGATGATAGAGGGTAAGCATTTTGAGCCGGACTGCTTGCCTCCTGTGGAATCAACAGATCTTTTGTTCTATGGTGTTGGAGACTAGCTTTTACACCCAGCAGCAGTTTAAAGCTTTCCGAAGCCTCGAAGGTTATATAATCAAATAGTATCTGGATTCATTACTAGCGTAAAAGGCCACATAACAATGTACATTATATGTATCGCAGACAAGTTTGTTGTTTTAGCGAAGGTAAGACATTCACAGCATATGAACAACTCTTTGATCCCGATTTGGATTATCACGGGAAAAGAAGGAACAGTTTTGTCTGCTCATTGCCTAGGTTGCAAGGCCGGGCTAGCAGAATCTTGTTCGCATGTAGCTAGTGTTCTTTCAGTTCTACATAGAAGCGTGGACAAAGCTAAATGGTAAACTGTCATATAAACATGCAAGTTAAATGCTCGTGGATTATAACTTCCGAGATATAAACTTTACTTCGGCTAAATTTGAAATTTGCTGCATAAAATTCTTGCCTCTTCGCTTCTCTCTCTCTGCCTCGAGTTATTTCAGGCTCTCTTTCAGCAAACGCAGGCTTCTTTGTGAGTTCGCGTTCCCTCGCCCTCTCGCTTCTTTTTGCCGCTTCTTCTCGATCTGCCTTCTTGTTATGCCCTAAATACTAAGTTGGCACCCAGTCAACGTTGAATTTATCCCAAGTTTTTGGCTGCCCGTCCAGAAACGAAATGCTTTTCACATACGCGATCGTTTTCAAAAATTGTATCCGCGAGGCATCGATCGATACCTGTAAATCGCCGAAATCCACCGCGATCTTCTCTCTTCGGATGATTATCTGGCTTTTTCCCCTTTATTTATAACTATCGAAGGCACTCTTGCAAAGTACAATCCTTTATATAATTATTTCGTCCGCTTTTATTGCCACAGCCCACGATCAGACACAAAATATGACTCACATTCAAAGGCCGCGGTCGCTTTGTTTACAAATTTGGTACACCAATATGGCGGCGTAGTAACCGTAGTCAAGGATTTGGTCACGTGAGTGAAAACGATCTATACACACCAACTGAGTCGGGTCGTCTTTTCTCGGAGACGACCCGTCTAGCGGAAGTCAGGTCGTGATGTTCGAAACGGAAGTGAACTCGACTTACCGGAAGTCGGCCCGCCAAATCCGAGAGATGTGTTCATGAATATTTTGACAGATCGTGACGATCCGTACGGTTCGTGACGACCCGACACAGCTAAAGTCGATCCGACTTTTTCGTAGTCAGGTCGTGAGAGACAGGGGCGCGCGACATATATATGTCTGCACGCGACATATATATGTGTATACCTCGTTCTAAAAGTACGAGGCGCTAGCAGATCAAAATAAACACGCGATGCGACATATAATATGCCTGCACGCGACATATATATGTGTATACCTCGTTCTAAAAGTATGAGGCCACAAACACACTAAACACAATGTATATTCTTCGTTCTAAAAGCGAGGTCGCAAACACGCTATACATGACCTGCATTGTACATATTGCAAGGCCACAAACAAACGAAATCTGCATGCATACCTCGTTATAAAAGTATGAGGGCACAATTAAACGAGCGAGGTACACAGGCCACAAACACGCTTATACGGGCAAGTGACCATGAAACACTTGGTTCATTTTCAACTTGATGTCATTCTTCCATTATTTGCTCTATACCATATTGGAATTCAAGTGGATCAATAAGGCAGGTTTTGTTGAAGTTGCTTTTAATGTATAACAAAAAGTTATATATTGAAATTAACTTACAGAAAATATAATAACATATTTATAGTAAAATGGAAACTTTTAAAAGGCACTAAAAATTGTAGTAGAAATACCATCACTTTCAAAAAGCCACAACAAAGATTTGACCTTTTTTACTGAATACTTTTTTATATCCAAA
Source organism: Desmophyllum pertusum (assembly GCA_029204205.1). Taxonomy (NCBI): domain Eukaryota; kingdom Metazoa; phylum Cnidaria; class Anthozoa; order Scleractinia; family Caryophylliidae; genus Desmophyllum; species Desmophyllum pertusum. The sequence goes on along the minus strand of MU826989.1, from coordinate 17,178 downwards.
CTATCACCAATAAGATTTTATATCATATTTCAGGGAAAACAGGAAACCCTCCTTTACAAGATACACTTCAGTAAATTAGAAATACAAATAATGATGTCCATGCATGGTGAAATGATATATATATGGTCATAAATTAACATCTAGCTTGCTAATATTAAATAAGAAATATTAAGAATAATTTATTATGGATTTATAAAAGGTGTAAAATGTTTTACAATAATTATTGTTACTTTGATGTATCCATCATGGTATTTGTCATTTGTTAAGCTTACATAACAACAATATTGTTGTAGTCAGCAATTTGTCAATATTTATTTATTTATCACTATTTTATTTATGTGTCATGGTACATGTACAGTTGATCCATACAGGCCTGATCCAATCTCGTACCCAGAGCCCGCGTCAACCTAGACCAGCGGTTGGGAAATAAGGGTAACAAGGACTCTGGGAACGAGATTGGACCTGATCATGTAAAACCAGGAACACACCCGGAACACAATTAAAATAAATATATATATATTTTAAAAATATGAAGATAGCAAATAAAAATAAATAAGATATTATATAGCCGATGGTCAGAATTGTGCAAATACTGAAAACCCCGAAGATGGACTGCTCACGAGTCGACTTAACCCGAAGACATCCAAAGTCAGTTTTACATACACCCCACACCAACAGACAGTTGTAAATGAAAGCAAAATGCAGGAACAAAGCTGCTATAAAATTGTGGAATATAATGAAACAATTCATATGTGAACTGCAGTGGAAAGAACAAAAGAGAATGAGATCTTCGCAGTTATATATCAACTTTAGCAATTGAAATTTTTTTTGTATCAAGTCAGGTTGGAGCACGGTTTACTAAAGGTGGATGGTTTCTTCTATAGCAATGTGAATGACCATCACCTCTATAGCAATACCTATCACCTACCTCCCTTGAGTGTGGTTAAGACTTTGATCTCAAACAAAACAATAATGTCTTTGTCACACTGTGGTGCATTTGGGAGAACAGCTTATTTGTCCCCACCCCAGTAGACTAAGAGCAGTCCCTCATTTCTCTCTGGGATAGTAGAGTGGGAGAAGAGAAAAATAAGGAGTCTGGGAGCTGCTTGTAGTCTACCACCCCAGGGAATTTGCCACTTGTTTTGGTTTGTTTTTAAAAACATTCCTTGTACCTGGTTAGCCCAGGGGAGTATTATTGTGTAGTTCCTGCAGAAAATATCCATATACCTACATGTACCCCAAGAAAGGTCATTGTCTTTAAGAGGGAGAGGAGGGTCTCAAAAGCCATAATTTTTAAACAAATGTATGAAGCTAAACTGGAATTTCCATAGGGGTGGGGTGGGGGTTCAAACAAAACCTTCCTCTCCTCCTCTCCCCCCTCCCCTAAGGAAGGCCTGATACTCAGGCTACAATAATACCAACAGAGGACACAGCTCAAACATGGTTGCCAGACAGTTTTCAAAATTCCCTGATAAAAGTACAATTTCCTGGACCAAATAAATGCAAAATGTCAGATATAGTAGCGGCCTCTAGCCTCCCTTTGCAGCTGTCCTTTCCACCCATTTATTTCAGACTGATATGTTTTTAACGAATCATGTAATATACATGTAATAATGTAATATAATAATATTTTACTTTTTGGATGATCTTGTACATATTTTTAGTGATTTTATATTTAGTAACAAAACTTTTTATTTACATGTAAATATTTTTGTAACTTTCTAGGACAGAGGGCCACTGGTTCATCAGTGTAAACTGTTATGTTAACTTTTATGTAAACCAAGACTGCAACTCAAAATAAATCATTATTAAGAAATAATAGGGAGACGCGGTGGCCTAATGGTTAGCGAGCTGGACTTTGGACTGAGCAGTCCGGGTTAGAGCCCTGTCCTACGGTTACTGTGTTGCATTCTTGGGCAAGATACTTTACAAGCTCACATTGCCTCTCTCCACCCAGGAGTATAACTGGGTACGATGCGATGGACTAGCATCACATCCAGGGGAGTAGCAATACTCCTAGTCGCTTCATGCTACAGAAACCGGGATAAGCTCGGGTAATTGTGGGTTTTTAAGAAATAATACATTTACGTACAATCAGCAGAGAGCTGGTCACATGAACATATACGAAGTTGGTGCCTTCTAAATGACGTACCATTGGAGATCTTTGGGGCAGGCGACAACTCCCAAAAACTATTCATGCAAGGAGAAACAATCAAATTCCAGCAATCTGTACATTCGCAGTCCTGCACAGAATTTAGGCTGTAAGCTGAAAATGTTTTACCCCCATCCATGTCATATATTTCGGCCGTTTCAGTTATTTTGTTTTGGTCGTTTCTCTTTTAGTTTGGGCGGTTTCGTTTCGCTCGTTTCGTTTCGGTGATTTTGTTTCGTTGTTTCGGGTTTTAGGATATGCCGTTCAAAATGAATGTACATGTATCTTAAATTGGGGTGAAAAGCAAGAACAAATCCAAGGGAAATGGGTATTACATACATTTACATGTAGTTCAAAATACATGTACATGTAGTGGGGGGTTCAAAATAGCCAAGTTCGAAATACTGAGGTTCAACTGTATTAGAACTGCTCTCAATAATATTTTTTATTAATAAAGGGAATAATCATTTTTAGCGAAAAACTTTAACTGTTCTGACTGTAATTTTTTACCACTTTGATTGTTTCTCAACATCATTATTGTGATTTTCCAAAACATTACAAACAGGAACGTCCACCAATTCATATGCTTTGTTACAGTATATGTATGCCGGAATCCTGACAACCAAGAAATGAGTTGTTGGCAAATTCCTGTGCTTACGTCCTGTTGAAAAGCAATGGAAAAAAAAAACGATCATCATTATTATCAACAATGATAATTATTATGACTTGTATAATAACTCATATTTATAAAATAACATTCATTATTTTATTCTTAGCTACATGAAGGGTTAGGTTTCATAGTATCATAATTATTTCATTGAATATTAAATAATATAACTTGTAATAATAACAATAATTTAGTACCGGTATTTGAATTTAATAACTCAGTCAGTGCAAATCAATGTGATATATAAACAATAGTCTCCATTTGGCGAGGAAATATGCTCGGATATTTGTCCGCGGACATTATCTGTTCCGAGAAGCGAACAGTTTTCCGAGAGCGAAGCTCGAGCAAAACTGTGAGCTTCGAGGAACAGATAATGTCCAAGGACAAATATCCGAGCATATTTTTGAAGCCAAATGGAGGCTATTGTAGTTATTATCCTTCAAATATTTTTTCACAAGGCCGCTCTGTTTGCCGTGGAAGATCTCCGTCGGCCAAGCTGTTAAACAACAAAATAATTCTGTTGGCGTTCAAAAATATTTCTAGTCTGTTCAAAACAAATCAGTTTTATTTAATTTAGCAATTTATTTGAGACGAAAACTGAACCTGCGAACGTGAAATGCAAATTTTCAAAACTGGGGAATATCACTTGGGGAATATCACCCGGATATTCCCCAGTTTTGGCTGCGTCACGTGACGTGTTTAGACCAATCGTGCGCGAGAAAATTTTTTGATGGATTATAAGTACTGTTATTCTTGTCTTGGGGCACCCAGTATGAGGACCAATTAATTCTATCTTGAAAATTCTACCAGATCCCTAGCAAAGTGTATTTTACAAATTACAATGAGTGTAATAATACATTCGAAGCTCTCTGAACGGACACTCTCCTAAGCAGAGAGTTCAACTTACGGCCGCCTCAACAAAACTGTTTGAACTCCGATACAAACTCTATATTTACACATTCCATGTACATGTAAGTGGCGATTAATTCCCGCAAGCGGCCGCTGACACTTTTGAGGGTACAATTTGGATTTTTCTGTTGTTTCTAAGCTCTCGTAAGCGGACACCCCTGGTGAAAATCTTTGCAGGATCTTTGAAGATCTTTAAAGATCTTTAAAGATCTGCAAAGACCTGTAAAGATCTGCAAAGATCTTGCAAAGATCCTTGAAGACAAGGATCCTTCAAGGATCCTCAAGGATTTCATAAGGATCTTATAAAGAACTTATGAAGATCCTGGCAAAGATCCTTGCAAAGATCTTCGTAAGGATCCTTTAGGATCCTCAAAGATCTGATAAGGATCCTACAGGATCTTAAAAGGATCCTTTCAAGGATCTTTGAAAGATCTTTTTCAGGATCCATAAGGATCCTCAAGGATATTATGAGGATCTTACAAAGATCTTACAAGGATCTTTTCAAGGATCTTTCAAAGATCTTTTTCAGGATCCTTAAGGATCCTCAAGGATATTATGAGGATCTTACAAGGATCTTACGAGGATCTTTTCAAGGATCTTTCAAAGATCTTTGTCAGGATCCTCAAGGATTTGACAAGGATCTTACAAGGATCCTTTCAAGGATCTTTGGGAGATCTTTGTCAGGATTCTTAAGGTTCCTCAAGGATATTATGAGGATCTTACAAAGATCTTAAAAGGATCTTTTCAAGGATCTTTCAAAGATCTTTGTCAGGATCCTCAAGGATTTGATGAGGATCTTACAAGGATCCTTTCAAGGATCTTTCAAAGATATTTGTCAGGATCGGATCTTCAAGGATAATATCAGGATATTACAAAGATCTTAAGAGGATCTTTACAAGATCCTACAAAGATCTTTTCCAAGATCCTCAAGGATTTGACGAGGATCTTTCAAGGATCCTGGCAAAGATATTTGTAAGATCTTTACCCAGGTTCCTTAAGGATTGGATGAGGATCTTTACCCAGATTTGAATTACTAAAAGCAAACACTGAAAAATTTAAGGGGAAGCAACAATCAACAAATGAACAGCAAAGAAATATTTATCAAAGTTTCATCTTGCATTGAAAATCCAGCATGTGGGAAGCTTCCATTGATTAGCTGATGATACTCAGTTTTCCTAATGGAGAAAAAGCCATTACAAAGAAGACAGTGAAGCTTTTAGAATGCTTAAGGTTGAATGAAGAAGAAAGTACATGCATGAGCTAGCAAATACATTGATATGCAAATATTATGCTTGGGTTTCCTATGTTAAGACAACAGTTCCTGTGCTACTCCATCATCTTTCTCACAATAAATATCCATAATTTTTCAATTTTATAGAAGTAAAATTGTCTTGAAATCCTTATGTACTTCAGAAAACGATTCCTGGATACCTTTAGGCTACTACAGGTTTCTAAAATGAGTAAAACCATGGGTTATTGATCGACCACACACGAGCCGCCATCTTGGATGATGGTTGAGAAGACCTGGGAACGAGTTCCCATGATGCTTTGCTTGTGGTGATATCTGTGCCAGGCGCGTGAATTCAACATGTTCAACCAGGTGGTGGGCGCACTAAGCGCGCAATGCATGATTTGGTCACGAATCCATCATGGCGGAAGATTCGAGTGGTGAAGACGATTTTTCAGGGTAAGTTTATTCATTCTTTTCGTAAAGGACTCTTTCGTTTTTGAAGCTAAGATGTCATATTTAGCAACATTAACATTCGGGTAATCATTCTGTCTAATCAAATATCCTCGTTATAAAGTTTAAAGGTCCAATTTATCGCTTTTAAAAATCAAGGTAAAATTATCACATATTTCGCCTCGTCGAGTAGGTCGTATTTTTGTTCAGATCACTGCTCTCAGCCAGTGGTGCTTGGCTTTTTAGTGTAATAAATCAAAAGATTAGAAGTTTTTTAATGTAGAAAGTGGATCGCACCAGATCGCACCAGTCGATCTGAGCCGTTTGAGGTAACTGAAAATGGTGCATTTTTTGAGACCATGTAGAGCTGTGAGAGGTTTCAGTAAGGTGTGAAACGCCGTCATAGCGCAATTTATTAGTCAAAATATCGCGCATATTTACCTGCCATTATAACTTGGAGTTAAAAATATCACATGTAGTCTCACATTACGAGTTTAGCACTTTCATTTGACAATTTACCACTTTCTTTGGATGCTTAATATGTTATATTTTTGCTGACAAATTATTTAATTCTGTATTCTTTTAGGACTAAGAGAACCCTATTTGGGAAATATGTTCCGGAAAATAATCAAGATGAACGTCAAAAGAGGACTGGTTTACCGAAGGGAGGCATATTTGTTTATGCTGCCTTGATTCTGCCGTCACAGTTGAACGTATTTATGCTGATGAAATAAGGAACTACTATTTTCTGTATTGTTTAGGTCATGTTCTACTCAATTGGAACCTCTAGAGATGATAAATGGTTTCATTCTTGTGTTTTGTAATATTGTTTTGATTGTACACTGAAGGTCACATTGAAGTGTAATACCGTAAGTCCTCGAATAAGTGCCCGGGGTGCTTATTTCAAATTTAGGATAAGGCGGGGGTTATTCGAGAGGGGTGGGTGCTTATTTTATTTTAACCAAATCTTGGCCAGACGGTCATTTATTTTTGAAATACTACTCTAGTAGTAAACATTTGCACGTAAACAATTTTATAACCTGAGTATTAAATATACAAAGCTGTACATATACATGTAGTTCTAATAGCAGCATCTTGCTATTTGTAATATTATTTTCGGTTCACCGAACATGTTCACAAGCTGAAACAAGTATGTGCAAATCTGTTCGTATAGTAGTCAAGAGTAGTTCAACTTTGACTCTGAATAATTATTACCGATAATTTCACAAAATGATGAGTGAAACATGACTGACACAATACTCAACCTTTGTTGTCTCAGTTCTTACCCAGAAAAAAACAGGGGGGGCAGGGGGGAGCTTATTTCAATGTTTGGCCGATAGGAGGGACACTTATTCGAGGGGGGCGCTTATTCGAGGATTTACGGTATTCTATCTGTTGTTACTAATAAATATTATACTTCACAACAAAACCAGAAGGTGTAGACTTCATATTAGAAAATACACATGGACAGCTCATTTTCGGAATTGTCAAGAACTTTCAACCTCTCATGGTTCTCATCAGGACAGCTAATTAACCTTTTATTGAGGGGAATGGGAAGTTCAATAAAATGGTTCTAAAAGACCAAATGGGTTTTATTCATTACTGTGACAATGGCTTTATAAAAGTATTTCTGTCAAGCTTTGGGTGTCAGGAAAAGGATTTGTCCTGCTTTCTAGCAATAAAATTATTGATGTCAAATTGGAAAATAGGAAGATATGAAATGACACAAAGTTGCACATTGTTTCTTTATATGTTTTATTTTTACAACCTCAAGAAAATTGATATTCATCTAAATTTGTGATTGCGTCATCTCAAACTATGCCAACTACTGCTTTATCTGGTCAGTCAATCTTTAACTGTTCACATCCTGGTGCTCAAGCTTCTCTGAGTAAAGTAACTACTGCCTCCCAAATTATTCCTCCAACACACCTGGGCATTTTCCATTCAGTTTCTGTTATTCTCTGATGAATAAAGAACAACAAATAACTTGATTATAAACTAGTTCTATAATCAGTGCAGCAGCAATAAAGGAAGGAAATAAACATGGCCTGTGCACACCTAACAGCAACACATTTGCCCTCTGTCTCCCATTTTATATGAATGAGGATCCTTTTATGGAACCATATAGAATGAAGGCCTTTCACAGTAGTAAGAACAAGGGCTGTTTTTACAATGTAGAAAATTACACTCACTGCAGTTTGCTGGTAGCTAGCTAGCTGTTCAATAACTCAAAAGACCTAACCATTGGCTGACATTACCCCAACATACAAAGGCCTTGAACCATCTTAGCATAAGCATCCAGCTGACAAATATACAGGTGTGGATCTGAAGGGAGGGTTGAGGTGGTTGAGAAGCTTTTAAAACTTCTATGACTCCTCTCTTTTTCTCTCCCCTTTTTAATTACAAGCCACATTGTTCAATTGAAAACGTATGAATGTAAAATAAACAGCCATCGTTGCTATCCACAGTCCCATTTAATAATACATTTTAAAAACTGCTATGAAATAAAAATGCAAATATACTCTTTCACATGTTTCAAAATTTTCTGGGTAAATAAATCTCCATAGTCCAGACCCCTCCCAGGCCTATGGACTTTAGCTTTCCCCTCTCATACTAACTCCCACCCCATTCATAAAATCATGGATCTGCCCCTGCTGCATACTCGACTGATTTTCAGATGTATGAATAATTTATTTTTTTACCAGCCATCCAACTAGATGCTACTGCTCATTCTGTTGTGCTTTGTCCCTGACTAACATAATAGCAACAAAACATTTCGGCTTAGTCACTAATATGTACTCTGGCCCCTGTAATTTATCATGATGCAATAGACTGATCCTTCATGTATCAGCCATGAAGTACTAGACTTGAATGGATATCAATAATTGATTTTAATTATAGGCCTATGCAGGGGGTATGTAGCTACATGTATATTGAAGCTGCGGACTACTGATGAATTCGTTCGCTAGGAAGACTACCACTGACTTATTTAGCTGATTTTTCTCTGAGCTACATCAAAGTCAGAACACATAAAAATTTTGGATTCAATAAATCATTCACAGTTCACTCTCACTATATTCAGGGTGCCCCTGATTTTTCCCGGTGGCTATAAAGCAATAGGTTATCAAGAGGTTGTATTAACTTGTTGTGTAAAGTGTTTACAAACCACAAACATGATTTAGCTTACCTGTAAGTCCCGTTGAGACGTCCAAAACCAATGGTTTTCCACACTAAGTCCGAGAAAATCGTTACTTCCTAATATCAATAACACGATAGAATCGAAAGACTTGCAGAAGCGGCGATATTTGGAGCAAAAAGTGGTTATTTCGAGATAATTCGATGCTCTCCAGACATCTTCACACGATGGCGGTTGGGAGCAAATGAGCTGAAACCGAACAAGCACCAGCATGCATTGCGCGCTTAGTGCGCCCACCACCTGATGTTCAACGGTCAAATCACTCAAATGCTGTGTATTTTACTGGGAAATACTCTGAGAAATTCTCCTGGAATAATGTTCAAAAGCTAGTACCTTCTAATGCAGAGAAAGAAAGTAAGTAGAGAGAATCGTAATGGCTTTCTTGAAGTAGGACTTTAGATGAAGTACATGTATTTTTTTTCTTGGGTATGTACAGCAAGCTTGTAGTTTCACCAAGAAAGCATTTAAAAGGTCTTTAAACCACTGTACTACTACAACGTGATTTGAATCCTACTTCTTTGCCTTTAAATATAACAGTCTTTGTGAGAGGAAGAAGCGAATACAGCTGTTTATAGATCTGATTTTAATAACATGTTGCTTTGTGTTTTTGTTGTAGTTTATTGAGGCAGAAAGCATTGAAGTATACACAGTTACTACAGGGAACAATATATTTAGAACGCTAAGTGGAAAACAATTCACAAACATCATACAGTATTTGTAATCCCAAGTGGGATATGGCAGCAAGTATTAAATCTTGGAACAGGACAAGTTACTGTGGATGCAAAGGCCTACAAAAAGGTCTAATATTATAAACTACAATTTCAGGGAGTACAATAAATGATGAACAGAAGCTTGATTTTTCAGTTGTTCTTTAATCTAGTGTGCCAACTTAACACTGTAATAATACAATGTATTTGTCATCTGTTTATGACTGTATATACATATTGTATGATCATTCTCTCTATGTGCATGTAGTGTAATGATTCTGTTGTTGCTCAATTTAGTTTTGTACAATCTTTGTGCATTTAATTGCTAAATGTAATGTTGGAATTGAGCAGATAGAATTAATTGCTTGTGACTTCTTTTGAAGTCAAATTAACTGCATTTGGTTCCAAAACATCTGAGTACATTATACTACATGTACATGTATATAACTTTTATTATTGCTTTTAATGTTGATATGCAAGACTGTTACAAGATGCATGTAACTTGCAAAGTCTGATAAGCATCTTACAAGAACTTAGAAAATTCTGGAAGTTCTTATACGATTCTAGCTAACAAGATTCTTATAAAGATCTTGTATGACATTGCAAATTCCACATCTTGTAAGTATCTTATTATACAAAGGAAACAATAAATATTATAACAAGATCTTGTAAGAACCTTACAAGTTCTTGTAAGATGTACATGCAAGTACAAGAATCTTACAATAATTATTATCTTAATAAGATAATTACTTCAAGATCTTATTAAGATCTTAAACCTGCAAAGATATTTAAGGATCTTACATTCAAATATCTTAAAGATTCATACAAAGACCTTCAAGGATCTTACCAAGATCTTAAAGATTAATGCAAAGATCTTTGGGGATCTTGCAAAGATCTTGAAGATTCCTGCAAATATCTTTAAGGATCTTACAAAGATCTTAAAGATTCATGCAGAGATCTTTGAGGATCTTGCAAAGATCTTCAAGGATTTTACAAGGATCTTTAAAATTCCTGCAAATATCTTCAAGGATCTTACAAAGATCCTACAAAGATCTTTGTAAATCTTCAAGGATCTTCGAGGATCCTTGAGGATCCTTGAAGATCTTTGGCAAGAAATTGAGGATCTTGGCAAGAATCTTGAAGATCCTCAAAGATCTTTGTAAATCCTTGAAGATTTTTTATAAAGATCCTCAAAGATCTGCACCAGGATCTTCATGCAGATCTTCAAGGATCTTCAAAGATCTTTAAAAGATTTTCACCAGGGACCCCAAAGGAACAATCCTGTTAACCTCAATCTTAGGCCTTACTATGACCCCACTGATATTTATAAATACGAGACTGTTTGTGAGTACATGTATACAGGTTTTTTCCACAATCGGCAGGCATTGTAACATTAACTTCATATCAAATGGTGTTTTTTTTCTCATTAATCAGCATTAATAATACTGTTTAGTGTGAGCAGTACAAGCTCTTGTAAGGGGCTATCCCTTATATTGCTAGTGGCCGCTTACAAGAATCATTCCCATAAGGGGCCAGCCTGACCAGTTGCGGACACTCTTTCTGCTTCCCGAGTGTGTCCGCTTATGGGAGCTTTGACTGTAACAGGAAATTGATTTTTATGTGACTTATGGGGAATGTGACCATTCTGAACTGTGTACTTCTAATCAATGTATTTGAGAAACTGGGTTATATTCAATTTGTTAGACTAGTAATATGTGACATCACGAAGCTGGGATGGTGGGAGGTGAGGGTGATAACCAGGCTTTTAGGGATCGACTGGAGTTTGTTAGTCTCCTGACATGTGATGAGAGTAGAAGAGAAGGAAAGAGAGCTTCTTTCTCTTCCATACCCCAGAATAATAATAATAATGACCTTTATTAATTTATACACAATAAATATTTCAAGTGCGAAGCTTGTGGGTTGTGTGTAAATTAACAATTTAACAAAGAAAAAGAAATATACCCAAATCTCCTAGCAACGAAAAAGTTATTCCTACCCAGCGATTTTTTATTAGCGAACCACAGATGCAAATTAGCTTAGCATCCGCGTCTCCGAGTTCAATAAAGGCTTGGCTACCAAATTAAAGTGCACCTACCCCCCAAAAATTTTTCTGCTAAATAAAATTGCCACATTGTTTTGAGTATCACTGTGCAACATTTTTTCGATTTGGTAAAATCGTCTATTTTTTGTAGCCAGTTAAAGTCAAGCTCCAAATAGTTCACGACCCGCAAGAATGGGGATCTGGGGAGAGTGAGCTGTGATGTCAAATCCAGAACGACCGTGTGAGCATTCTCTGTTGACTCTATACATTTCCCGGTCGATCGAGGGCTTTCTTCGGCAAAATTCGTTCAATTTGGGCTCTCGAGTCATCTTAATTCTTTCAAATTAACAATGGCTTCCATTTCATCGGATACTGAGATGAGTTTTGACTCAGAGGACTCGGAAATAAATTGTATCGCTGGATACGAGATATTTAGATAGAAAGCCGAACAGGATAATAATGTGTCAAAAAATTATGTTGATCACGGAGAACAAATCCACCTTTTACAAATCCATGTTTTACAAATCCACCTTTTACAAATTCTCCTTTTACAAATCCACCTTTTACAAACCCACCTTTTACAAATCCATGTTTTACAAATCCATGTTTTACAAAATTAATCCACCTTTTACAAATCCATGTTTTACAAATCCACCTTTTTCAAATCCATGTTTTACAAATCCAGTCCATGTTTTACAAATCCAGTCCAGTCCATGTTTTACAGTATGCCGATTTCGGTTGGAGCAAGAAAGATTTCGGATGGAGCGATGATTTCCAATGATTATTGTTGTTGTTTCTGATCTTGCATATTTAATTACGTGCGAGTGAGCGCCGGTTGAAGTTCAAAGCATAGTCTATTTTATTTTAATTATGCCAAAACATTGAAAGAAAACAATATTTTTTTATTTAACGAGAACTCAAACCAAGTCAAAAATAAGTCGGCGAATACGTAAAAGTAAGCTTATGTCAGCGGCACAAGATAGATTTCAATCCGGCAGTAAACGTAAAATCAGCTGAACGAAAGTAAATTCGCCAGTCACAGATGTTATTGGTTTGATTTTCGTGAATTATAATCAAATCATATATTGTAACCGTTGACAAATGAAAATAAAATGTATAACATGGAACAAACGGAACTTTAATATGTCACACCGTACCCTGCAACGATGTTTCCAGGTAAGCTTATATTATACTTGAATAGCTAAAGACAATTCAGCTTGAAGTCAGTTGTTCATTCATCAACGTATTTGGTAATGATATGCTCCAGCAGCAAAACAAATGGAGCCATTGGAGCCATATTTTTTAGAACTACGGTATCGTACGCGTACAAGTACAAAGAAACAAGTGAAATGTGCGATATGCAGATTTGCCGTGTTCTGGATTTGACGTCACATCCAGAAACTCGGTCGTGATACAATTAAATGGCGGCGATTTTGGTGCGATTTCCGTACTTCAACAGGGCACAAAAAATAGAGGATTTTACCAAATCAAAAAAATTTTGCGCAGTCATGCTCAACAAAATGTGGTCATTTTATTTAGCGAAAACAACTTTTTTGGGTTAGATGCACTGTAAAGTATCATTAACGAACAGTAAAGAAACACAATTAATTAATAAAAATTAAGGTCCTAAAAGTTGTGGTTTATATCTCTAATACCCAATGTACAGCTGTGATAGCATAAAATATGTGGTACTGGAAGCTAACGTGACCGTTTCAGAATTTGATAATTTCTTGTCAGCTTGTAGCCTGCGTGCAGACGACTCATTTCCTTGCTTCACGCGGCAAAAGGGTCGTCTGCGAAACTGCGTTCCTAATCGTGTTCCAGTGTCCCGCTGTTTCTCCAGAATTCGGGGACCGAACAGTCGAACTTGAATATCAACCGAGAGGATTAATATATCTTCTGTTGAAACACTGTACATTTCGCATTACATTACTCCTGTTAGAACTGTGATCTTGAAGCGATCAAATCAAGATCCTGCCTCTGTATATACGGTAAACGTAAATAAAACTGTGAAGTTAAATTTATGCAAAAACTAAAACCCAAACAGCAGGGTGCTGGAACACGATTAGGTATGCGGTTTCGCAGACGACCCTTTTGTCGCGTGAAGCAAGGAAATAGGAGTCGTCTGCACACAGGCTAGTCGGCTTGAAGCCGATAATAAAAGGAACTTGTATGCAAAATTTCAGTTCAAGGGAATCCTTTTTCAGCGAGATACAGGTGTACTAGCACATGAACTTTCGTCTCTATAACAAATTTAGCGGGAAAATTACAGTAATCAAGCAATATAAATGGAGTTTCGGTTTTAAAAAACAACACCATACGGTATGCGTACATTTGACATCCAATGTCAATTGCAAAACATCCACCAGTCATTGAATTCTACTCAAATAAGTAAATCGCACCGTATTCTGGCTAAACTGAAAAGGAAATGGCAAATAATCACCTTTTCTTTTCACATAAAAGTAACTTGTCATCGCCTCACTGCTTGACTCTTGGAGTATTGTTACCAGGCAAATGTGTCATTGTTTATGGGGCCGCTTATGATTGGTTTTGTGGGAAAATAGATTCTCTTTATAAGGAAAGTATGGCCTTATAAAGGAATAAATTCTGGCATTTGCCGCTGAAATTAAGTATTGCTGGCTTTGAAAACATGGCAACGGGGTAAATATAATGCAAGGATCGTAAAGGCCCTCCGTAAAGGACAAGAAAGATGCAAAATTAGAGAGCTTTGTGATTCGAACATGCACCCAGTATAAACAAAACTACATTTTAAGGATTTATCGGTTTACAATTCCATAAATTTTTCTGAAACAAAAATATTTCCACCAGGATCTAGAAGAAGTAAAGAAGAAGTGATGTTGAAATTACTTCATATTATTTTGTGATTCAGCACTTCAAAAGCACTGCCCAAAATTGACCAAATTAGCCTCCAAGCCCACATTAAAGACAAAGGACTACTTCTTTGTCGAAACCCACGTCTCTTAATAGCTCATGGTTGGTCGTTAATAGTGCGGGGCATTTGCGGCAAAAACAAACTAGGCTTTATTAAATCTGGTATACAACAGAAATAGGAACGACTACTCAAGAATTTCTCAAAGTACGATTAATAACGGCATATGGCTTAGTTTTCATTGTAGACGTGAAGACTTGAGTCTAAAAATAATTCGCTGATCAATATCGAGGAAAGGTTTTTTGCATGAAATAATTGATGCTAATCTGACTGTAGTCAGAAATTCAGGACATATTCTAAGCGGTTCACGACTGACTTTCAGCTGGACGAGTTGCAAGATGTTCGTCGAAAACATGACCATCCAACAGGAACGGGCAGATGTCGAGAGACAAGCGAACTCCAGTCAATCTCTAAAGCCTGGTTATCACCCTCACACCCCAACAATAATTATTTTAAAATCCCCATCCCAGCTTCGCAAGGACCCATGCTGATGCACTGACTGACACTGAAAGGTCAAGGTGGCATTAGCCAAATAGATTTAAGTTTAAATACATTTGGCAACTAGAATTGATAGTAAAAATGTACATCTTTAATAAGCTTAATTAAAGGGTAATTGTACAGGAATTCAACAAACAAATTATATGATCTGGCATCAATGTTTATAATATGTATTGTTCCAAATCTGCCCTGTGACAATTAAACCAAATCATTGATGAATCAATTACTTGACTTTCAATTTGAGTTACGGTAAACTGACTTACCTTGTACATGTGTTGTGTTGTTTTGATGTTTGTGTGTCCCTCCGGTTTATATAATTGGTTCAATTTCAGTTGACCTTCCATCACTCGAAGCTCGATAAATACTATAAAAATGGTCAAATCTCCCCAAATCGCCTTCATTGCAGCCGTCGATGCTCCTAGCGTATGTTCGCTACTCCTAGTGTTCCAAGGTTAAAAAGAACCTTGGAAACTGCAATAAATTTACCGTCGACGGAGGCCGCCAACAAGTCCTGAAGTCGACAGTAGCACCCATTCCTCTCAGTGTACGCCAAGACGACAACCTCGATCCCAGGGTCTACTCCGATTTCAAGATGGCGGCTAAGCGCGGGCTGATCGCGAGGCGAGGCCTGCACTACTGATCGACGGTCTCAGCTTTCAGTCTATGACGGATCATCACGACCTACTTGGATTTATAGCCTGAGTATAAGGCCTGATACTCAGGCTATACTTGGATCGTCGCGTTTCCGTCGATATATTTTCAACCCTCATGTCGTGGTTTTATTCTAAGTCTCTCACCATCTGACTTTTCTGTGAGACGGGTCGACTATGCTCATGACGGATCGTCACGAACTAGTCGGATCGTCACGATCCGTCGACATATTTCACCCCCTCTTCGACCCTCATGTCGTGGGTTTTTTCTAAGTCTCTCACCATCTGACTTTTCTGTGAGACGGGTCGACTATACTCATGAAGGATCGTCACGAACTAGTCGGATCGTCACGATCCGTCGACATATTTCACCCCCTCTTCGACCCGCATGTCGTGGTTTTTTTCTAAGTCTCTCACCATCTGACTTTTCTGTGAGACGGGTCGACTATGCTTATGACGGATCGTCACGAACTAGTCGGATCGTAACGATCCGTCGACATATTTCACCCCCTCTTCGACCCGCATGTCGTGGTCTTTTCTAAGTCTCTCACCATCTGACTTTTCTGTGAGACGGGTCGACTATGCTCATGACGGATCGTCACGAACTAGTCGGATCGTCACGATCCGTCGACATATTTCAACCCCCTCCTCGACCCTCATGTCGTGGTTTTTTTCTAAGTCTCTCACCATCTGACTTTTTTGTGAGACGGGTCGACTATGCTTATGACGGATCGTCACGAACTAGTCGGATCGTCACGATCCGTCGACATATTTCACCCCCTCTTCGACCCGCATGTCGTGGTTTTTTCTAAGTCTCTCACCATCTGACTTTTTCTCTCTTTGAGAGAACCGGAGCTAACGGGGGGTCAAACGGGTTCGACTATGGCTTATATATGACTGCGGGAATCGTTTCGGGCGGATCGTCACGCGAACTAGTCGGGGATACGTCAACGCAGATCCGCACGTGGCGGTCGCGTCGCGGACAAGATTTCAAACAACATTCCATTCAAAGTGTTCAATTCACAACCCCCCGAACGCCTCCTTCTTCCTCGAAAACCCTTCCAATGAGGTTGTCGTGGGTTTTTTCTAAAAGTCCTCCATTGTCTAGTTCGCTCGCATAGTAAATATTCCTCTCCCCATCTACTGACTCCCCTTTTTGCTTTTCTGTGAGACGGGGTCGACTTATGCTCCGCTACAACATGACGGAATCGTCACGAAAGAACCTAGGAGTCGGGGGTTTTCGCGGCGTCCCGTCCAAACGATCGTCGACATATTTCACCCCCTCTTTCGACGAAATCGACCCTCATGTCGTTCGTGGGTTTTTTTTTTTTTTTTCTAAGCAAAAGGGGTCTCTCCCTCCGCCTTCTTCCCCCCCCTCCCCTCCCATCTCTTAGAGTCCTCCTCCTCCTTCTCCTAGTCCCTTCCCCCCCCTCTCTCTCACCATCTGACTTTTCTGTGAGACGGGTCGACCTATGCTTTCTGCGATGACGGATCGTCCACGAATAGTCCACGGATCGTCACGATGCCGTCGACATTTTTCAACCCCTTCCTCGAACCCTCATGTCGTTTTGTGTGTTTGTGTTTTGTCGTTTTGTGGGTTTTTTTTTCTAAGTCTCATTCTCACCCCATCCTTTGACTTTTCTGTGAGGACGGGTCGACTATGCTCAATGACGGATCGTCACGAACTAGTCGGATCGGTCACGATCCGCGAACATATTTCACCCCCT
>MU826988.1:0-22890 GCA_029204205.1 Desmophyllum pertusum | reverse complement strand
TTTTTCGCTGCTGACATTTGTGTAAAGTGTAGATTGTCAGCCAAACAGAAGACAAAAATATAAACTAATTACAACCTCACTGAAAAGTATACAAAAACTGGAAATCAAAAGTAGCCGGCTAAGCCTGATTAACTTAATCGTTCTTTGAACAACCCAGCCCAGGTTATTATCACTAGCTCTTATACGCGGGTGTTTTACTGTACTCAGACAACGTGTCCAGTTCCAGGGGGGAAGGGGAAGTGAACGGGTAAACGCGGGAACACTATAAAAGAGGCTTGGCTTTCCTTCAATTTTCGTTTTGCGCGAGGAAGCTGGAACCGTCTATCTAATCGGTGTGTATTTCTTATGGACATGTTAGCCCCGCTGGGGTGATAAACACAATTTCTCACAGCCTTACTCGAATGACCTTACTAACAGGTGTCCTTGTAATCATCATTATTAAGAAAAACGGGGTAATAATAATGTATTTAATTTCCGGGTCCGAGTTCCGTATAACGCATACGGCGCCTACTGCAAGTACTAATTTTGCCGAAAATCTTGCATTTTTGTGGCCTTTGTATTTGCTTAAGGAAAATGAACTATTTCATGGTGGTAATAAATAATTGTTTTCATTCCTTTTCTGGCTGGGATTTGGAATAATTTCGGAAGAAAGAACTTAAAATGTCAGGAGCTGTTAATTTTGGGGCTATTGTCATCGTTACACTGATGATTGACAAATGGGGCGTACCTTCGCAGAGGTAACCCTCCCTTTTATAGGGCGCCCGCCGCGTTTTTAAAAAGATAATCGCTGAAAGAAAGCCTACGCGTTATGTGTTTAACTTTTCCGAGGTAATGGCGGCTACTTCTCAGTGGAGGCGAATGGTGTACTCAATGTCATATGTAACTTCGTGGCGTTTGGAAGCGCTCACGAGTCCGGCCCCACCACACCGCTCTTGCACCAACATCATCTCCCCCAGGGTCCTGAAGGTAGAGATTGCGACTGACCTGGGACCTAGCACAGGAGACAGTGGAATGTACACTGGGATATTTGTCGCAGGGTAAATAAATGAGAAAGTAATGCGAAAAGTTTTTCATACTACATTTTTTGATTTGAGGCTAGTGATGTAATATCCGGTGATATTCCCCTAACAAGTGATATTTCACACCAGTGTTTCAAAATTTTGCGTTTTTTAACGTCCGAAGTTCCGTTTTTCATTTCAAAATAAATTGTTAAAATTGTATAGAACAGCAGAATGTTTTTGAACACACTAGCCAATATTTTTGAACGTTTTAACATATTGATTTTTGACGTTTAAATTAGCTTTGGCGAAGATCCTCCTAAAAGGAGCGGGGCCTTGGGTAAAAATATTGAATCAGCGTTTTCGATCGTTGTTATTGTGGACGATAGGCTCCGATAAATGCATCGAAAAGTATGCGTTTTTCAAACGGAAAATCCATTAGTGTGGACGGGGCCCTGAAACATCATACCAGTTGATTTTTTCAAGCTTGAAAAATCAATGTACATAGTAATACTGAAGTAAACTTAAGAATATTTTGTTTCTTCACATTATATTATTCCTCTAAACGTTGATGTAAAGTACTATTCCAACTGTGAATAACGCTCCTTCCTCTCTTTTTGCAGTAAAGTTTGACGGTGGTTCTCGTCAGCTTGGGCATCATAACAGCGACTGTTCAAAGACCTGTGGAGGTGGAGTGCAACGCGAAAGAGAACGTGCACCAACCCACCACCTCAGCAACGGTGGAAGACGACTGCAGCGCGCTTGGGACCCGACACCTCTACTCAGAAACTGCAACGCAACACTCGATGGGATGTCCAGGTGAGATGGACAGTCACATTAATTTTTGCGCGGGTTGTTAATATTAATTCATGATATAAAAAGATAGAGACCTTTCGAAGTTTTTCACCTAACATTTTCTCAAGACTTAATGAATAATTCATACAGAGTATATCAAAGGAAATCATAACCGTGTCGGATACCTGAATTATTTTTTTAACGATTCAACAGGTTTTACCCCTTAGTGTTTGTTTTTTTTCGATTGAGAAGATATATCAAACAATGCCTTGGAATGTGTATTCATCTGATTTCCAAAAACCTCGAATTCATCCAAAAATACTCCGCAAAAACGCGTCCGTATTTTCTTCTCTCTTCTCAGACGAAACACGTCTCCCGTGTTTTGATACATTTCTTCACATACAGTATGATTCATTTCATATTATATTTTCCTGCATATATTCATTATGCGTAGATGTCATCAAAATATCATTGCTCACCTGGCAAACCCAATCCGTCTGTGTTCATGTCACCTTTCGTAATTAACACTTGGCCTCAAATTCCCTCTCTTTTCGTAGGAAACGGTGGTTACTCAGCTTGGGCATCATACAGCGCGTGTTCAAAGACCTGTGGAGGTGGAGTAGCAAACACGAAAGAGAACGTGCACCAACCCACCACCAGCAAACGGTGGAGACGACTGCAGCGCGCTTGGACCCGACACCTCTACCAGAAACTGCAACACTCAGGGATGTCAAAGTAAGTCCTCGGTTAAGTTTCGGTAATCTTCGGAACACTTTGGGTGATATTCAACGCTCTTCGAAGGCTTCGGATGATTCCATGAAATTGTATCATTCAACATGAAGTTATTTCGTATCGCGTCATCTTATGGTATGGATGTTACTCACGGCTTCGTCCACACTGATATCTACTTTAACATGAATTAATCTTCGGAATACTCGAGTAACACTCGACAGTCTTCTGATGGGTTCTAATAATACCATGAGGTGATATCATACTATGATTCACAATGAAGTGAAATTTCACTTCGTATTCATTTCACTGATATGTATGGATCTTTAAACACGACTTCGGGGGGTCGCACTGATATCTGACCTTTTTAAAATACGTAGTAATTTTCGGGAATACCTCGGGTAATACTCGACAGTCTTCGGAACACTTCGGTGATCCCATGAAGTGATTATCGTTTCAGTTCACCGTGAAGTTATATCGTATCACTTCACTGACAGATATATGTTATTCACGTCTTCGTTACACTGATATTAACCCTTAATATGTAAAAACGTCTCATCATTTGACAGAAACTTTGGACGCCAGTGGGATGTTACCAAAACAGAGGACGAGCTCTAGGCGATGTCCTGTTAAAAGTACGTTCATCCAGGATGTCAAAGAACTATGCTGCATGTGTGAAAGCGGCCGACGACCAGGCTTACTTTGTTCGGTTTAGACGACAAGAATTGCTGGAGTGGCAAAGTGATGCAAGTTTCTTACGATATGTACGGAAATTCAGGGCATGTGCACAACCAACAAAAAACGTACCATCGAGTGCCGGCTCTTCATGGCGTCAGGAACAATTTTTCGGTCTACCAAAAGGATAACGGTAACTTAATTAGTGCGCATGCTCTGTGTTTCAGGTACTTTACTCTCACAGCAATTCTCGTCCCAAGAGTCCGCGATCCTTTTTGGTCAGCACAAGAACTCACGACCTCTGCCTGTATTGATTTTTCTGAGTCTTGCACAGAGTACTCATTTTATCTTGTCTTTTATCTGTTCATTGTTTTAACAGCCAATCAAAAAATCGTTTCTAATCCGTCCCCGCCAGAGTCCGAGATTCTTGGTGCTTGACCAAAGGATCGCGGGGACTCTGGGGACGAGAAATGCACACGCGCCTCGCGCCCACACGAGAGTATGAAAGGCTCCGCGTTAATTGAAAGGGAAAAAGGAAAGCCTGCAAAAAATGCCTGGGGAATAGCTTGGTTTCGTTTCGTTTATTAGACCAAAGTTTGTCGCGAGGGTTGTTAGGGTCATGGTAAGCGCACCTCTCGTGTTATGTCGGTCGTTGTCGTTTTTGTCGTGCGTTTGGTCTCGTTTTTTTGTCGTAGTCACGGGTTTGTCGTGTCGTGGTCGTTTTGTCTGTGTCTTGGTCGTGTCGTGTCGTGGCCGCTTGTGGGTCGTTTTTTGGCAGTCGTGTACGGGTCTTTAGTCGTTTGTTGTCGTGTGTCGTTTGTCGTGTCGTTGTCTTGATCTTGTCGTTGTCGTTTTGTCGGTGTTCGTGTCGTCTTTTTTTTGTCGTGTCGTGTCGTTTCGTGTCTTTGTAGTAGTGATTTCGTAACATTGTCTAGAATTTGTTAGTTTGGCTTGTCGTTTACCCAGATGAAACCGATGAAAGTAAAAGCTCTCAACATAAGCTAAGTGAAGATGTATACTGTATATAAATATATTATTTTTATTAACTGTACAGATTTTTTTGCAATCGCAGTACAGAACTCTGACTGTCACTTTCACACAAGGCACATCGAGTAAATTAAAACACTTATCAAGGTGCCCATAACCTTTTTTTTTTATTTTTCTCAATCTGAATCTAAACATTACCCAGAGGAATTTCTGCGAAAAGAATTTTGCGATTTGCAGAAAAACGCGACATTTTTTATGAATGTTTCAAATCCCTTCAAAATCCTATTTTTGTTTGGTATAACCCGTCCCGCTGTAAGAAGGCCGACGGGCTCACTGTTTCCCTGAATGTACGTCACAATTCCTTTGTTTTGAAGACCACGTTTTTCCTTAATCTACGTCACAGTTTCCTTTGTCTGATGTCACGTGTTCCTTAATCTACGTCACAGTCCTTTGTGAACCGAGAAGGACCCAGGGGGGACTAAAGCAAATGGTGATCCAAAATGGCGGCAAGTTTGAAAGTTTTTATAACATTCATAAACAATTCGTCGTTAACTGAAAATGGGAAAATTTTTTCGCAGAATTTCCTTGGTTGATGTTTAGATTCAGATGAGAAAATAAAAAAAAAAAAAGCGTTCATAGGGCACTTTTACAACCTGTTTCTTTAACAAATATTTAATAAGCTTGTTTCTCTAGCTTAATTCTGGCCGCCTCAAGACATAACTCGATGGGAAATGATCTCCGTCATGAAAAAAAAACTGGTCTACTAGCAGTTCGCATTGGGACTTTCAATACATGAGCCGCCAACCACCTCGTCCCCAGGGTCTCCCTTCTTTTCCCGCCAAACATCCAGAAAAGAGTACGTCCTCTATTTCTGATGCTTTTTGGCGGGAAAGAAGAGAGACCCGCTGGGACGAGGTTGAGCCGCTGCGGCGCCACCGTCGCATGGCATGCTCTATGGCGGAAGTCATTGTTGGCTCCCCTGCCCTTCACAAAGGGGCAAGCTCCAATCGGGACATCGTTTTTCGAATGGCAATATTCTTGGTTCGGTAGGCCCATAATGCTCCATCAGGATATTCGGTTTAGGGTAAAATGTACATTCTCGAACTTTCGTAATCATGGGAAAATTAATGCCTTTTGTTTTCGAGAGACCATAACATGTCATATTTGGGGTACAAAAATGAGGTCAGTCAAGGAATTTTCAGAAAGGCAAATTCTCCCAGCTCATAAAATTCGGGTAATAAGATTTCAAAATTCCCCTAAATTGTTCTGAAAGTTTTGAAAGTTCAGGACTAACGTATCCGAACAGGCATACATTTTTCTTTTCTCCTTATAGGCGTTTAAAAAAAAGAAAAAAAAGAAAATATTAAGCCATTAATGTCCAAAAGCACAATTATACGTAAAAACGTACGTTCGCGACACCTACAAGAAAATTTTGTCGTTGGGTGCCCCTGCCTTCAGAATTTTCCAGTTCTCTCTCATAGCGCCGCACGCTTTATTGTTTGTAACTTATACTTGAATTAATAAAACCTTCACCACAGAAGTCACACCCTTGCTAATATGTGTTTGACACTCTTTATTAAGAGGTCACGTTCTGTAAGCTGTCACTTGCTCATGCCGGCCAAGGGTGTGCCGTTTTAAATAGAGTTTTCACTGTATTTCCATTCTATTTTCTATGATTGACGACATCTAATCTATAGATCTTTCAAGTTTCACGTCATCAAATTTTCACGACTTTGAAATGTCGCAAAAGACGCGAAAAATTTGATGTGGCTAAAATTTCTTGTGACCCGACGATCACCCTGGACTGAACTAATGATCGATACCCTGCATTCACTTAATCATTATCTCCGTTTCCATCAAGGTGATTGGAAACAACTTGGTTCTTCAAGAACAAATCCCCAACCAACGCCCCTGCCGGTTTCATTTGACACAACGTGAGTAAGGCGTTTGCGGGGCCCGATGCAATCTTTGACTACTGCAAGGGGAAGGCTGAAGCGACTGGCTACAAGATGTTTGGAGCAGACGATAAAATTGCTGGTCGGGAGCGACCCCGAGATACGTACAACAAGTATGGCGATTTCCATCCTATGCTTGTTTAGCAGGAAGACCGGCCATGGCTCTGGACAAGACAAGAACGGAGATGTGTATGTCTACAAACTGGAGTGAGGTAACTTGAGTGAAAATGTACGCACGCGCGTGAAGCTACTACAGAACATCATCAGTATCTTCATTAACGTTTGAGTTTGAGAGCTCTGAAATTTATTTGTAAACACAAGAGAGGATGATCTAAGAGAAGGATTATCCGTGCCCCATGAATGATATTTTTTGAATATATTAATAGTTTCGCGCCATACTGTGAAAGTTATTTCCTTCTGATCGAGGTTCCGAAATCACGATACTAGAACTGATCAATCAGGTAGCGCTCTATAAATAGCTCGGCTATGGACTGAAAGTTAAAGACAGATATTAAATAAATATTATCATTGGAAGGAACCCATGTATGGGTAATGCTTCTCTTATATCTCCTCTTTTGGTAAACCGTATAATCCCCGTCTGGTTATAAACCCCCCCCCCCCCCCCCCCCCCCGCCACGCTCTAATAACACAGATTTAATACATTATTGTTTTTGTTTAAAAATTGTTAATTCCAGATACATTTCGTACGTCCAGTGCTAAGTGTACAGTGTACCGTTCTCGACAATTAACATGTTTACGACTCGAACGACGACCATCATCCCCTCTTGCCTCTCTTGACTATTTATAAAAGCCGGCAATTTTTGGAAAATTCACGTATCGCTCTTTGAAGTCGATTTGACTTGGAGTATATTCCTGTCAACAGATCGAAACAACTTACTCGCTGTAAAATTCGTCTTCTAGCGGGGTTAGTCATTACCTTAAAGTAAGTACCTTCCCACTTGATTAAAAAGTATATACAGCCAACTCTCTATAAGACGGACACCTGTATAAGACAGCACCTGGTGTTGGTCCCTGCGCGCCGTTTTTCAGTCATTTTACTGTATCTCAACTCTCTATTGGTGGTTTGCATCAATGTACCAAACTGTTCGCTGCATTAACAATATCAGAAATTAACCGCTTATAGAGCAGGCAGAAAGAAACGTTCTGTCCAATTATAGCTATGTAGCGTTTTTTCATAACCGAGTTATTACGAAAATAATTTTCAGAAAATTACAGTATTTAGTATGCAGCCGCCATGTTGGTGCCCTTCTTTGGGACACCAACATGGCGGCCATAAGACTGTACAAGAAGTAGAGTAGATTCTACCATCAATATCATTAGCTTTCACTTCAAAACTCTTTAGATATCACTTCTAAATTATTATCACGTATAAAAATTTAAAAATAACAAGTTCAAAACTCGTTAATCCGGGAATCGCAAATTTCAAAATGCTTTATTTCCGAAACGAAGCATTGAACCAATACCAAACTTTGCATAGAGATTAATGTTTTGTATGTCCTAGAATATGTGAAAAGAATAGCTTTGTAGAATTAACAGTTTAGATTTTAGAATTTTGATGACGTCAGATGCAAACCAGAATACGCCAGACACCTCTCTAAGGCGGACAGTTGGTGCCGGTCCCGATGGTGTCCGTCTTAGAGAGAGTTGACTGTTTATTTATAGTGATTTATGTTTCCTTACTTTTTGCAGGAAATGATGACCAACGGATTACCAAACCAGAAAAAAAAACATAAATTAAGGGGTGCTGGTTAAGAACAATGAAATGCAGCTTGCTATTGTAAGAATGATGACAGGAGGTACTATCGGTATTGTTTCTTGTGTGTTTTGCATACATGCATACACGCATTGGAAATATAGTATCTGGGTGTAATTTAAACCAGCATAATGTAAAGGTATGAAGTTAATGGAAAGCGTGTCAAATAAATAAACTATTGTGGGCTCGTGACTATTTGTGTGTTTATCATGGTTAATGATGCATGTAATGCAGCATATGATCCTTTAGAATGCCTTAGCCTTCGACAGGCCAATGCTCCTTAGGCCCCTTCGCTGCCGTTATTTGGGTCGTCACGCAGACGCTTTCTCGGTAAGCGTTGCGTGACGACCCTAGGAGAAGATTACAGTCGGTTGCATCTAAGCGTGCGAACATGTGTCGCAAAGTGGATATGGTTGTAACGGTCGATCAGAAATGATTTGGGTTTACAGACATGTTTTGCAAGGAGTTAAATTTTTTTGAACGCTAAAAATGATTTACCGTCGGTATGGTTAAGCACAGTTTTAATTAATCAAACTTCAGTACCACCCGAACTTACTTCGAGTCTCCGGCCTTCGCAGCCGTTATTTTGGGTCGTCACACGATGCTTCTCTCCACTAGGTGAACGCGAACGTTCACCTATCAAAGCACCTTCTAACTTTTATACAGCAAGGCGCCCAAAAGTGTGACCACTTTTATTAATTCACATTATTTCGTGCGTGCAAACTACCCAATCAGAAGCCGAAGAATAGCTATCCTTGACTTCAGATTGGATAGTACAGCCAACTCTCTCAAAGTGGACACCACTGTAAGGCGGACCACATCTCTAAGGCGGACATTGTTGGCTTGGCTTGTCCCGGCCGAATTTCACTTGTTTTTCTCTAACTTAACTCTCTTTAAGGCGGAGACATCCATAAGGCGGACAACTGGTGCTGTCCCGAAGGTGTCCGCCTTAGAAAGAGTTCAGAATGTGAATTAATTTAAAGTGGTCACACTTGTAAAACTTTGGTCGCCAATCTGAATCATGTCACGTTTACCCTAAGGCTAATCCTTACCCTAACCCTAATGGGTTAGTAGGATTAGCCTTTTGGGTTAGGTTGGGGCTATGATTGTGACCTGTGACCTGTACTTTGTACCTGCCGCCAGTTTAATAGGTCACGTTCAGTTCGCGCCGGACCATGTGTTCACGCTTTTAATAATATAAATGCAAACGACGGTCAGCTTCTACACCAAACATGCCCGCAAACATGTTAAAATGCTTTGTTTTAACAACTAGTATTAAATTAGAATCGTAAGAGATTGACTGCATCGGTGATAACAAACGCGAAACGTTTCTGCTATCATATGAATGAGGATCGATGAAATAATTTTCCGAGCCTTTCGACGGAAATTTTAAACGAATTTTTGACTAAATGCAAGCTAAATTATTTCCATAATGCCACGAATACCTATCTGATTACCTATTACAATGCAAGACAAATTATGAGTTTAATAATATTATGATTATAAAGCCCGCAAGCGACTCGATTTATACGAACAGGTCTCACCTTTCGAATTGGCTCAAGTTGCCATGTCCTCCCCATTCTTCAGACTTTGTATGCACACACATTCTTTAACAAAATATCCCAATCTTTTAGTTACCGTTCCTCTTCTATGAGTTTTTATCCCTTTGACGTTGCCTTGACTCAACAAACCTTGACAGCATTTCGTTTTCGACGCCATATTGGAAGTTGGAAAGCCGAGAGGGCATGGGAACAAATTTTGTAATTTCCCGCGCGTCGAAGTATCTGATTATAGACTGCCAAAAACAGTCCGTATTTTCGCGCGAGAGTGTCGGGCTGAACGCGGCCGAAGGAGAAACTTTTTTGTACTGCAAGCAACCTAGAGCAAACTTTTGCCTTTCTTGGCAACTTTTGAGCAACAACTAATGATAAAACACCCAAATTATCCCAGATGTTTCTGTTAATTGAAACTGGTCGACACTAAGAATGCTGTAGACGTGTATTGAATAGTATTTACCCTGCAAATGATTAACATTCCTTTGTTTTCTACTTTCCGTGCATGATTGATGTGCGCCCACGAACTGGACAGCAGCTATCTATTTAATATCGCCCGCGAATTATCCAGCGGTTATTCGCTCCAACACAGAGCCGCCGCCATCTTGGTATTTGCTAATCTGCATTCTGCATTGCATTCTGGTCAATATCATGAGATTTACTCATTAGAAACTAAATTTAAGATTATATTGAATTACACATCCAACATTTTCAGGTTTTAAGATTGTTATCTAGAATAAAATGGCTCGCCAAAGTGAGCAACTTTTTCAAATTTTGGTGGCAACTTTTTCAATTTTTGGCAACTTTTGAGCAATTTTTAGCCTTTTTTTGGAGCAACTTTGGCTGGATTTGCTAGCACAATCTATTAAGAGAGAGACCCTGGGAACGAGGTTGCCCCTGATCATATCAGACAAAGAGAACATTATCTTGGTCAGACCTGTTCCCAATCGAACATGCAATTTTCAGTATTCTGGCAGCCTCAATAAGCATGTCACTATATAATAGTCCTGTGTGGTATTTTGTGTTAGCTCTTTGATTCTAGACTACGAGTAGTCCCTAATTTTTCTCAGATCGAGCGTCGAGGGCGAGCGCAAAGCGCGTGGAAATCTCGCGTCGCGTCTTCCCGCGGGCGCGAGATTTCCATGCGCTTCTCACCCGCTCGATCTGAGAAAAATTAGGGACTACTCGTAGTCTACTTTGATTCCGAAAAAATGGTCTAATACATGGTCTCAACCGGACCAACGATAAACAATGAACGTAATATTATTATTAACCTTTATTTTTTTATATTTCTATATCTATCTCTATATATCAGGAGCATATTTTTTTTATATATATCGTTGTAATCGGATAATACCGTCATATGTTATGTCAGTTAGATATTATCCACTTATACGTACTGATGCTTAATATTTTTAATTCAAATATATTAAGGAGCCGTTATATTTTCTTTCACTCTCAGCTCTGGCCCTGTAGAAGACTAAGTTCTACTAGTCGAAATATTGCCATTAAACCTGCCCTTTTAAAATGTCCGTAGCTGACTAGCCTTGCAATTTTAAATTCTTTTAAAAACAATACCTGAGCATCTATAGTAGTAAAAAGACCTTGTCCAAGAATAAGAACTGCAAGGAGTATTGTTACATCCACTTGGCCCGGTTGTTCAAAGAACTATTAAAGCTAACCCAGGATTAGCGTGAATAATTGATTTCAGTTTTGAAACTTTTCAGTGAGGTTTTCTGTTTATATTTTTTGGCCTTTATAATCTTACACTCTTCAACACATAAGCGCATTGAAAAACACTTTATACAAGAGAATTTAAAACCTCGATTGACTTTTAACCTAGTCGACTTTCGAATAACTGGGCCCTGGGTAGGAAGCTGTTGTAGTCCATTGCAGGTTACCCCAATTCAGCCCTCCCCTACCCGGAATTTCTGTTGGGTTATCCCAGCAATTCGCAGGTAGTCATTCATACCCCTGGAGTGACGATAATAAACGTGTGTTTCAATGTTTTTATCAGTCGTCACCTTCTATTTGGGACTCTTATCTGTCATAATTTTTTTTTTTTCAAAACAATGCCAAATTACGTGTATTAAATTCTTGGCGGCTTTATAGGGGTGTTATTTACAATATTTTCTGACAATAGTTTCAGGACTTTGATAACTGGCCGATTAGGGGATGACCTGTAGGTTGGATGTTTGTTTGTTTGTTTGCTTGATTTCCAATTTTGAATACATGTGTGTATACCTATCTGCAATTTTAGTATTTTTCAATAAAACGTTGTTGCTTTCTGTTTTTCGCCTAATGGAAAATTGGAAATGATACTTTACAGGAGCAAAGGTTAGTTGAGTTAGGACTTCCTGTTCACTCTAAAAACAACTTAAACATACAACATTGTCATCATGAATGTAATATTTTCGTTTTGTGCTACTTTTAATTTATAAGGGAAAGTCACGAAAGTTGACATTTTTACCAGTTCAAGTTTATGCACCTCCTCGGTGTACTATCCCTAACAATACATTTTTGCGCTCAAAAAAGCCATTTGTTGGGCTGTCTGCCAGTGACACACTGTGACGTCATACATGAAACAGGAAAATTTATAATAAAGCCTGTTGCACGCAGCAGAAGCGAGCAGAAGTCGTATCAGTATCGTGTGAACTCTTGTTGATCTGGAGTTGGCAAATCATGGAACTTTTCCCTCTTCTAGTTGTTACTCTGCTGGCGCTGTGTATCACGCCATCGGCCGGTGAGTTGACATCGTAAATCTGAATGTTCGCTTGCCAAAAATATCATTATATGTATGAGGTGCTAATATTTAACCAACTAGTGGCACGCGAATTTAAAACTACACGAAACTGAATCGCGTCTTCACCTTTTGTGATTGAAATAACGAGGTGCTAATATATCTCAAATCATATACAGCAGTTTTGCACAAATTTAACACCCTCCACAAACGTTTAAACCCTCCATACAATCGGATCTCGATAACTCGAGCCGTCAAGGGAAACGCAAAACTGTTGGAGTCAGATCGTGGGTTAAATTGAGTGAAGCAGGGGAAGCTGCTCCAGTTGGATTGTGAGATATTCGAATTATATAGATGCCACTGTTCTGATTGGCTACTCAAACTCAAGATATCCTTTGCTATTCACAAAATGGAATACAGTCAATGCTCTCTTTGCGACCGCTCTCGTAAGCGACCAAGCTCTAGTACGACCAGCATTATGGAACCCCGTTTGAATTGTCACTCAAACTCTTATAATCGACCGCTCCCGGAATCCGTAAGCGACCGCACCACTCAGTTTTGGGAAATACCAACTGGTCGTTTCCTTTGTTTTTAAGCTCTCGTAAGCGACCACTTGTTGTGCTCCACATTTATGAGACATTGTATTATTTGTAATCATCTGAATAGGAGATGTTTCCATTCTCTGTGGGTGCGTGACCTGTACATTGGCTTTCGTACATTTCGTAAGTGGCCAGCCTCTATTGTTCCAGCGCGTGGTCACTTACGGCAGCCCATTCTCGTAAGCGACCAGGTCTAGTACTAGTTACGACCACTTTTTTGAATTCCCGAGGTGGTCGCTTACGAGAGCTTCGATTGTATCTTTTTTTGGCTGACTATTCACTTGTGTGGTATATACCTCCATTTCGGTGAATAAGTGTTTTTAAAATTCAAAAGTGAAAACAGCATCTAAAATGTATATTCCATTCGTCTTTCATATCGATTCATACCAGTTCCTTTTATAATTCAGTTTCTTTCTTGTCCCCTGGTAGTTCAGTTATTCTGTGAAGCTTTTATATGCCAACTTGAACCGATGGGACATTAGAATCGTATCGACAAATCCCAGCAAGAACCGAAACGATCATTCCATTCCATTCCTTTGATCGATCATGCATTCGTCTTTCATACCAGCTCCTTCCATTTTCCTAATTTAGTTTCCTTTTTGTCCACAGCTTATTCTCCGAGGCTTTTGTACGCCAACCGAAAAGACATTAGAATCGTTCGAACAAATCACAGGGACCCGAACGAAACTATAGTTGTGGATGGCCTTGAAGATGCCATCGCCGTGGATTTCTGCTACGCGGAAGGATTTGTATTTTGGACTGATGTTAGCCAGGAGAAAATCAAGCGAATTCGTATAACAGGAGACACAAGAAAAGTCGAGGATGTGATCTCAGTGGGTTTGAAGAAACCCGAAGGATTAGCTGTAGATTGGATAGCAAAAAAGCTGTATTGGACTGATTGTCGAGATTCTGACTGGGAAACAAATAGAATCGAAGTTGCAAATTTAGATGGCTCTAATCGCAAAGTTCTTTTCTGGAAAGACATGGGTCTTCCAAGGGCGATCGCTGTGGATCCATTCAAAGGGTTAGTATACAATAATATTTTTTAATTATTACCCTAATTTCATTGTAATTGAAGCGCGTTACATATTATTTGCGATTTTGGAGATTTAACTTCCAACAAGACTGTTTGAACTACACTCTTTTTTTTATAAGAGCGTCTAATTTTCGAGCTGAGGCTGAACCAAAACCGAATGTTCTTATTTTTTTGGCGATTTCAGCCTGAAAACGTTCTTAACATGTTTTTAATTAAGTTACATGGTATAGAATTTCACAAAAAAAGATTCGAACGTGAAACCCAGGAAACTCTGCAGGAAACCTGTTTAACTTTTAAAGATCAAAGCACAGCCTAAGCGGTTTTGATATATGTTTGCCATATCATGTTGTTACTATAAAAAAATGTGCATTCAAGTATTTTGAGCTCATTTGAACTGCGTGTCAACTGAGATATTTGAAATGTTACATTTTGTTAATGTTTGGAAAGGATACTGGAATATTGTATTTAGAGCTCGATGCAAGAAACAAGTGAAGAAAATTGTTCTTAGCTAAGTCTCGGCCTGGCTATGTTCTTAGTATGTTCTTAAAATTTTGGTCAATCTCAGCCTCAACGTTCTTATAAAAAAGGTTCTTATAAAAAAAAAAGAGTGTATGCTAAATCTCAGTGAACAATATGCATTAACGTTGAGCTTTCGGTAATCTATTGGCACGTTTTTCGTTGACCTATTTGTATGTCCTTATTTGGCCGATCTTGTGTCAAAACGAGGTGAGTTCAATAAAGTGGCCCACAAGATGAAATCCGCCAATGAGTCACTCACAGGACCACCCTGTGATGTTCTCATCATCTAAACTGAACAATCCAACGACAAAAGGAACCTATTAGTTATGTAGCCAGTGGGGGGCTAGCAGCAAGGCCTGGGACCTAGTATACATGATTGCACATTTAAGAAATTTGGACGAGCGAGACTAAGTACTGGTTTGTTTAAAATAAACATGGCGGACGATGGCGGACATGACGTGCGTTTGTGTTCGTTCAGAAATATTTTGGCGATTCCACGTTCAAACATCTATGGGAACGATTCGGTCGCTGTTTAACTGAACTTTGGTCATTGTGGGACACCATGGATGAAAATTCCACAGCAAACTCCCGTAGAGGTACGTTTCTCGAATGATTGACAGATTTCTTTACTTGTGCGATCATGTATAGCGGAAAAGCGGCAAGATCAAAGGGCGCTGCCTGCCCCCCTGTATGTAGCATAACATAAATTGATTTCCATTAAATTATAAAACAAGAAACAATAATAAAAATAACGGTTTTAAACTGGAAGAACGTTGACACGGCAAACTTCAAAGCAAGTTAATAACTCAAAAATAGTTTTGGAAAACAACTTCCGTCCTGAAATCAAACCATTTGGAATATTATGCAAACCATTTATTGTTTCAAATCGTCTCGTAAGCCGGATTGATTCCCGCGGTAATTCACCCGAGATCTCTCCTTCAAACAGCACGCATTTTCTGTATATTAGCCTGGAGAGTGGGAGGCCGTTGCGAGTTCGAATCCCTTGCGGCAGGACTACCAACCAGGGTCTTAAAATAACTGGTAAGATCATTCTGGCGGTGCGTCATTTGGCGGTGAGGTTAAGCCGTTGGCCTTGTCTCCTACACTTCCTCGTACTAAATTAAAGAACCCACATCACCGTTCGAAAAGAGTAGGGGACGTAGTCCCCGGTGTTGTGGTCTGTCCTTTTTATACTTTATAATTTTTTTAATCGTGGCATTACCTTAAATTAGCTTGTGTTTTTACCTATAGCTAAGTGTATTGTCCACGTTAAATAAAAGTCTATCTATCTATCTATCTATCTATCTGCTCATATGCATTCATGGGTTGGTCGGGTGGGGTAAAATCAATAATGGAATGATAGCGGCTGCCATAGGCGCCTTTACATGCTGACGTCCGATCTCACCCCTGGCATGAGTTCAATTGTAAAGAGCATTTGAATATATACACTCGGAAAATGCTCTCAGCTTGCCAGGAAATGCTTCCGTTTAAGCTAACATTTCAAAAGAGCTTCAAATTCTCGATGTAGTTTCTTCTAAAAAACCATACCCAATTCCAGACCAGAATGCACAAAACATACCCTATTTCAGACCAAAACAGCTCAA
Source organism: Desmophyllum pertusum (assembly GCA_029204205.1). NCBI lineage: Eukaryota > Metazoa > Cnidaria > Anthozoa > Scleractinia > Caryophylliidae > Desmophyllum > Desmophyllum pertusum. The sequence goes on along the minus strand of MU826988.1, from coordinate 6,926 downwards.
ACACCATACTCTTTGGCGCCGCGCATCCCGCCCCCCCCCCCCCCCCCCCCCCAGGCCGCGCATACTTATATAGCTAGTTATGCTTATCAGTGTAAGCCCCGCACTGTTTTGGTAACCAACGATGTAAAACCGAGTCACGTAGATCCGTGCGTGTGTAGAGAGGTCATGGCTTAGAATGCAAACTAGTTTTGTTTTAATAACTCCATCTCAGTTTGTTTTCTTTCTATTGATATAGTGTCAGTTTTTAACTGAAGCTTTGAACTTGATAGAGAAACCAATCATTGGTGATTTTTGCTAACAAAAGAATCTTGGTTGCCTGCCAGAGGAACTGACTAGTACAGTTCACAACTCTGGATGGCAGCCGTTTTAAAAATCTTAAGGCCTCGACAGACTAGAGAGATAGTTGTCGACAACTATTTAGTTGTCGATGATAAAAAACTTGTTGATAACAAAAAAGCCAGTGTGTGAAGCGAGTTATCGATAACTAAGGGCCTTAGTTATCGATAACTAGCTTCACAGACTGGCTTTTTTGTTATCGACAACTTTTTATCATCGACACTATCTCTCTAGTCTGTGGAGGCCCTTAGTAGCGTTGATTGTGCTCTTATTAATTAAACCAAGCTTCTTTTCTTCTCTATTTTGCTAATAAGTGCGGGATGGCTTTTTTCCTGTCATCCCGCATACTGCTAGGATTAGTTTTAGTTTTTGTGGGAGAACACGGAAAACATTTTCCCGAAGCTGAAGACTAGTCCGAAAAATGTGCCCGAGGGATAAATATAGACTGAAAGCTGCGCGCGCTCTGATTGGTTAAAAAAACGTGTTTTATTTAAGCAAACAGACCGTACTTTCTATGGGTTTACCGGCGCAATAAACCCACGCGAGATGTTGTGAGAACATGAACGAGAAACGCTTGTAAGTAAAGCTTTTCTTTCACTTCTAAAATCAGAAAAGGTTATTATTCTTATAATCTTTTTGAAGTTTAATAATTGGTTCTAAATGGATATATATTTGGATATATATTTGCCCATATTATGTTGCCATAATATAAATAAGGGTACATTAAGGTGATTCCTTGGTATTGCATTGCGCATCCTTACTGCGCATAATTTATTGCGTCATTTGCGCGCGCCACGCGTCATTTAGCGCGAGTACTTGCGCGCGCACATTCAGAACATTACAGGATTTCTTTCAGGCTAAGCTTGGCTGGGAAATAAATGGTCGTTTTCTTGTAAACAAGCACGGTGACCCCCATTTTTTATTTCATAATTTTAATAAGAACAGTAACTACATTACACAAGAAAAAAATGGGCAGAAATCTATGATCAGTTTTTTTGCAATTTAACTAAATTCTCCGGAGGGAGCCACTACGGTCCAACAGCGCATATCCAATTTGAATCTACTTTGGAGTGTAAAGTAAATGCAAAGGAAATCGAAGACATTTTTCTGGAACGTCGGTGAATAAACAATGGAATGAAGTCAAACTCTGTCCGATATCACGGGCTGCATTGAAAAACATCGAGCTTATTTGCTGCGCACGGTTTTGCCAAAAGAGGCCAAAATGACCGCCACTCGTCAGCATTGTGGCGTGGAAACGAGCACGGTGACCCCCTCTTTTTATCACGTTTTTATTATCTCCTTGACTTGTTACAAAAGTGTACCAAGTTTCATCGGAAATCTATGTTTGGTTCTTTTACCAAGGAATCACCTTAATGCATAGTACAGAGTACTACACTTGAAACATAATGTCTCGCTTTGCATAGTATGCCACATGTCTTTGATATTTTGTCTTTTACATATATTAATATGGTATTTCCTTAACTCGGGTCTATACACCTAAATTGAAATAACGTTGTCATATCAAAAAGAAAAAAGAAAAAACAAACAAATAGGAATTAATTAGCCACGTGATCTACATTCCCGAATTTTAATAATTATTAAAGCAGCCATGCACAACGATATGATAACAGGTGACAAGAGAGGAAATTCTGTAATTCTCAGTAAGATTCTGCACATGAAACACAGATGTGTGTAACGAAAGGGTTCATTACTACTTCTAATTCGTCACTCATAGCTATAGTTTCATAGTACCCTTCGCTAGATGAATCAGCCTCGAATTGCATCAAAATGACACCAAGAAACTGATGCAAATGATTTCTCTCAATTACATGATTAATACAGTCGAACCCCGATTAAGCGGCCACCTATTAAGCGGCCAACCCCGATTAAGCGGCCAGCTATCAAAGTCCCAATATCAGTATAATACTGTAAATAAAACCCCGATTAAGCGGCCAACCCCTATTAAGCAGCCACTTACCATTTCCCGAGGGTGGCCGCTTAATCGGGGTTCGACTGTATACAGCTATAAACGTGCGGGTTGTGAATGTTGCAAGCTATGATGATTATATGCTAATTAATTCCTATTTTGCTTTTTGCTTTTTGATATGACAACGTTATTGCAATTAGGTGTATGTATCCCTACGAATTTTGTTGACTCTACCTGTTTAATTTCTTTATCGAAATTGTTTCATTTGTCTTTTTTGGTCTTGTTTTGAAAAGAATAAATTGAGTTTTCTTTACGTTTAATGAAAGTTTATTTGATTGCAACCAAATTGATACATTATTTAGCTCCTCGTTTATTATTTCGTTTTTGTGCGAGAAAAAAATATTAGTGTCATCTGCAAAAAGGATAAACGAAAGTAAATTGTAGCTTTTATAAATATCATTTATGTACATCAAAATGTATTTATATTGTTCTAGATTCATGTTTTGGACAGACTGGGGAGAAGAACCCAAAATAGAGCGAGCTGAAATGGACGGCTCGAACCGTCGAGTCATCATCAGGCAAGACATTTCATTGGCCAAATGGGCTAACAATAGACTACAGAAGAAAGAAAATATACTGGACAGATGCAAAATTGTTTTATAATAGCTAAAGCTAATTACGATGGTTCAAGACGTGAGAGAATATTCAAATCTCCCACTCAATGTGTATTGGGTCATCCATTTGCTGTGACATTATACAAGAAGAAAATTTATTGGACTGATTGGAAAACAAGAGGGATTCACTCTACCAACAAGAATACTGGTCTGCGGTGTCAAATGGTTTGGTCAAATACTTATTCTCCTATGGATATTCATGCGTTTGAACCCAAAAGGCAGTTGCCGAGACCTGGTAAGTTACTGTAAAGTCTCTTTTATCGTTTACATACATGTAATAATGTTATGTATTGTTTCAAGTTCATTGTCACTGTGTTTATGGTACAGATGGCTGACCAGGCACAGATGAACCTAGATTATCTGAACTTCGATTTTCCAGAAGTTTTGATTGTCTGGATATTTCTCTGTGGTTCTGACTTGTGGTTCACATATCCAGACTATTTTCATGATAATCGCCTGCAATGCTTCATGCAAAACCTAAATAACGTGTTTTAAAAGACTTGTGTAGCAATGCGGAGAATTGATTAAAGACGGTATTTTCAACTCAAGACAATTTCCCTTTGGTGATAATCTACATGTTTGACTTTGTACGAGGACAAATAAGATGGTGATTGCTGGTTATATAACTACAGGGCCCAGGTGATTGAAAGCTGATTAACGGTAATCAAAGATTAAAAGTTAACTGAGATTTATTGGGCCAAGATTTGAAAATGTTAAGCAGTGTCAGGTCTCTGATGTTCAAAGTGCTACTCCAGGGTTCCTAATGATAATCTGCCATTGCTGAGAAATACAACTGATAATTTGTCTTGTCTACAGGTCAAAATCCCTGCAATTCTACCACTAACGGTGGATGCAGCCATCTATGTTTGCTGAACACTCATAGCCACTCATGTGCTTGCCTACTGGTGTGAAGCTATTGTCTGACGGAAAAACATGCGAACAAGGTAGGCTGCATTTGAAGCCAAATATTTTTATATCAAATGTTTTGCGGTCCATATTTATATCAACTTGCTATTTACCTGGATAGTGAAGAGCGTTGCCATTCTACAAAGTTTTTGATTAGTTTTGGACATTTTTTTGACATCTTAAATTTGAAAACTTTCTGATGGCTTTTGTTTCAACTGGCCAATCAAAATACAAGAACTACATTTATGAGAAGCGGAGTTGTTCAAGCTCCACGTCCACGTTTTGACAACTGACCATCTCCTCCTCCCACAATTCTTACAATTTGATTTGCTAGTTTAAATGGAAGCTAGCCATCAGAAAGTTGTCAAAAAAGATGTCAAATAGTTGTCAAAAATTAATCAAAAACTTTGTCGAGTGGCAACGGTAAGGCGCTCTTCTCTGTAAGAAACAATTTTTGAAACATTGTAACCATGATACTACAAGCACTGTGGAAAATGAATCACCCAACCACTTCATTTATGTGTGGTATGTTAGTATCTTGCACAGAGTAATAATAATACATGTAGTCATCAGGGGCGGATCCAGGGGAGGAGTTGAGGTGGTTGAAACCGCCCCTCCCCCCTCCCCCCCCCCCCCCCCTTGAGCAGTAATAATATTGTAAAATTGTTTTATACGCAGTTGTTTCACTTCCATCGATTTACTGATTGTGAAGTTAGGAAAAGATAATTTACATTTCGCGTCTGTTTCAATGGGGTTGACAAGCCTAAAATCACGCCTCCCACACGCGTGTTTTTTTTTTTTAGCCCTTCCTATAGTTTTGCCTTTACGAGTATATCTTTAAGAGATTTAATTTCCCTCGCTGTATGATATGATTGGAGCTTAACGTCTCTGTAGATTTGTTTCAAGCGAGGCTGTTTCTCTCAAGACTCGGCCTTTGGGCCTGACGAGGGCACTGATGTATAGATAAATATTAACGAAAGTGATGCTCTATCTAAAAGTGAATGAAACGTTTTCTGAAAACACGTGTTCTAATGCCATCAGAATATTGATAATGACTAAAATTCTCAGACACAGGGAATAATAATAATAATAATAATAATAATAATAATAATGGTTTATTGAAACAATATATCCACATAGTGGCTCTTCACTTGTCCACTACCTAATATACAATAAGATTAATAACTTAAATTATAATATATATATATGTGTAATACAATTAAAAGGGAATTGAAAAAATATTGACGATATAGAAATACTAAAAATTACTTAAGACGCTCTAATGCCCTGGTGTAAATGATTTTTTTTAGTGTCATTGCAGAAAGTGTTAAAGTCAGGGCACGATCTCACATTATTGGGTAGTGTGTTGAATAGGTGCGAAGTTTGGTCTTGAAATGTATTACTGACTAAGGGTCTCTCTAACTGTATGCTGTTACTATATCTTAAGCATCTGTTATGTTGAAGCACTTTTTGAATATGTTGAATACAGAAAATGCCCTATCGAAGCTCGCACCTACGGCGCTCGTTCTACAACCCCCCTTTTCAGAAAGTCCTGGATCCGCCCCTGGTCATTTCCTCAGTACCAAGTTAGCCTGCGTAGCGGTGGTCTTGTTGGCGCGCGAAGGCAAAATTCGTAAGCGGCAAAGCCGCTAAAGCGAGCGGCGGAGCCGCGAGAGACTGGGGCGGAGGGTCTGAAAGACCGCCTGCTCTATTTCCTGGGGTTTTTGAATGCCGCCCACTTTTATCACCTCCTTTGGTGTAATTAAATTAGGGTCAATTGGCCAATCAGATGGAGAGCTGTAATTCAAAACTTGTCAATTTTTTTCGCACTGAAAGGCGCGAACGCTAAGTAATCGACTAATCGATCGCAACTTGATGGAAATCAGTGATAATGCGAAGGGAGAAACGCCTAAAAAACCTGCTAAGCGAGGACCTAAACCGAAGGGAGAAAGTCCGAATGACATCTGCAGATTGTGCTGTACTCATTTGAAGCTAAAATTTAGAGATTTTCAGCGGAAAACCACGTACGTTTGCGACGGAAAATTTGTTTAAGCCTTCCAAGCGAGAAGGATGTTATGACACATTGGCTGAACTGTGCTCGAGTATAGGATTGAACGTGCTGAAATTTACAAATTTGTCTGAACGTGTCTGTCAAGCCTGTGCAAGGAAAATACGAAACGCTGTGCAGCTGTACAGCTTACTCTTGCTTCGAGTCTTAACAAGAAACGCCGAGTTCTCGCAGACTTCGCGCGGCATTCTTCAGGCGATTCGCCGCGAAGAGTTAAGCGCCTTCTTCCATCCTCGGTTTCTTCACCGGAGCGAAACCCTCAACCCAAGAAAGGCCACGAGAAAAATTCCACAGTTAAAAAATCGTTTAATTTCTTGGCCGAAAACATCGCTCCCAAATAAAGAGAATGAAGAGCCTTCGAATGTGGAATTAATCACAAATCAAGGACGCGATATTCCACTATTAGCGGAAATAGAGCTCAACGTGGAGGATTTGCTACAGTTTAATGAGGTCATTTCAGCAATTTGGTCTTCGATTAAGCTCTTCAAGGGCGAAAATAATCAGGACACAAGTCGTTGCTGATCGCAGTTCTTGCTTCGCCAAACCAAAGATTGTATATATCATGCTTTTTCCAAAATCCGTGCGGCAGTATTGCCATAACATCATTCCCTGACAGTAATTCCTTTACAGCCGTCTCTTGTTCTTCCTTTAAAATATTTTTTTCGAGTTTCCCTGTTGATATTGAGTGTTTTTAAAGCTTTATCGATGTGTGTTTTCCTGAACATTCGCCATTTTGCATTGTTGACATGAAAATTCACTGAGTTCGCAAGTTTTCCCTTGGGAGAGATCAGAGTGATCAATTAACATTTGATTGACGTCGACGTGACACCGCTCTCAACCAATCCGAAATTCCCGTGCACTGGTGCAAGGACTATTCAAAAAACCCAGGAAATAGAGCAGGCGGTCTTTCAGACCCTCCGCCCCAGTCTCTCGCGGCTCCGCCACTCGCTTTAGCGGCTTTGCCGCTTACGAATTTTGCCTTCGCGCGCCAACAAGACCGCCGCTACGCAGGCTA
>MU826987.1:0-23206 GCA_029204205.1 Desmophyllum pertusum | reverse complement strand
ACCATGAGCTATAGGAAACGTGGGTTTTGACTAAATAAAAGCAACGTACCTACAAAGAAGTAGTTCTTTGTCTTTAATTGCCATCTCAGCCGACTCTACATTCGGTTATTAAGGATAAAACCACAGCTTTGTATCCAATTGATCGTCAGTGCTTTCTTTACGCTTTGGTAACCAAGCTTTTATTGAAATCGGAGGCCCGGATGCTAAGCTTGTGGTTCACATGCCAATAAAAAATCACTGGGTAGGAAGAACTTTTTCGTTGCTAGGAGATTTGGGTTTCTGGCCAATCACAGAGCCGAGAAAACAATGGGCATTGTTTTTCAAATTCGTGGTCAGCTGGTAAGGTCAACGAAAACTCTCTGTCCCCCAGTTAGTAGAAAAACTGCGACAAAATCAAGACTTTCCCCACGGGGATGGCGACATGAAAAATGTAAACAGGAATTTATTAAATAAATTTCGACTGAATAAAAGCAAATAACTTACAATGAAGTAGTTCTTTATCTTTTATTGTCTCCTCAGCCGCTATTCGTTTGATATCGAGGGCATAAAAGCTGGCTTATTTAACGAATAGTTCTCTCTGTCCGGTCCATTTGAATCGACAACAATAGTTCTCATCGTTACGAAGAAAACTCCTCTAAGATCGCACAGTCGCTGTTTGAAGAGAGAAAATAAAGGGATGTTCTAATTTTGGACAAGATTATAAGCTAAATTTGAGTATATGAGTTGAAAAGTGGATGTTACCAGTAGCTGTGTTAATTATTTCTTACCTCGAAAAGTTCAACGAAATTCGAACTGACCTGTCTTCCGAGAAAATTTTCGATTCCAGGTTTCCCGCTCGTTTGAGACCCCCCAAGGTGGCCACCCTGAACTTCCTTATTTGGGCATGGCCACCCGGCCGTCTTACGAGCTTCAAACGATTGATCAGAATTGTCTTCCTACCCAGTGATTTTTACCGTTAGTCAAAAATTCAAATTAGACCAAGCTTAGCATCCGGGCCTCCGATTTCAATAAAAGCTTGGTTACCAAAGCGTAAAGAAAGCACTGACGATCAATTGGATACAAAGCTGTTGTTTTATCCTTAATACCGAATGTAGAGTCGGCTGAGATGGCAATTAAAGACAAAGAACTACTTCTTTGTAAGTACGTTGCTTTTATTTAGTCAAAACCCACGTTTCCTATAGCTCATGATTATACTGTCATAAAACACTCCGGGAATTTGAGAACGCTTGAGAAATATAGAAAACACTCGCCTGCGGCTCGTGTTTTCTAAATTTCTCTCGTGTTCTCAAATTCCCGTCGTGTTTTATGACAGTATAATACATGGTTTTGGCTTCTTTATTTGTTAAATAAAACGATAAAATTAACACGACGTACCATTTGACTACTTCAATGCAGTTTCAAAATCTTGACATACCATCAGGGTTAAGTTGTAACATGACATGTGATCTAGTTTGACCAATCAGTGCGCCAGTTTGGGTCGATTATAACAATGTGTATTTTGTTTCTGTAGCTCATCATCTTGTTAGTTCTCTCATGCTTAAGTCGACGGAAAAGGAAAGTGAGATTGTGCGGTAAAACTATCACTCGACCAGGATTGTGTATGTAAGTGCATTATCAATTTTTCGTTTTTCAATTGTTTCTGGTATTACATGCATCACCATTGTTGAATCATGTTCATTTCAATTTTTTTGTATAATCGTTTTGTGATGTTGCTTATTATAGGACGATTATAGTATTTAGATATTCCCAACCTATTCTCCGCGTGGTTAGTCTCCTTCCCAGCCATTATTTGGGTCACGCAACGCTTCTCCCCCACAGTGGAGAAGAAGCGTTGCGTCACCCAATAGCACACTTGCATGATGTCGTCATTTGACTACAACTACCAGAATTCATTTCGTTTTTCCTTTATTATTTAAATTTTTAAATCCCAATGGGTTTTAAATAACAATGGCTCTAATTAGCACGAGAAAAAGAAAAACTGAAGGATTCTGGTAGTTGTAGTCAAATGACGCCATCATGCAAATTAACTATTAACTCACAACTTTTCTGTTTTAGCCCTGTCAACTTGGTAGACAGTTATGAAAACAGATTCGCCTTTGCTTGTGCGTTTGGTGCTACTGCAATGAAATGTTTGAGTATCTTGTTTTTTGGAACCTATTCTGAAGTCTTCACTACGGAAATGATCGCATGGATCGAAAGCCCCGAGGTTCCTAGCTATATTGGAAGTAAGCACGTTATATTTAGTTTTCAGTTAGCAACAAAACGTTTGCATTAGAGCCGTTTCATTATTGTTGGTCAAAGCAATCACTGAATTTCTCTACTTTTTCTTTACTACGCTCTATTATTGGTTTAAAAAACTCGCGCCACCTTTTCATCCAATCTGATGCAAGACCAAAACCAATCACGCGCAATTTCCCGCACTTTTTCCCGCGCTTGGCGCCGGTTACGTGTATTTGTTTCGAGTTCCTATTGGTGCGTTATGTTGTCTACGTTTGTTGTGATTGGACATAGTGATTGCTTTGGTTTTACGACACTCAATTGAAAACCGCTTTATATCCCGTTTTTGTTTTGCATTATTGCGCTTGTGATTGGTTTAAAAAACATTTGCGCCATCTATATTCAACCAATCAGATTCAAAACCAAAACCAATCGCGCATTTTCCCGCGCTTGATGTTGCCTTGAGTTCTTATTGGTTCGGAATTTTTATTTTACGTTTGTTGTAATTGATCATTAGAGAGATTAAGCACCACGTTCTACGGCAAATGGAAAACGTCAGCTTGCAGTCGATTCTCTTTACTTTTCCTCCATTGGTGAAATAAATCTATCAGAAAAATCGAAAATAATTCAAACGTTCACGATAAACGCGAAGCTACTCGCTTTTACGTAGAAACGGCAAACAGCAGACGGCGAAAGTGGGTTTTTTGTTGTTTTGCGGGAAAAACAAACGTGATGCTTAATCTCTCTATTGTCATTGAGTTAGTTTTGGTTTAACGAATTGTAATAGTATATAAGACAACTAGAGAAAACCGAGCTTTTAGAATCAACACGCCACATCATAAACATACTCTGTATACCGCGATGTTGACTTTGATAGCTACACGAGGTAGTCATTTGTTGTATTACAGTATATGGACGTTCTTTTTCCTTAGTTATTTGGAAGATAGTGGCCATGTTCGTTATTGGAATCGCCTATTATCCACTCTTTGCTTGCATGGCAACTGACTACAAGATTACTGGCCTTGTTATCGGCTTCCTTTACTCTGCACTGTGGTTAGTAAGATTTAATTTACTGCTGCTTTTTAAGTGGGTAAGATTTGAGAACCTAAAATTCCATCATAGTATCTCTTTCAGTCCTGCATGGTGTACAAATGGGAACCGGTAAATTGCAAAAAAAAAATGCACCCTACCCCTACATGTATATTCGAGAGGTTCTGCGAGGCGTTTATTTCTATTATTAGGGGACAACGAGGACAACGTTGAATAAAAAAACTAGTTTATATTTTAATTGAGAATCTCGGGATAATCCAAACCCATTCAGTTTGTCAATTGGTGCCAGAGCTATCCACAGCTGAATATGTAAAGACTGCGATCAATTCCAAATACATGTAGAAACTTGAAAAATTCATCGTTGCGGTTCTCGTTCTCCAGAAAACGCAGAATGAGGTCATTTCACGCTGTTGTTTTGCAGAGGATGGTTAAGAAATGTACCAAGACGAAAAACGCACGTGCAGATCATTATTTTGTACTGCTTATTAAACCTTTTGTAGCGACGTTCTCGTTGTCGTTGCCGTTTTCTTAAATAACTTATTACTGATTATAGTAGCCCTTATGTATGTTTATATGTACCATCAGATTAGCTAATTTCACCTCAACGAATTCTCAAAGGACCTCAAAGCACCAAAGAATTTCGTGTAAACGAGGCTTGGTGGTGAATTTTGAGCAACTGACGTAATCATGCATAAGACCTAGTATTAATATTGTTCGGTCTACTCACTCTAGTTCTGCTTTCCTTCCCAGGATCCTCTTTGAATCTGCTGAATATATTCAATGTCCAATCTATTCATCTTGGGTAAGACGAGGATGTATTTAATAAAACAAAAATCCTAAAATTAAAAGGTTATCTCGTTGGTGTGTCGGTGGTTTTGTAACATGGTTTATACCGGTTGCTTGTCATGTTGGTATCCCAGGGGGTAAATAGATAAATATACCAATAAGTATCAAAATAAACGTGATTGATTATAATTGATTGAATGATTTGCTTTTTTATCCTTCCTTCTAAGAGGCCTGAATCTGACTCCACTATCAAATAAATGTGCAGAATTTTTAATGTGTAAAAATTAGATCATAGTAGTGGCAGGGTGGAAAGCTTGAATCATGCTACTCCGGCTTCCAAGATCAGCACCCTAAAGGCCGAATAATACGGGCAACATTTTCGTTCAACTTTTCGCGTAACAATGCAACATTGTAAACGCAACAATGCTGCGCGACAAGTTGCACGTATTAGGCCCAGTTCAGACGCCGTACTTCACATGAGCCGAATCGAATTCGAATTTAGGCCGACCCAAATTAATTTAGCCCGGCTGAATTGATTCAGACGCCGAGCTTAATTCAGCCGAACTTAATTTAATAGGTGAAAATTGCTGTTATATTGAAAAATACATTATAATAATTCATGCTTTTGTTTCGGCTCATGTGAAGTTCGGCGTCTGAATCAAAGCCGGTCCACAGCCATTATTCCCGGTTGAGTCAGGCGGGAAGAACGGCTGAGCCGATCCGAATTCATTCAGCCGTTCCGAATTGATTCAGACGCCGTACTACACATGAACTTAATTCATCGAATTCGATTCGGCTCATGTGAAGTACGGCGTCTGAACTGGGCCTTACTCGGCCCTAACTGACCATTTGGCTACCTTACTTTTGGATCAGTTGTAGGATATTCCTGTTTATCCAAAATCGTTTGTGCAGTTACATGCATTTCCATTCTAGTTCTTCGTGTTTTATGTCTACACCTATTTCAATTAACGTTGTCGGATAGAAGCGTAAAGTCAACAAGACAAGACCGAATGGTAGTCTGGGTATTCATTAGAATTTGCATATCGGTAGAAAAAAAATCTGCAAGTTTTTATTTCGCACGTGATGTATTTGGTTTGCCCCGAATTAGATGATTTGATTTTCCATGTTTTTTTCACTAGCTATTGTATGATTCTGCTAAAATTTAGTTTGGTTAGAAGTAGCTTACTTCTACTAGGTTTAAAACAAAAAGGAAACGTTAGAAATATTGTTTTTCATGTTACTTCTCATTAATATTCAGTGCGTGCAACAGTTTCCTACTTTTACCCATGCTACCTTTCAGTCTTGTCTTGCGGGCTTTTAAAAACATTTCTATCCGACAACGTTAATTGAAATAGGTGCATTCATCTCAAGTTGATTGTTTAACCTTATTTGTGCTAGGTATTTCCCGGAGACGGATTTGCCGTAATGTTTCCTGTGTTTGCCTGCCTGTTCTACTTATGTCTGAGGTACTTTGTGTTACTGGTCAAAGCAATACACACGAGGTGTCGCCCCAATGCTTCTCCAAAGGTTAGTCTATCACAGTCGGAGGAACATGTGCCGTTTTTGGCAAATCTTCGTTGAAGCACCCGAAGAGTTTCCCATTCGTATTATCCAATCAAGAAACAGAGCGAGCACTCACGAGTTGACTCCGAAAATTGCCACTCCAGCATAATATCGAATGAGGATACGTCATGATACGAAAATTACGGTATCAGTCCCGTCTCTCAACAAAGTAGTCAACAAAGTTTTATACGGGGAGGCTCCGCCCTGATGTCCTATACCTTTCATGGAAAATGGTCTATCCCTTTTCTATACTCTTGGAATGAGTAACCCCTAAATACTTGGATGAATTAGCCGTCTGTTTGAGATATTTTGAAAGGCCATTTTAAATACTTAAATGACAGTTTGTCCTACCCTTTTCTGTACATCAACTCGTGAAATCCCTGCCCATTTATATACCTCCAGCCTGAAAAAGGTACCCCTTTCGAGCGGAGCTTACCCGTATATTCCATTATAGGGAGTGCCCCCCTCCCCCGGTGATTTCGCTCTTAACTGGTGCTTGTACACCCGACTGATCACAAGAGATAAAGTTGTCAAACTGGAGTGACAAATGAATTAGGCACAGATACACGAGTATATATAAAAAAATAGGCCCGCGAGGCGTGCTCATGGCTACTGCATTTTTTACTCAGAGAATGCGCATACATGTAGCCCATGAGCCGATTAAACGAAATGGGTTAGGGACTCTCACGATTTCAATCAGTAAGTTATATTTTTCTCTACCCAGCAGTCATGAATCCACATCATCCCTTTATAACATGTATACTAGACATACTAGATATAAACATTTCCACGCCAATGGCTTTCGTTAACTCTCACCAGACCTCTCAATTGATAATATAGGTCAAGACTTCGTTCTCCGAGTTGTCGCCGTTGAGGATAGTGCAGCAACTTTGTTGGTTTTGTTATTTTTTTCTTTGGTGTATTGCATTTGATAACCCTAGCCCTAAGGCAACATCTCTTGCTTTGGCTAACCACACTAAAATAATCAGGCCCGTAGGGCGAGGGATGCGACAGGTGCGTCCGTGGACCGATGGCTGAAAATAAAGTGAATGAAAAGCTCTAATTCGCTAACTGGTGTAGTCTGGAAATGAAGCCTGAATCAACGAAGATAACATCGAAGGTCCGCCATTTGTAGATTTGCTGGGTGACATATTAAATTTTGGACCAGATCTTGAGATTCTATAAGCTGAATTTAACGTTAACGATAAATTCGACCTAAAACCCTCATACGGAATTTTAATCCCCAGGCTCTATCAAAATGAGAGAAGACTGGGTACCCCAATAATGAACTGCAAAAGGGCTCAGCATGTGTGTCAATATTGGATAAAATGGACCGAACAGAGCCAGAGGTCACAGAAGAGCGAAATAGAAAGGCCGCAGCAAAATCCTGTCAATCGATAGATACATTTGTCCGTAAATTGTAAATTACATGTCACATAAAGTTTCTTGCAATTGTTTGTCATTAATCCATTTTGAATTTAAAAAGTGCAAGAAATTTTTATGTTTATACGTTTGCTTTTTGCTGCCTGGTTTCATATCAAAACGCACGAAATGCGAAATACAGTCGAACCTCTCCACAACGGCCACCTTGGGGACAGAGGTAAGTGGCCGTTGTAGAGAGGTGGCCGTTATGGGGAGGTAGGGGTGTAATATGACACCATTTGTTTTTTTGGGGGGGACAACATTTTTATTTAAAAATGCTTATTATAGCATATGAATACGTAACACAATCAAAATGTATCAATAAAACAGAAACCAAAATGATGTTCAGAACAGGAATGTTAACAAAACAAAGCTAGTAAAGTACAGTGAGTACATCAGTTTGTACATCGTTTACTTTCTCTTTCGTGAAATTAAGTTGTCAAGGATTGTTTGCTTGAGTGAGTGGCTGCGAGGTTCTATTTTAATGTGACTTACTGTGCCACGAGGCATTTTTTTTTTCAATTTCGCAATGCAATTTAAACACAGAGCCTTATCAGCTGTACTCGATTTACGACTGAAATAAAAATACAGTACTGTAAAAGCGTAAAAAAAATGGAAAATAGAAAAAAATGGGGGCCTTGTACTTTCTAGTATTGTGTGATTCTTCCATCAGTGGCTAAACACGTGCCGCAATATAAGATACTGTATTGCCCGCCCGACGATGCGTGGTACAGATGAAGTTGCGTGACCTTTTATTACTGTACGCCAAAAAAGATAGGGTTTTAATGGCCGTTGCCGTTGTGGAGAGGTGGCCGTTGTAGAGAGGTTAAAACAAGAGTGAATGTATGGACTGTCCGCCGGGACAAAAGAAAGTGGCCGTTGTGGAGATGTGGTCGTTGTGGAGAGGTGGCCGTTAGTAGAGGTTCGACTGTATCAAAAATTTCCCGGCGGTACCCCCCTACAAACTCGGGAGGCACTCGAAAGTTAGTACGCGCAAGGAAAAGGAGACATCTGCACGCAGGCTATCCCCTCCCCTTTCGCACTTATTACGGACAGTTTTGTTTGTCCCGACGAAAAGCTCATATATTTTATCTTACATTACAACGGTCACTTTTCCGCTCTCATACAAAGTTAACCTCGCTTATCTGTGCACTGTATATTGTCATGACATGTTTGACCACTGTCTTGCTCACTGTGCTGCGTGGCAGGCGTAACACAAAAGTTTCACTTCCTTGGTCTTTTACTGCAGTCATTAGACGTTGCTTAATACGGACAATTGTTCGTGTCCGTCTTATCCGGGTTCCACTGTACATACGAGGCGTTTCAATCACAGTCAAAACAAAGGGATTTGACTTCACGAAACTGAAAAAAAAAACCTGCCAAAAAACCCCTGCAAACTGTCAAAGCTATTTGCCTTTATCTCTGTAATTGTGTAATAACCCGACCAATTACACGCCGCGAAATTATTGACATATTATAAATAGACGACGAATTATTACACAAGAATCCATCAAAGAACAGTTCTCATCTTGACTCTGCTCATATCCTAGCTAACTGAACTGGGTAATTACAGTACACTGCACGATTCACGTTTAACGTAACAAATTTATTAGGTCACTTTTAGCAACACTCTGCTCTCGTAAACTAGCTCGCCGACTTGTCAGTTGCGGACAACAAACTCTGTTCAGTTTATTTACCTTCATGTCATTTTGATCAGTACATCTAATGCACCAGTCAATATAAACCCCCGCACCCCCCCGGCCGGGACATAGCGGGGCATTTGACAGGCACTTACTTCAAAAGTTGTTTAACGCCCCGCACCTGTGGCAGCTTTTTTGTTCTAATGGGAATAAATACCCCCGCTCAAATGCCCCGGTCCTTTCGGAAATAGCGTAAGCTTTATAATAATTTAGCCTATGGATTTTAGCAAAAAACAAAGATATTGTACAAAACAAGAACGTTTATTAAAAATCCGCAACGATTCGCCTTGAGCAATTTTGCAATTATTGATCCGCAAAGATCTGAGCTCAATAGATCCGCAAAGATCTGCATAATTGATCCGCAAAGATCAGCTCCTTGATCTGTAGGATCAGCGCAGAATGTGATGAAGACATGATTGCAATCACATGACATCCTGCCAAATCCCTGAGGGCCCCCCTGCAGTACGCCAAAGGGGGAAACCGCTGGCTACATTGACTGGAGATTAACTTTGCTTAATTTCATTAACCACATTTAACAATATTAAAAATGGTGATACAGATCGACATTCATTTTCACAGTCATTGCGTAACCATGCGGTGGAACACTGAGGAGCTTGAACGCCCACACACTAGCACTGTGCATGGTACTGGCCAATGAGACAGTCTCTGTTTAACATGCTCTAATAGAACATTGAAGTACATGCACCAGGCCACACTCACGAGGTCCAATATCTCGACCCAGTCTTCTCTGAAAATTATCGTGCCAGTCTCTCCGCCGTCAGAGGAAAATGCCCCGCTCCATGCCCCGGCTCTGCCCCGGCTGATTTTGTACGAAGTTCAAAAGCTTTCAAAAGCCCCGGTAGCCGTGCCTCTCAGTGTCGTCAAATCATTTCAAATTCCCCGCTAATGCCCCGCTATGTCCCGGCCGGGGGGGTGCGGGGGTTTATATTGACTGGTGCATAACAAGACTTAAAACCCAAGCTAATTTGAATACAATCACCCACTGTTTTCTTAAACAACGGAAACTGTGCTCAAATGAGATGATCTTATCTTTCGTCTACAAACCAAGCAGATATAAAATCATTCCTCGTTTCGAAAAAAATTTAACACACTTAACAATAGTAGATCTAAAATCCATTTTCTAATATCATTTTGTCACGATGTCCAACGTCAGACTCCCGAAAGCGCGGTGAATTAATTTTCTGCAATCCAGCACGCGGCTTTGATCATTCGCAGCATTCATGCTGACATAACAAAATTCTCAAATCACTCATCACTCATACTCTTCTGATTGTCGTCATACTGTAATATCTTTGTTTACACAGCAGCATTCGCGCTGACATAACAGAATCTAAAAATAATTATATAATTCACTGTGTAAGGTACGGGTCGCACTACAGCCAATTTTGACCAATTTTGTTTATTCAAGTGTCAAATCTGTCAACACGTAACGTAAAAATCGTAAAATACAGTGCGACCCCCAGTTTCAATTTTTTGCCAATTTTTTTGCGAATTGCCAAATTTTCGCCAATCTTCAAAGAAGCCGAAGTGTTGCCCTGGAGGCGACCAAATTTTTGAAAATCACACAATTTTGTTATTTTAGCCCGTTTTAGCCATTAAACTGTCATTCACGCAAGATGCTATGTTTTGATAATTAAGATTCGCTAGTTTAGCGCGTGCAATTACGGGACAAAATAATTTTTTACCTGGTTCATCTGACTCTTTTAATAATTATTTCGACCGGAAAACGAAGAGCATGAACATCGATATAATACGCCGCGAATGTCTATGACTACACTGGGTCTGATCGAAACCAAATTTACCGGCGGCAATTTGGAGAACAATTCGTCTCAAGTTCAAAACAATCTCCTTCGATTGCAATTGAAGCCAGCAGCAAGAAACGACGAAAACCAAAAAGCGAAGTACGAAACCTGGTCCTAAGCCGTTTAAGTTTACATTTACATCAATCAGGAGAGTTTTGGAAAACACATCTTGGTTTGAGTGCGACCACCACCAAAATTTGGCACTTGCGAATTTTTTGCAAATTTTTCCTCGCCAAAAATTACAAAATTTTTTAAGTAAACAAAATTGGCTGTAGTGCGACCCGTACCTAAAACTCGCGCCGTGATTGGTTTAGAACTGTTATCTATTAGAGTACAGACGCACGAATGACGTCACGAAGCGGGAAAACGCGCGGGCGCCCTGCCTGCTCCAACAAATCCTTCGCTCAAAACAGAGAAATATTTTTCGTCAAACTGGAAATATTCCGTAGGAAATTCAATGTTGTTCAATTGATACGAATTTTAAATCGGCTGTTCAAGCTTGGCTAGAACTTGGAGGAAAATATGATGGTCCTTTAGCTCATAATTTGTGAACAGAATCCGATAAATTTAGCGGGATTAAGCTTATCGTTCGCCGTTTATAAGCGACTTGCAACGGGATTTGGACTGGAATAATTCAGATTGTTTTTCCTCATATCAGGACGGAATAGAGGTTAGTCTCTAAATATTTGCTTTTCGAAACATTTGCTGAGTTGAGCTGTAGTTTATTTTAAGCCGTTTAGTTTTCACAAAGTTTTATTTGAGTGCATGAAAACACTGTGGCCTAAACTCGATGTTTGTTGACATAATTTTTATCGGCTTATTTAGCGTACATTCAAGTGAAAATCCGAAGCGAATATCTCCAAAATTATATAAAACAAATAGATTCCATGTTGCCGTGGGTCTGTTCAGTAATAGATCACAGAAGACGTCAAAATGTGGTAAGAACATCAGTGACCTTGCGGCGAACCACAACATATCAATCACGTAGAAACCGAAAACCTCTGTTGTTGCTGTGAAATTTTGCATTCAACTCCTCGACAATCTTTTAAAACCAGTACTTTCTAAAGTTTTTACTCTCCTGCCTTCGTGGTATGATACACAAACTGATTAACTAGATATTTCTTCTTCTCGGACTGAAATTTTAAACGACTTGCATGTTTCTTGCCGCTTTTCCCGACTGTCACTGTCACTTTTTAGCGCAAACTTGTACCCGATCGGACGTGCACTGTTCACTGCTTGTAAAGCAAATTGTGCTACTCAAACATCAGTATAGGTGCTGCTAGCAGGTAAAATTTTGGACCGGTACAAGTTGTACGGACCGAGGCAAGCGAATAATCATCGCGCGCTGTAACCTTGAGATTAATGTGTGTGAATTGACGAATCTGTCAGTTTTGACGCTTGACAAAATTTTGTCCTGCTCTGGGGCAGGATGACGGCGCCTTTGAAGTTTGGTAAGGCTTGACAAAATTTTGGTAGGAAAAAAATCGCCGTTCGCACTTGTGAAACGGAACTGATGACAGATATTTTTGCAAAACAAACAAAAATTCGCCTAGTGCGGCCGGGCCCTAATCAAACAAATGAATTGTACGAAGGACTCTAAAAGACCGGCGGTTACTCAACAAAAGCTTCAACAATGTGACTCAATCAAACGCGACCCTGTTCGTGCAGTTGTCAAAGAAATACACCTACGTAAATAAAAACATTTAAAAACAAACGTGTCTTTCATATTTATTTTGCAACGCAATTTCTCTCCATATAGCCTCACTAAAGATGCCAATCTTCTTTTTAAGCATTGCACTTGACACCACTGTCAATGAAGCGAAACAATCGAACAATGCCATATCATGTTCAGTTATTCAAAGAATTGTTACAAAAATAAAGTGAATGAAAAGCTCTAATTCGCTAACTGGTGTAGTCTGGAAATGAAGCCTGAATCAACGAAGATAACATCGAAGGTCCGCCATTTGTAGATTTGCTGGGTGACATATTTTAACGTTAACGATAAATTCGACCTAAAACCCTCATACGGAATTTAATCCCCAGGCTCTATCAAAATGAGAGAAGACTGGGTACCCCAATAATGAACTGCAAAAGGGCTCAGCATGTGTGTCAATATTGGATAAAATGGACCGAACAGAGCCAGAGGTCACAGAAGAGCGAAATAGAAAGGCCGCAGCAAAATCCTGTCAATCGATAGATACATTTGTCCGTAAATTGTAAATTACATGTCACATAAAGTTTCTTGCAATTGTTTGTCATTAATCCATTTTGAATTTAAAAAGTGCAAGAAATTTTTATGTTTATACGTTTGCTTTTTGCTGCCTGGTTTCATATCAAAACGCACGAAATGCGAAATACAGTCGAACCTCTCCACAACGGCCACCTTGGGGACAGAGGTAAGTGGCCGTTGTAGAGAGGTGGCCGTTAT
Source organism: Desmophyllum pertusum (assembly GCA_029204205.1). Taxonomy (NCBI): domain Eukaryota; kingdom Metazoa; phylum Cnidaria; class Anthozoa; order Scleractinia; family Caryophylliidae; genus Desmophyllum; species Desmophyllum pertusum. The sequence goes on along the minus strand of MU826987.1, from coordinate 10,217 downwards.
GGGGAGGTAGGGGTGTAATATGACACCATTTGTTTTTTTGGGGGGGACAACATTTTTATTTAAAAATGCTTATTATAGCATATGAATACGTAACACAATCAAAATGTATCAATAAAACAGAAACCAAAATGATGTTCAGAACAGGAATGTTAACAAAACAAAGCTAGTAAAGTACAGTGAGTACATCAGTTTGTACATCGTTTACTTTCTCTTTCGTGAAATTAAGTTGTCAAGGGTTGTTTGCTTGAGTGAGTGGCTGCGAGGTTCTATTTTAATGTGACTTACTGTGTCACCAGGCATTTTTTTTTTTCAATTTCGCAATGCAATTTAAACACAGAGCCTTATCAGCTGTACTCGATTTACGACTGAAATAAAAATACAGTACTGTAAAAGCGTAAAAAAAATGGAAAATAGAAAAAAATGGGGGCCTTGTACTTTCTAGTATTGTGTGATTCTTCCATCAGTGGCTAAACACGTGCCGCAATATAAGATACTGTATTGCCCGACGATGCGTGGTACAGATGAAGTTGCGTGACCTTTTATTACTGTACGCCAAAAAAGATAGAGTTTTAATGGCCGTTGCCGTTGTGGAGAGGTGGCCGTTGTAGAGAGGTTAAAACAAGAGTGAATGTATGGACTGTCCGCCGGGACAAAAGAAAGTGGCCGTTGTGGAGATGTGGCCGTTGTGGAGAGGTGGCCGTTAGTAGAGGTTCGACTGTATCAAAAATTTCCCGGCGGTACCCCCCTACAAACTCGGGAGGCACTCGAAAGTTAGTACGCGCAAGGAAAAGGAGACATCTGCACGCAGGCTATCCCCTCCCCTTTCGCACTTATTACGGACAGTTTTGTTTGTCCCGACGAAAAGCTCATATATTTTATCTTACATTACAACGGTCACTTTTCCGCTCTCATACAAAGTTAACCTCGCTTATCTGTGCACTGTATATTGTCATGACATGTTTGACAACTGTCTTGCTCACTGTGCTGCGTGGCAGGCGTAACACAAAAGTTTCACTTCCTTGGTCTTTTACTTGCAGTCATTAGACGTTGCTTAATACGGACAATTGTTCGTGTCCGTCTTATCCGGGTTCCACTGTACATACGAGGCGTTTCAATCACAGTCAAAACAAAGGGATTTGACTTCACGAAACTGAAAAAAAAAACCTGCCAAAAAACCCCCTGCAAACTGTCAAAGCTATTTGCCTTTATCTCTGTAATTGTGTAATAACCCGACCAATTACACGCCGCGAAATTATTGACATATTATAAATAGACGACGAATTATTACACAAGAATCCATCAAAGAACACAGTTCTCATCTTGACTCTGCTCATATCCTAGCTAACTGAACTGGGTAATTACAGTACACTGCACGATTCACGTTTAACGTAACAAATTTATTAGGTCACTTTTAGCAACACTCTGCTCTCGTAAACTAGCTCGCCGACTTGTCAGTTGCGGACAACAAACTCTGTTCAGTTTATTTACCTTCATGTCATTTTGATCAGTACATCTAACAAGACTTAAAACCCAAGCTAATTTGAATACAATCACCCACTGTTTTTCTTAAACAACGGAAACTGTGCTCAAATGAGATGATCTTATCTTTCGTCTACAAACCAAGCAGATATAAAGTTCGTCGTTAATTTTAGAAGATATTTTCATATTAAAATCATTCCTCGTTTCGAAAAAAATTTAACACACTTAACAATAGTAGATCTAAAATCCATTTTCTAATATCATTTTGTCACGATGTCCAACGTCAGACTCCCGAAAGCGCGGTGAATTAATTTTCTGCAATCCAGCACGCGGCTTTGATCATTCGCAGCATTCATGCTGACATAACAAAATTCTCAAATCACTCATCACTCATACTCTTCTGATTGTCGTCATACTGTAATATCTTTGTTTACACAGCAGCATTCGCGCTGACATAAACAGAATCTAAAAATAATTATATAATTCACTGTGTAAAACTCGCGCCGTGATTGGTTTAGAACTGTTATCTATTAGAGTACAGACGCACGAATGACGTCACGAAGCGGGAAAACGCGCGGGCGCCCTGCCTGCTCCAACAAATCCTTCGCTCAAAACAGAGAAATATTTTCGTCAAACTGGAAATATTCCGTAGGAAATTCAATGTTGTTCAATTGATACGAATTTTAAATCGGCTGTTCAAGCTTGGCTAGAACTTGGAGGAAAATATGATGGTCCTTTAGCTCATAATTTGTGAACAGAATCCGATAAATTTAGCGGGATTAAGCTTATCGTTCGCCGTTTATAAGCGACTTGCAACGGGATTTGGACTGGAATAATTCAGATTGTTTTTCCTCATATCAGGACGGAATAGAGGTTAGTCTCTAAATATTTGCTTTTCGAAACATTTGCTGAGTTGAGCTGTAGTTTATTTTAAGCCGTTTAGTTTTCACAAAGTTTTATTTGAGTGCATGAAAACACTGTGGCCTAAACTCGATGTTTGTTGACATAATTTTTATCGGCTTATTTAGCGTACATTCAAGTGAAAATCCGAAGCGAATATCTCCAAAATTATATAAAACAAATAGATTCCATGTTGCCGTGGGTCTGTTCAGTAATAGATCACAGAAGACGTCAAAATGTGGTAAGAACATCAGTGACCTTGCGGCGAACCACAACATATCAATCACGTAGAAACCGAAAACCTCTGTTGTTGCTGTGAAATTTTGCATTCAACTCCTCGACAATCTTTTAAAACCAGTACTTTCTAAAGTTTTTACTCTCCTGCCTTCGTGGTATGATACACAAACTGATTAACTAGATATTTCTTCTTCTCGGACTGAAATTTTAAACGACTTGCATGTTTCTTGCCGCTTTTCCCGACTGTCACTGTCACTTTTTAGCGCAAACTTGTACCCGATCGGACGTGCACTGTTCACTGCTTGTAAAGCAAATTGTGCTACTCAAACATCAGTATAGGTGCTGCTAGCAGGTAAAATTTTGGACCGGTACAAGTTGTACGGACCGAGGCAAGCGAATAATCATCGCTGTAACCTTGAGATTAATGTGTGTGAATTGACGAATCTGTCAGTTTTGACGCTTGACAAAATTTTGTCTTACGAAGAAAGTCTTACGAAGGAATGTTAAGAATGCTTCGACGACGACAATAATGGGAACTTGCGCAAGCGCAGTACCCATAAAAATTGTAAGTTTGGAGTGCTCATAACTGATCTGATAAAGACAGTCAGACGTTTCGGGGATAACCCCTTCTTCAGTGTTAGTACGTTTAACGCTTGGCTCGCGATACACGAGTTACTTTTATAAACTGACGAACCTCGTTTAAAAAGAACCGAGCGAGTCTCATTAAGCCTCGATCAAACAGTCTCAACATTTTCTCAACATTTGTTGAGAGCCGATGTTGAGGCCGTTTGACACCCCCTCTTGAGCCGATGCTGAGAAGAGTTTGATTTCGTTTAAACTTTGTTTCAACATCTTCTCAACATTTCTTTCGTTCTCGAAATGTTTTGGCCGTTTTACACGTTCTTTCAATATTGTCATGTTCTCAGTCCCAGACCTCACGCGTCTTACTTGTTGAGCATTTGTTGAGAGGTCGTTGAGGCCGTTTGACACGGCATGGTATCAATATGACTCAACTCGACTCAACAAATGTTGAGACAAAGGTTGAGACCGTTTGATCGGGGCTGTTCGTTATTGAATTAAGACGATTTCCGCTGGACGTTCGAGCAAAAAGTGCAAAAAATTAAGTTACCAAAAAAATACTCATAGCACGGTAACATTTTGAATACAGTTAAGAAGAAATTATCGATAAATTAGCTCCCAAGCTGACCCCGCGAGAGAAGTCATTACATATTTTAATTAAAAATACGCTTCATGTCAGTTCAAAACAAAATGGCGTGCGTTTTTATCATTTTTTACGAGGTTCGACATTAATTTTCTCGAGAATGCTTGAGAATTGAATTGCGGGGTCACTTGGAGAAGTGAATTAAAGTGATATGTTCCAAATAGTGTTCAAAATGTTACCGTGCTATGAGTAGTTTTTTAGTAATTAATTTTTGCACTTATTGCTCGAACGTCGAGCGGAATCCGTCTTAACTCCGATATAACGAACACCCAGTGTTTCGAAACATGGAAGCGTTTCAGTGGGATGACTAAATCCAGTCATTGTAAACCAGGTTATATTTTCTCCACGACCCAAATGCTGTTGGGACTGGAAAATGTGTTCGCTACAATGCTTTCGCTGGAATTCGTTATATCTGAGTTCGTTATTCACGTGAAAATGTCTGATCATTGTCTTTAAAAATCAGTGGCCGGGTTTCTCTGTATCGGGGTTAAAATGATAAACTCTTTAATGAGAAGATTGACTTGATTTTATTTCATTTTATTTTGTAGGATGAAGAGAACGAGTGGATGACGTTTTACAAATACAAATATGTGGTTAAGCTTTTGGAGCCAATACCAAAAGAGTACGTTGTTTTATTCATGTGCTGGGAAATAAATTTCGAGCTGATCTTTTGAAAACACCTAATCGCCATATAACAACTGAGCTGTTTTGGAATATAAAATAATTATAGAGCATTTGAAGACCCTTTATAGAGCATGTTACGGCCGCCATATTGGTATTTCCAAACAAGAGGGTTTTTGGCAGACTCGAAAGAGACTGTCAGAGAATGATGAGGAGAATGTATTACGTTGTTTGTTTATTATTGCCGTAAAGGCTCTATTAACCCGGGGTTATTTAATTTCGAGCCTCGAGAAGGGGCTTATTAGAGATGGGGGCTTAAAAGAGAGGGGGAGCTTATTTAAAATCATAAATTTTCGAGAAAATTCACATTAATGTTTTCAAACTTCACTATTACACTACTAACTAAAACAGAACCGCCTGAGAAATGGGTTATGTATCACCATCTTCTTATACTCTAACTCAACGATAGTTCTGGAAATGACAGACCGCTATTCAATACAAAGTGACTGAAACGCCAGAAAATATTGCTGAATTTACATCAGCCTGACGGAAAGGGGGGTGGGGTCTGGGGGTGGGAGGGGGGAATTAAGGGGGGGGGGGGGTATTAATATTAAGGGGGGCTAAATAGAGCTTTCACGGTATTATCGTTATTATCAGCCCCGTACCTCTGTTCAAATAATAAGAGGTGAATAATCAAAGAACAAAGAAAACCGAACATAGTAAACGATAGGTGTTAAATGCTGTTTTAATTTTTGTTTTGCTAGACATAGAAACATCACGACGAGCACGTCTTTTAAAGGAAGGCTTAAAGAAAAAATTTACAAATGGAAACCAGGTATGAGTGAATTAGTGCTCAGTAAAATTTGCCCGGATCCCAGAGTCCAGACTGCCTTGTCAGACCGCAATATTGAAATATAAGACCATACTCCAAGTACATGTATGACTCCGGGGGGGGGGGGGGGGGGTACTCCCTATAATGGACTATACGGGGAGGCTCCGCCCGAAAGGGGTCCTTTTTTAGGCTCGAGGTATGTGAAAGGGTAGGGATTTCACGAGTTGAAGTATATGAAAGGGTAGGGATTTCACGAGTAAATGATATTATTGTTTGCATGGTTAACATCTCTACCGTAATGCTTGATGATTTCTGGTGATATATATTGTTCATTAAGTTCATTACAAGGATATAGAAAAGGGATGCAGTGCTTCTACTGTAGGTATGTGAAAGGGGTACCATTTTCATAATTTCTATGGAAGGTATATGAAAGGGGTACCTTTTTCTGTGAAACATGGTATATGGAAGGGTAAGGGTTTGAACCTCTGGGCGGAGCCTCCCCGTATAAAACTTTTTTGAGTACCCCCCCCAGGGTATGACTAACAAGATTCTTACTGCGCATACATTTTAACATTGTTAGGTAATCTCGGCCAGCTTTGAGCATTTGTACGTCCGGCAGTAGATGCTAAGTATATTTATGTTCACAATGAAGCGAAGTCTATCTACAATCCTAGTTAGTGGCTTATCAGGCTGGCGCTTTCCATAGCATGAAGCGACTAGGAGTATCGCTACTCCCCTGGGCCCAGTTGTTCGAAAGCCGATCAACGCTTATCCAGGATTAACAAATAATCGAGGTTCCAATTTCTCCTATATAAATGTGGTTTTCCATGATAATATTTTGTGGAGTTTGACATTAGTCAAAGTCAAAACTAAAGAGCAAAAAATATAAACAGAAAATTTCACTGAAAAGTTACAAAACTGAAATCAAAATTCACGCTAATCCAGGATTAGCTTAATCGTGCTTTGAACAACCGGGCCCTGGATGGGATGCTAGTCCATCGCAATATCCCCCCAACATTTTTGTAAGATTGTCCTGAAAATTCGCCGGTACGCATTTACTCGAGCTCCTGGGCGGAGAGAGGCAATGTGAGTGTTAAGTACCTTGCCCAAGAACATCACGGCCAGGGATCGAACCCGGACAGCTCGATCTGGAGTCCAACGCGATAACCATTAGGCCACCGCGCCTGCTATTTACCTCATAAGTGTCCTGCGTTAATTCCTCGATAGGAAATTAGAACAAGGAGTAATAACTGTAATTTTCCATTCAATGCCAGAGCGAAAATGACGGAAGGCAACGATGCAGACCCAGTAGTTGAAAGCAGTATTAACCCTTTCACTCCCAAAAGTGCTAAGTTCAAAAACTGAAGAAAAATTGAATTTCATTTTGCCAAATTGTCAAAAACAATGGCAGTACTGCCCAATAGCTTTCATTTGAATGGTCACACACAAGGGTGTTATCCACAGACTCAAAAAGGTACAACCATATTTATTGACTCAATGTTTGACTCTGGGAGCGAAAGGGTTAAGCTTACCTAGGATTAGCGCCAACTCCATGAATGCATTTTCAAAAGTTATCAGTAATCATTTCTAGGTTACTTAGTGTTAATTCGAACAACTGGACCAGCACGCCAATAAATCAAATGAATTGTTATGAACACAGGTGTCTCAACAGTTTTGTCCGGGATTGTAACTTGTATATCAGGACATATCGGAATAAAAATTAGGACAGCTAGATCTATTTAATAGTCATTGTGACGATTGAAAGCTTCTGAAGCTTGTTTCATGTAATTTTAACACTTCTTTCTCCTCAGAATTCAAGTATTCAACTCGTGTCATTAGCACATACCTTATCAGCTTTATCGGAATGTATGAGGTAAGTTGGATTGCAGTCACCATAAAATCAGTATAACCAGAGGTCTATAACTAGAGGTTTCCATCTCTGGTATTGGGTCTTGGCCCATCAGATTCGCAGTTAGGCTATTTTTAGACATTTTTTCGCGCGAAACCAGCAGCCAATCACGTTGAACCATTTTTGATATGCGAGCGCTACTCAAAGGCAGAAACTTTGCCGGCCAAGGAAAAGCCGCGAAAAGCGTCACAGCAGAATGTAATAATTGTTTAAATACTTCACTAAATTTAGGTCAAACTTCGGTATACTTTTTGGTAAAATTATAAATCGACTGAGTGATTTTTCAGTTCAATCTAAATGAAGCATGATTTGTATGAATTCGGCGGCAAAACTTCTGGCGCGGTGTCCATGCAGTTGGCAAGTTGAATGAAAAGAATTGAAAGCAAGACAAAGTTTTCTCCGCGGATTAATCTTCGCTCAATCTCTCCAAAGTTTCGTATATTCTGGAAAATTGTGCAGATGGTTTAGCTTAACATGGGAAGATTCGAAATAATTGTCGAGCTGAACATTATATTCATTTTACAAGTTGAACGGACAGCTATACGCAGCCGAAGGTTTCACTTGTTTACATGTATACGGCGGGCAAAACTTGCGCGACTACAGAATTAACGAACGTCTGAGCTTAAAATCAAGTTCATTGAAGTAAAAGAACAAGGAAACCCTCAATATCTACATGGATGGAAAGAAAGAGAGTGGTCTTCGAAGAGAATTTCACTGTGAAGTGATCTTTGAATGATTGACTGTCACGAACGCTTGACGAACTGCCGTAAGCTTATAAGCTTTATATATCTGATCTGATCCATGGATATTTATTGTGCTGATTTTAAAACCTTAATTCAGCTGGAATTGACAAGCCTCTTCGAAATACAAGGTAACAATACTGAATAGACTAAGCTTAAACTTGTGTTGTAAACAGGTTTTCATTCTTTGGTCTGATCTTCCCGTAAATTAATTTCAGGCTGCCTTTAGTGCTCTTTCAGTCGCATTAGTTGTACATTTTACAGGCATTTTCCATTAAATATTTCGTTTCAAACTTCGTGCATTATTTAGTAGAGTCAACTTTTGTTTGATTTAGAAGGGCCAAGGCTTTTTACTTAGTGATTTTAGCCATCGTTTCAATCGACGAACAAACCGTCTTGAACAAAAATTGTCGAGCTAGCGCGTTCACTGACCATATTTGTCAGGCACGGTGCGTGATTGGCTGCTGGTTTCGCGCGAAAAATGTCTAAAAATAGCCTAACTACGAATCTGATGGGCCGCGCGCAATGCTAGATGGAAACCTCTAGTTATAGACCTCTGGTATAACCTGTGAAGGTATATGTATCCGTGAAGGTTAAACTCCCAACAAGAATCATCGAAAAATCGACAAATCTAATCCTAGCAGTATGCGGCAGTATGCGGAATGTTTGTCACACTTGAACCTAGTTACATGGCCTAGAGCGTCCGACCGGTGTGCGGAAGGTCATAGGTTCGACTCCTGTTGGGGGAACTCGGATTTTTTGTTCCGAGTAGCCGTTGTGTCACTGACAGAATAATATCTTTCTCATATTTCTGCCAAGCTTAAAATATACCATCATTTCTTTCAAAGAATCAACTATGTTTTTTAAAATGAATTACAATTGTACATATCGTAGGCCAAGGTGGAAGCTATGTTTGAGAGACTTTGAGAGACTGCTCCGACGAAAGGCAAACGCTCGAAACGTTAGCTTCTAGAAATTCGCTACGGCGGCGAGTTGATAAACAACTAATTATGTTTGAGAGAGGTGTTGTCGAACCTTAAATAATTCAAGACTGTCCAAGCTCAACTTTCTTTTGCGAGACCAGAGTGTTGAATTACGTATAGTTTCATAACGCGTCCGCATCCGTCTCCCATATAAAAGTGACGTGAAGTCCCTTCCTCGGAGGTGGTTGCTGCTGTGATCATGAGGTTTCATGTGTGGCGAGTGTGCGCATAGGGGAGGTGTCCTTTATGGAGGTTCGACTATAATTTTCCTACCTGGTCTAATTGGCATTCATAATTTACTGGTCTTTATTGTTTTTTTGTTTTTTTTAATGAAACTGGGTGCGATTTCAAGTGTTATAGGTCATTCTAACGACAATAGAGTACTAAAGTCATGACGTTACAAAAATTAAATTTGCCAAATTATGGAATTTTGATCAGCTATTCGGAGGACACACATTCAAAAACGTCCACTTGCCAAATTTAGCTCTCCATTGCATTTTGCGATGAGAGATGTGGGCACTTCAGATTTTAATTTTACCATACAAACCATTCAAATTTTGCGTCTGTTCCTTCAGTTTTAGAACAAGCGCAAAATTAGAGAGGTTTGTAAGGGACGGTACCAACTTTTGAACCTCTATATCTTCTGCTCTATTCGTACTAACAAATTTAAATTTTCTGGCTGATCACACAGCGGCAATCTTTCTAATGATTTTGAGGCTTGATAAAAATAATTGAAAATTTGTGACGTCACACTTTACACTCTATAGTACCTGGTTTGAACCGAAAATTATTAATAGTCCGTCTTGTGTGATCGCTTTGGTGAGGGAGTAATAAAGGACTCGCTGTTGTCGGTAAATGACGTTTCGTCAACCTGAGTCAGTATAAAAGTGACGGGGGTGTTCGTTGTACCTTTTAGGCGTTAAAATTCGTGGTTTGGTGCCGCTTAGGGTGTTAAGATCTAAAATGGCTACTGTTAGAGGTATTCCGGTACCATTTGGGTATTAGGCCCGAAAAAAATATCACAGGTACTAGTTTTGTCTTAGACGTTGGCACCTCTTATAGGTTGAACATGAATTCTTAGAATTGGTACCTCTTAGAGGTGAAAATGAATTCGAGCCACATTTTGGTACCTTTTAGGATTTTTTTTGTCAAAATTTCTGACGATCACCCCCGTCACTTTGATATGGGAGTCCCCCCCCCCCCCCCCCCCCCCTCCCCAATGGGGATGATTCAAAAACAGCAATAATAATTTCGATTTGGCATAGAGGCAGGGATATGATGGCATAACCGCACT
>MU826986.1:0-23375 GCA_029204205.1 Desmophyllum pertusum | reverse complement strand
AAAGTTGGTTAGGTACTTTAAGTAGGGTTATTCAAAGTGTATCATTAATTAACAAGTGTAAAATAAGCATGTCACTATGTTGATACCATGTTTAATCTAATAGTATCGCCTTGTATAACTATGTATCACTATGTATCACCATGTATAGCCATGTATCACCATGTATAGCCATGTATAGCGCATGGATAGCCATGTATCGCCATGTATCGCCATGTATCGCCATGTATTCACCATGTATAGCCATGGACCACCATGTATAGCCATGGATAGCCATGTATCGCCATGTATAGCCATGTATCACCATTGTATCGCCATGTATCGCCATGTATCACCATGTATAGCCATGTATAGCCATGTATCGCCATGTATAGCCATGTATCGCCATGTATAGCCATGTATCGCCATGTATCACCATGTATCACCATGTATAGCCATGTATAGCCATGTATCGCCATGTATAGCCATGTATCGCCATGTATAGCCATGTATCACCATGTATAGCCATGTATCACCATGTATCGCCATGTATCACCATCTATTCCATGTATCACCATGTGTAGCCATGTATCACCATGTATCGCCATGTATAACCATGCATCGCCATGCATGTATCGCCATGTGTAGCCATGTATCACTATGTATCACCATGTATAGCTATGTACCACCATGTATCACCATGTATCGCCATGTATGGCCATGTATAGCCATGTATCGACATGTATCACCATGTATCACCATGTATAGCCATGTATCACCATGTATCGCCATGTATAGCCATGTATCACCATGTATCGCCATGTATCGCCATGTATCACCATGGATAGCCATGTATCACCATGTATCGCTATGGATAGCCATGTATAACCATGTATCGCCATGTCTCACCATGTATCGCCATGTCTCTCCATGTATAGCCATGTATCACCATGTATTGCCATGTATAGCCATGTATCACCATGTATAGCCATGTATCACCATGTATCACCATGTATCGCCATGGAGAGCCATGTATAACCATGTATCACCATGTCTCACCATGTATAGCCATGTATCACCATATATAACCATGTACCACCATGTATAGCCATGTATCGCCATGTATCTCCATGTATCGCCATGTATCACCATGTATAACCATGTATAGCCATGTATCACCATGTATAACCATGTATCGCCATGTATAGCCATGTATACGCCATGTATCGCCATGTCACACCATTATGTATAGCCATTGTATCACCATGTATCACCATGTATCGCCATGGTATAGCCCATGTATTCGCCATGTATCTCCATGTATCACCATGTATCGACATGTATAACCATGTATCGCCATGTATCGCCATGTATCACCATGTATAGCCATGTATCACCATGTATACCATGGATAGCCATGTATAACCATGTATCAGCCATGGATCACCATGTATAGCCATGTATCACCATATATAACCATGTACCACCATGTTATCACCATGTATAGCCATGTAGCAGCCATGTATAGCCATGTATCGCCATGTATCTCCATGTATCGCCATGTATCTCCATGTATCACCATGTATCACCATGTACTAACCATGTATCGCCATGTATCACCATGTATCACCATGTATAACCATGTATAGCCATGTGTGCACCATGTATAACCATGTATCGCCATGTATAACCATGTATCGCCATGTATCTCCATGTATCACCATGTATAGCCATGTATCACCATGTATCACCATGTATAACCATGTATAGCCATGTATCACCATGTATAACCATGTATCGCCATGTATAGCCATGTATCGCCATGTATCTCCATGTATCGCCATGTATCTCCATGTATCACCATGTATAAGCCATGTATAGCCATGTATCACCATGTATAACCATGTATAGCCATGTATCACCATGTATAGCCATGTATCCCCACGTATAGCCATGTATCGCCATGTATCTCCATGTATCGCCATGTATGGCCATGTATAGCCATGTATAACCATGTAATAGCCATGTTATCACCATGTATCACCATGTAATTGCCATGTATAACCATGTATCCGCCATGTATAGCCATGTATCGCCATGTAATTGCCATGTATCACCATGGAATAGCCATGTATCACCATGGATAGCCATGTATCGCCATGTATAGCCAGGTATCGCCATGTATAGCCATGTATCACCATGTATAGCCATGTATCACCATGTGATCGCCATGGATAGCCATGTATAACCATGTATCGCCATGTCTCACCATGTATAGCCATGTATCACCATATATAACCATGTACCACCATGTATAGCCATGTATCGCCATGTATCTCCATGTATCGCCATGTATAGCCATGTATCAGCCCTGTATCTCCATGTATCGCCATGGTATCTCCATGTATCACCTATGTATAACCATGTATAGCCATGTATCACCATGTATAACCATGTATCGCCATGGTATAGCCCTGTATCGCCATGTATCGCCATGTCTCACCATGTATAGCCATGTATCACGCATAGTATCACCATGTATCGCCATGGATAGCCCTGTATCGCCATGTATCGCCATGTATCAGCCATGTATCGCCATGTATAGCCATGTATCGCCATGTATCGCCATGTATCACCATGTATAGCCATGTATCACCATGTATAGCCATGTATCACCATGTATCACCATGTATCGCCATGGATAGTCATGTATAACCATGTATCGCCATGTCTCACCATGTATAGCCATGTATCACCATATATAACCATGTACCACCATGTATAGCCATGTATCGCCATGTATAGCCATGTATCGCCATGTATCTCCATGTATCGCCATGTATCTCCATGTATCACCATGTATAAACCATGTATCGGCCATGTATCACCATGTATCACCATGTATAACCATGTATAACCATGTATCGCCATGTATAACCATGTATCGCCATGTATCTCCATGTATAGGCCATGTATCACCATGTATCACCATGTATAACCATGTATAGCCATGTATCACCATGTATAACCATGTATCGCCATGTATAGCCATGTATCGCCATGTATCTCCATGTATCGCCATGTATCTCCATGTATCACCATGTATAACCATGTATAGCCATGTATCACCATGTATAACCATGTATAGCCATGTATCACCATGTATAGCCATGTATCACCACGGTATAGCCCATGTATCGCCATGTATCTCCATGTATCGCCATGTATGGCCATGTATAGCCATGTATAACCATGTATAGCCATGTATCACCATGTATCACCATGTATTCCTATGTATAACCATGTATCGCCATGTATTGCCATGTATAACCATGTATCGCCATGTATCACCATGGATAGCCATGTATCGCCATGTATTGCCATGTATTGCCATGTATAACCAGGTATCGCCATGTATCGCCATGTATAGCCATGTATCACCACGTATAACCATGTATCGCCATGTATCTCCATGTATCTCCATGTATGGCCATGTGTCGACCATGTATCGCCATATATCACCATGTATAGCCATGTATCACCCTGTAATCACCATGTATCACCATGCATCACCATGTATAGCCATGTATCTCATGTGACTCAGTACAAATGACAATATACTTAACCTAAAAGCTAGCTAACCATTAATAAGAGGTCAACTTACAATCATAAATTACAATGATAAACATACAAAGTGAGAAAATGGCATATGAATAGTTTTTTCTTTTAAGGGTGGGGGGGGGGGGGGGCTCCCTTATGAAAGGGACTGGGATGCTCGTCGCCCTTGCCGAGAATTTTGAATTAAACCTCTAAAGAAGACCAATCTGGGCGTGGCTCAAGCTTTATATGACTCCTAAAAAGATACCATTCTAAAAAGACAGACAAACAGAGTTATAGTGACTTTAATTGCAATCATATCCATATACGTTAGTATACCTTCTAAACGATACCTTCTAGGACATTTAGGGCCACAGGTTCATCAGGCCACTGGTTCATCAGTGTAAACTTGTTAAAGTTGTTACCTTACTTACTTACTTACTTACTTACTTACCTTGATGGCTAAAAATGTCGTCGTTTCGTCCTGAACTGACCCTAAGTGAGACCAAAACCGTAATTTAGAGCCTAAACGAGACGACAAGCATCCCCGTCAACTTTTATATGGGAGTCCCCCCCCCCCCCTCCCCGGGGTGGAGTGTTATATGTAACTCCTAGTTTAGCTTTTAAGACTACAAGAGATGGAAAAACATTAGAGTATTTACATTTATAAATAAAGTATTTAGTAAGTAATACGTAAATGATTTACCTAAAGTTAAGTTATTCTACCAATGTAATTGGAAATTGTTGTCAAACTACCCTGGAAGTACGTTTTATTGGCATGTATAAAGTTACATGATTGACAGTTCAATGATCACGTGACTTGGACATGCATTCCAATTACATTTGATAACTTGTTTGGGTAAGTAGAAAACTTAAATGAGAAGCTTTTTCGCAGGCTATTTGGTCACGTCATCGGTTGCCATGGAAATATCAATGTGAAATAAAATTGTCTTGGGTAGTCATTTACCATGGCCAAGTTAGAAAACGTTTGGTAGGCATTGTTACAAAAACTGTTTGATTGCATGATAAAACACCAGAAAAAATAACAGGTAAAAGAACTGGCAGAAAGAAATGTTTTTTCCAAATTATAGCTTTGTAGACTGCGAGCAGTCCCGCTTTCGAATAGTAGAGCGAAATCTACCGTTAGCTCTACTATCCAAACGCGGGACTGCTCGCACTCTATATTTTAAATATTTATAGTCTAAACCCTATTGAGCGGTCACCTATTAAGCGACCAACCCCGATTAAGCGGCAGCTATTAAAGTCCCAATATCAGTATAATATAACACTGTAAATAAACCCCTATTAAGCGGCCAACCCCTATTAAGCAGCCACTTGCTATTTCCCCGAGGGTGGCCGCTTAATAGGGGTTCGACTGTAGATATATCTCCGTTGTCCATCAACATGTTTTTTATTTTATTTTTGCCTTTCTACAACTTAGATCGTTGGAAGACAGAAAGACAGCAATGTCTGGGTTTTTAATAGCCATGTCCCAAGTTGACCAGGATGGTCTTGCAATTCCTCCAGGGGAGAGACAATTTTATCATCTTGGATGATGAAAAAATTATTGATGTCCCCCATTTTGACAGGTGAGAACAAACCAAACTCAATAAGGAGACTGGAACTGGATTATGGATTACAATTTTTGACTCTGATCAATCGTAGAAAGTAGTAGCAGTCTAAAAAGGCTATTTTTTTTATTTTTTTCCTTCAGATCTAAGAAATTAAACCTAGTCAAGATTGCGGCTGTGCAAAACTTAAGGGAATTAAGTGCAATAGAACGCGAAAGTTTATTCATGTGGTCTTACTGAGAGCTTTAAAAAATGAAGAAAGCAAAAAAATCTGTATCAAAATAGATGTAGGAACTAAAATATGAATTAGGCCATAATTTTGTCATCCATACATAGCGAAAGGATACTTTCGGAAATAAAAATTGCCATTGCTGGAAGTACATTGGTGGGATCGACTAGACTGCAGACTGCCAGACTGCAGCGCGGGAGGTCGCGGGTTCAAATCCCGGCCGGACCACAAACCAGGTGCTCAACTCCTTGTCTCAGTTCAGATGATCGCGTCATTCGTTGGGTGGCGACGTTGAGCCGTTGTCCTTGTCCTCCTTTCCCGTCCCACTCCCGCCGATTGCGCTTTGCGCTAGCGCTCGAACTCCTCTCATCCCTCTCCTTTCTGCCGCCTGCCACGCAGACTAACATCTCCTCATATCACTGTTAGATTATACATTTGATTATTTGCAGATGTCGATGATGGAAGGTCATTGAAGGAATTGGTTATTGCCTCTCAAAGAACTAACGAGCAATAACTTTGGACAAGCAGTCCTAACTCTTGGTTGTGTTGGTCCTGGGGGCGAACTTCGACACAATACAATCGATATTAGGTGGATGTGCCATGGGAGTCCTATATGGACATCCCATGTTCGGGTAAAACGACGGTGCTCAAAGGCAGCACTGTCAGTAATTGGGCAGAATGATGTCCTTCAGCGTAAGTGATTTTTCTTTCATTATGAACATTGATTTAATTTAGTATTGCAGTTGTAAATAGCAGAAGATTGAAAGAACTTGAATTGGTTCTTTATTGTTTGAACCTTACATCAAAGATTCTTTTATAATTTAAGAGTTAATATTAAACTTCAAAGCCATATTTTCTGCAAATGTTAAGAAGTGACGGGGTATATTGCATCACATATTTTGGTCTGAAATAGGTTAAGGGTTTGAAGAAGCAGGCCGCACACCCCCACCAAAAATTTCAGGGAGTGCCCCCCCCCTCCCCCTCCTTCTCTCCCCGCGGATGTATACTTAGTGAAATGTTTAATTTTTAATCTGTTATGGTTTTCGTAGGGACAACTTTCAAAGGCATCATGAATTTGTTGTCAAAACAAACACTTCCAATTGGTTGGGATGACCCTGAAAAACATGCTGAGATGAAAGAGGTCTCAGTGGCTGTATTCAATAAGGTAAGTCGAAAATCATACAAATGATTTGTTTTCTTCTTATTGTTTGAAATTTAAGATCATTTAATACAACTGTAATATATTGTGCTTAATATTTGGTTTTTGGTTTTGAATTTATAAAAAGTCTGATTTTTATTCAGTTACTGATCTAGGGAAGAAGTATGGCATTCAGCATTATGTTGGCTAATTTAAAAATGTGCTGTAGTCTGTCACATAACATCAATAATGGTACCAGCTACACATAATTAATACGAATATAAACCCCATCCAAGTTTTAAAAGTTTAATTGAAGTTACATAATTCAATACTCTATTTTGCGGTGTAAATATTTGACATAAAAGTATTTGAATGATTGCAGGGTGGTGACACAACTATTAGAGGAAGAGGTTTTCCAAGGACAACCCCTATCCTCACGACGAATCAGGATGCCAGTGAACTAAAGTATATAAATATATCTTATTAGACATTTTAGTGTGTAAGCATCGCGGTATATTCATGCGAGTCTTGCAGTATTTTGGCGAGCAGCCCTGCGTCAAAATACTGCAAAATATACCGCGATACTAAATAAGAGATTTATTGCAGGTTGCAAGTGCAAATTTTTTTGCGAAAATTTTCAAAGAAAATCTAAAGATAGATGGTTTATATTTCTTGGCTTTGCTTGTTCCTGCATGCAGTGTGATGCTTTATACAACTTGTCTCACTCTGTTATTTTTTAAACAGGGTACTTTCTAGGTGGATAAGGATCCCATTCGAAAAACCTTACCCGTCTTTTAGTGGCAAGGAGTTGAGACAAAAGCAAAACTGAAGACTAGCTGAAGCCGCAATAAAGTTCAGCAAAAGCATCTGGGTTTTAACTGCTTTTCTGAATAAGAAGTTGGAGGGTATGATAAATGACCCAGACTATGAGGATGTGGTCGAAAAGTTGGAAGAGCACATCGACGAGGGACAGTTCAGAAGGATGCTGTGTGGACCAGAGGGCACTAGATATGTTTAGCGCCTTGATTTTCGCATGCGAAAAGGTAATTACAATATGAAACAAATTTGCATAACAGGTCCATTTAAGCCCGTAGGCATGCAGTAATGACTGAAACACTGTCTGCTCCCTTTAGTTATTAAATAAGTATATAATTGATAAAAACAAGAAAAGATCATATATACTGATCATCCTCTCTTGATAACAACATACAGAATGCTAGGTATGATGCCAAGCATCCGGCCACTTAAGTTTATAATAATCAAATCTTTCCTTTCGTTGGCGGTCTGAGATTTTTTCAAAAGGAAACCAGGTATTTATACAAAATCGTACAAAGATTGATCGCTTTTAGCTTATAATTATGTAATTCCCCCAAAAAACATTTGAAGCAAGCAGAAGTGTAAGCTATTTTACCGGGTAGATGCTCATTTTGTTTCCCTTAAATTGCGGTTAACAAAAATTATGGCGTCCTCTTTCTTGTAAATGTACTTAATCAGATTTCGAATAATATTCTAGCTTTTTTTTAGATTCTACAGAAAATCGACATGCCGAGTGAGATGACAGTCGTGTGGCAGTGCATGAAAGGACACTGTTTTACCAGGGTATTCTTCTACCAGAGAATTGTTAAGCAAAACCAAATCCAAAGGAGCAGGAGGGCCAATCCAAGAATCGAAGAGGTCGGTCTATCAATCAAAGAAGCTATTAAAAACAATAGCTTTACGAGGGGATGTACGAAAGGTAATTATATTATATGTTAATAGCGCGTTTTTCAATCAAGTGTTGAACGTAATCACGAATTGCTTTGGTTTTGCTTTACTACGCTCTGTGATTGGTTTAGAAAAACTTGCGCCACCTACTCAAACAATCAGATGCAAAACTAAAACCAATCGCGACTTGGTCAGACGTGTTTTCCCGCGCTTTGCGCCGGTTAGGTGTAGTTGCTTCGGGTTCTCATTGATTCATGATTGGCTATTGCAAATGCGTTGGATTTGATTTTATGACACCACTCCAATTTTCCCAAACTTTCTCGAGTGCTTGCATTGGGCGTTGGTGGAACTCGAAATAATTACATTTCCTGTTCTCCAAAACTTCCATGTATGTTTCTATATCTCAATAGAACCTCGGAAAATGTTTTGTATTTCTTAAATATATAATTATAAAAGCAATATATAATTATAATAAGAACCTTCCCAGAGTCCTTTGCAACTGGAAATTTTTCAATGTCAAATAACTTTGTCAATTTGAGGCCAGAAGGGTGAAGCGCCACAAGGTAATAGCACTTACCATAAAATAACTCTCATATCAAACTTAGTGTGATGACGTCATTAGTCACGTGACCACGCCCGAAAGTGCGTTTTTGTTTACTGTGAGAACAGGTCTAAATCAATTGAAAAGTAATCAATATTTTCAGCAAGACATTGATATGGGGAATTTTGAAATGGCCATTAATATTCTGGCATTTTAAATTTAAGGGGGCTATACACGAGTGTAAAAATGTGTGGAAAATTTGTTCAGCTATATCTCACGAAATGTAAGGCGCATAGCAACAAAAATCTACATGTGGATAGATATTTATGTGAAGAACACGTTTTTGAACACGTATCTTACGTGACGTCATCAGTCACGTGACCAGATCGCTTTGAATATTTCAAATTGCTTTAAAAGTACATTATGCTCAATAAAACAGCGCCTTATTCCTGTGAGTGTTAGATATTGAAGTAAAGTTTATCAAAAGGGCGATTATTATTTTTTCTTTTAAATATCAGGGAAGAGCCGCGCATGAGCAGCGTTTGATCATTTTCCTGTTGGCGCTAAATCGGCCACTTATTAATTTAAAACCAAAAGGAGAAATTTATGAGAGGGTTTAGAGCATCCTCTTTTCAACTCGGTTGTCTGTTTTGCAAAATTAAATTTCCGTCATTTGTTTTAAGGCTGTAATAAGTTGTTCCCTGGAGCCTGGTGACTACTATGCATGAAAATGAGGCTGTGTTTTGCCGCCATTTTATCCGTTTGCCTGTTCGCGTCCGGTCGCGTCAGCTCAGTGGCGTGTTTTCGCCGGATTTTTCGCTAGTTCTTGATCTAAAGAAAGTGTTTTGTCGACTCAAGAAATTTTCCTTCGCTTTCTAGCATCTTATTGCTGCTTAAGAGCGAAAAAGTCCTTCGGGTAGCAGACAAAGTGCAGATTCAAGTAGTCGACTGTTGGCCAAAAGAAAGCTAAGTGTCCTTGAGTTTTATTTTATATTTGGCAGGCGAGCGTATAATAGCTTAGCGACGCTAGCGGTAAGGTTAATTTTCCGTTCAATTCGGTTTGTAAGCTTGAGCTTATTTAAATTTTCTGCTGCTAGGCAGGTAGAAAGTTTTGCACCTTTGTTTACGTATTTAATCGTTAACTTCACGACTGTTTTGCATTGTTTCAGTTTAGAAACGAAACGTGAAAACAAGAAGGAACTTGAGAAAGAACGAGCAGGAATCCCAGTACGAAATTAAGCTGAGCTCGGTAAGTGAAAATATGGAAAACACGCCTGTTTGGCGTATTTTTACATTGAAAATTGCTGGCTTACCTTCATTCCAAACATTGCTTTGATTATAGTACGAAATCTATAAACGGCTTTCCGACTGCGCTGAAATACTAGTGAATTATTATGTTTTTTCTCTTCACTTTTCGATACGATATTTCGCTTGCCATGTTTCTCGTCCTAGGAAATTAAAATGTACAGAGGGAAATTGAATTTCTCCATTTGAATCTAGGCGATTTTGTTTCTAATAGTGTCAGTATTGCTTGCGAAGTATAAAAATATAAATCGTCACTGCACATTGTGCATCTTTGAATTAAAATTCCCAGTCCCAAAGCTGAGCTCAATAAACAAACAAACGATTTTCACAAGCTTTTCTTTAGGCTAAAATAGTACGATATCTTCCAGCTTTTACTGAAATACTGGAAAGGTGCCTAGTGAGTTGTTATCTCTTCTCTTTTCGATACGATGTAAATGGAATTGCTGCGTTTGAATGAAGGCCGGCGATTTTATGTTTCTATGCTGTCAAATCTGTGTGCTGAGCAACATTTAAATATAATGTTTGCTTGCTATAAATCATTACAAAAAATTGTGGCCCTTCAATTTTTATGAAAAATATTTTGCGGTTTGTTGCTGCCCGCAGAGGGCAGCCTCCTATTTCTGTCCTGAGTTCCGATTTCAGGATTTCCCTCTGCCGGTAAGATGTTTGTTAGCAGTACCCAGGCCCCTCCGCGTGAAAAGTCTGATTTGTGACGACTATTGCACGCTCGAATTTGCACGAGAAGAGACGATTGTTTGTTTTCGGGATTTCTTTTGCGCGCTCGAGGAGACGCTGTTTTGAGACGCTCTGATGCTTGATTGTTGCCGATTGATTGTTGCACACGCTCTTGCACGAAAGGATCTTGCGTGACATTGTTTTATTACCAAGCCGCCCTGTTATGTTTCAAGCGAACATATGAACTGACCTTTGTGAGATCCGAGTCGCGTGCTCCTTTTTTCTACGATTTCACGCACGCCTAGCTTGCATCGCAGACGGACTTGACCGCCGGTAAATTGGTTTACTTCAATCACATCGACAATTAAATATTTGGACACGTTGCATTGTGTTCACAATAATATTGGTTTACTTAAATTTCCTCGAAAATTAAATATTTGGAAGTAGTGTCCTAAATCTGGCTGTGACATTGTAACAAATGTGTCTGTCACTACCAGATGTTGGTTTTGCGCTTTGTCAGTATAAGGTTATTTTGAGACCCAAATGCACGAAAGGATCTTGCGTGACATTGTTTTATAAAACCAACGATGATAATGAAATTACAAATGTGGCAGCACTTCACTTCCAATATGGTACCCCTAGTTTTAATTTAAATTTTGGACAGAAGAGCTGTTGTGTATTAAAATAGACTATATATATTACAATTCGAGGTTTTAACGCCAGTCAGAAGAGTAAGGCGTTTGTAAACATTGTACTTTTCACTTTTTGTCACGCGTCACACAACTTCAGTTTTCTGATCACAAACAATATAAATACAGACGCTATGGTGCAGTGTATAATATTATAAAAAATAATTGGCAATAATTAAGTTTAACTTAAGTTTATTTTGTTATCAACTGAAAATTGTTTTCAGTAAAATGAAAGTCAAAATCTAGCTGTCTATTTAATCAGGTATATTTAGATGAACTGGGATGACTAGTCTCCTACGCAGCCGTTATTTGTGTCGTCACCCAACTCTTCTCCCCACTAACGGCTGCTCAAATCCGAATCACATTCCTTTCCCGATTTAAGCCAATCACAGTTGCTGTCTTGCAGTGCCATTTTTCGGAACTTGCTCGCGCCAATACACCAATAATAGATTGTGTCTTATCGTGACCTTAGCGTCGGAAACGTCAAGCGAACGCCAGTATGCCGCCTTTTAAATTTGACGCACACCAAACATCAAAATAAAACATGGTTTAACTGAAGACAAATGAATGATATTAAAAAATAATGTTGAAAAAGATTTTCGGCAAACGGTAACAGTCACGTTTTTGCCGATAGGTGTCAAAGTTGCTGCGGCCAAAAGGAAAGGAATGTGGTCCAGGTTAGAGCAGCCGTTAGTGGGGAGAAGCGCTGCATGACGACACAAATAACGGCTGCGTAGGAGACTCAGGATGATAGGAGTACTAAGGAATTTCCTATGCACAATGTCAGGGCTGCAAATAATTTTTTTTTCTTGAAAGAGGGACATGTGTCCGACTAAGAAAAATTTTGGTCGGACAAAACAAAAATGAGGTCGGACATCATATTACAGTATTGCTTGATAAGCGAACCTGCTAATTTAACGCGTTGTCATCGAAGAGTAAACTACATGTAGTTTGCATTTAGAATAAAAAACCTGTTGGCGTTTACGTTGGAAGGCAAAAAAAATTATCCGGACATTGTGTCCGGCCACAGTTTGGATTGCATCGGACATAAGCAAATTTTGGTCGGTCATTGTCCGATGACCGACTGTAATTTGCAGCCCTGCAATGTAGTATTTATAATTTGTTTTCTGTTTCATCTTTTTCATAGATGGAGGTCATGGTCTTATAATAAACATATTGATTGTAGTCAGTAGACAGTGGATTTTACAGGTGAGAGTGAAGAGCATAAATTGAAGGGATACCGTATATCTTTTAAACACGGAGCGAGCCTATAAAAGGAAAGGACACGCCCCGTCTGAAGCACTTTGTTGGCTATTTTTCTCATTAATGGCATGTGGGGAAAGCTGAAACGTCGCACAACAACGGTCGAGAAAAGTTGGGGTTGGTTTATCCAAACAACTAATTGATTTATGTCAAACACAACAAGCTATAATAATAAATATTGAGCGCAAAACAAATATATCTATTCACTGTTAGGAGGAACTGAATGCAAACAATGAATTCCCTTCGCCCATTTCGACATGTACAGTACAGTCCAAATTTTGCGGCTAGCTAAAATTGTTACAAAGCTCAAGCCTGCGATCAAAGAGCCACCTGTTTCCATTTATCTGAGTTTGTCGAGAACTTGAACGAGTCTCGCGAAGATGACTTTGATGGGATTTGCAAAATTATTCAGAATTACAAGCTTTGTGATTGTGCAAAACAACTTGGACAATACTGAATAATTGCACATAATTAGACCTGGGTGAATTAACCAATCAAATGAGACCATTGTGATTGGCAGGCTGAACTCCACAGCCTCGACTGATAGGCTCGCTCCGTGTTTAAACGCATGCAATTTTATTATCTCATTAACAGTATTGATTAAAATTTGGGTGTATGTTAAACCAAGAACAGTGACCCTGGTCAACACCCCCGGAACACCCAGGAACACCAAACATATAAAAAGGTAAAGTCTTCATGAGCGTAGTGGCCCACAACTGCCGGAGCCGGAGCCTTAATCCCAGTTTCTGTAGCATGAAGCAACTAGGAGTATTCCTTAACCCCCTTGGTTGGGATGATAGTCCATCGCAAGTTAGTCCACCCTGGAGCATTTTGTCGCCCGTACTCATTTATACTCCTGGGTGGAGAGAGGCACTGAGAGTAAAGTATCTTTCCCAAGAACACAACACATTGACCCCAGCCAGGGCTCAAACCCAGACCACTCAGTCCTGAGTCCAGCATGCTAACCATTACTCCATTAGGCCACCGCATCTTCCGCCACCAAAAATATACTAAATGCAAATTTCAGACCACTGACCATGTTCCATTTCCCCTTTTGGACCACTTCAGCCATATAATATCTTATTTATTTTCATTTCCTTTTTTCATATTTTTAATTTTCTTCGTATTTGTAATTTTTGGGTGTTTTCGGAGTGTTCTGGGGTGTTTCGGGAGTCTTTTTGGTTTTACATACACCCATAAAATTCACTTTGAAGTCTTCAGAGCTATATTCATCATTTAGGGGAGTGTACTGTAAAGTTATATAGAGGTTATTCAGCGGAAAGTTGTGTAATACGGCTGGGTATTTTTACGAGTCAGTTTTATTTTTCGAGCCTTTAGGCGAGAAAAAATAAACACTGACGAGTAAAAATGCCCAGCCGTATTACACAACTTTCCGCTGAATAAATTGTTTATTATACGACATAATATCTTTCCTAAAATATAGGCTTTCAACAGTGTTTTCCGTAGCGCGCGGTCAAGGGGACTGAGACCCATGTAATGTACGGTCTCATATCTGCGCTCGTCTTTGTGCGTATCCGCACTCCAAAATGCTATGCCGTATAATAATATATATTATTATATAGACACGAGTGTTTTACTGGAAAATAGACCACTCGTAAAATTCATACGAAACTACATCCGGGACCCGAGTGGCGTATTTTCCATATCCTCACTAGTGAGGATATCGATGACGTAATTTCCCGCTTTTGCATGGCTTTTTGTGCAAAGCTGGTTGAAAAATGGCGAGCGATAGATTCGTGAATTCACTTGAAGCTGACACGGAAATCATTCACTGAGGAGTAGGAAAATGCTTAAAACGAAGAAGAAAACTTCATATGACTTAAAATTATTCAAGGAGTTCCTTGAAAGTGAAGACGAAAGGAGAGAAATTCAAGAAAGTCCAGCCATCGAGTTGCAAGAGTTCGCGGATAAAGTTTGTGCTTTTGTGGTTTGTCTATATAATAAAAAGAAAATTACACGGTGGCTTGAAGATATGAATTTTATTTTCTCGTGAATTTTATGAATTTTATTTTTTTTTTATTTTTTTTTTACCACTCGAAAATAAAATTCATATCTTCGCGCCGCCGTGTAATATCCTCTATTTATATAAGCTGTACGTGGGCTAAATATCTGTTATTTGTTCAAAAGGTTTTTTTTGGGTGGGCTTCTTTTGGGGGAAATGGGGGAAGGGAGTTGCGTCTCAAACCTTTTTAGGTGTATATAAAAGAATAAAGCATAGTAAATAGATATCTATTTAAAAGTTGAAAATCCCTTTCATTAATTATCCTTGATCTAGAGCATAATAATTAATAAATAATTAATATTATATGTTCTCTTCTGAGGTGGGTTAATACTGGGTACCAGTATACTGGTCGACCACTTAAGCCCTCTCTCCTCCAGCTGACCTGATGGTTAATTACATTTCTCTGCTTTGTTTTCTCTTCAGATTTGTACTTCAAAACCATTGTAATATCAGGCAGCACTTGTGATGTCAGGAGAATAAATTAAATTGATATTGGTTTGAAATAATTTATAATCTATATAATATATAAAATTGTTGTTTTACTAATTCAGTGGGTGACACTTGATTGATGGTGTTGCAGTTAATCATGACACTAAAAAAAATTGTGGCCAGAAAAAAAAAAGGACCAAATAAAATATTTGAAGAAAGATTTTTGAAATGTGGTGGTTGTCTGCTGTATTTAGATTTCATTGAATCTGATCCTAAACAGTGTGATTTTAATATTGAATGTTTAAAATGTTAGCACATGCTGTTAGTGTATTTTGCCCCTTTAATAAATATACATGTACATGCATGTGTAATTGAGCATGGTATGAAAAGTCAAGCCTTTGTTGGAAAATACATATACTTTTGGTCTGATTCAAACCAGTCTGACTCTTATGTCAATTCATGGCCTGTTAAAATTCAGACCATTCCAAATTTATTTTTCAAATCATGTACATTAATTAATTTTGGTTTAAATTTATTTTTGTTTGATATTTATTTCCTTTCGTCTTTATTTGTTTTAGAGCATGGTACTTAATGACAGTGCTAGCTAATGACATTAAATTCAAGAGAAAAGAAAACAAAAAAATTTGTAATGTAAAAAATACATATTAGTCACAACATGATAATTTAACAGTGTCGGGTTACTGTTCCTTCTAATACTGCTACCATATTTTCAGAGTTTAACATTTGAGTTACTTTCACTGGTGTTCTTTAGTATATTTTTTGTTCCAGGAATTTTTGACATCACCATAATTCATATTCACTGATACTGAAATAATATTAGGCACATGTAAGTTTCCGAGTAGCTTCATGTGAACCATTGGTTCATTGATATAAACTGTACATGTAAGCTCTCATTTACCTTCATACGAGGCTTTTGAATCCACTATTCTGAGCTATTTACATATTGCTCTGACTATGAATTTTACAAATTGCATTACTGGAGTTTTTTGATATGCACAATTTAAACTCAGGGTTGTTGTCTGAGGGTGCATTTGTTGGTTTGTGCTATACAAAGAACACTGTCAATTGGTCTTGTATCTATGATAATATAATACATATATCTTATTATTAACCAAGCGCGAGAGCCATACTGCGGAGAATCTTGACAGTACAGATCGAGTGCAACTAGGTCCATACAGAAAAGACTGAGGGCCGATATTTTACTAACAAATTTGCATGATTTTCGCAATTTCTAAACCCCACTAAAACTAAAATTAAGGGCAGTAGGTGGTATCATATTTACCATTTTCCATTATGACAATTAAATTATATATTGCTTTTATTCCGGTTCCACTTGTTATAAAAGCAATATATAATTATAATAAGAACCTTCCCAGAATCCTTTGCAACTGGAATTTTTCAATGCCAAATAACTTTGTCAATTTAAGGCTCAGAAGGATGTAACTCCATAAGATAATGACAGTTTCCATAAAATAACTCTCATATCAAACTTAGTGTGATGACGTCATTAGTCACGTGACCACGCTTGAAAATGCGTTTTTGTTTACTGTGAGAACATGCCTCTATCAATTGAAAAACAATTAATGTAGTCAGCAAGGACATTGTTATGGGGCATTTTTGAAATGCCCATTAATATTCTGGCATTTTAAATTTAAGGGGGCTATACACGAGGGAACAAAGAGAGAAGACTGGGTACCCAGCTAATATCTCATGAAGTGTAAGGCGCATAGCAACAAAAATTTACATGTGGATATATATTCAGGCGAAGTATACGTTTTTGCCAATTTCGCTGTCGTGACGTCATAGGTCACGTGACCAGATCGCTTTGAATATTTTAAAAGTACATTACGCTCAATGAAACAGCAATTTTTTCCGTCTGCATTTTAGATATTTACGTCAGATATTTTAAAATGAACAACTGATATTTGTATTTCAAAACATAAACCAACGAAAAATTATCTCAAAAACATGGTTATGCTAACTGTTCAGTGATTTTCAAAATAAAAACTAAAAGCAAACTCGTATAGAGGTTTAGTGACGTCCTCTTTTTTTCTAGAATAACCGTTTTTTCTACAGAATAATCACATCATATGATAACGGGTGTGATTTTGAACAACCGACCGGGAAGGGGACTGGAAACGATCGAAGGATGCGAGTTAAGCCTGAATCACGAGGCTGAGTTTTGGCGCGATTTTTCTTACTGGCCAGCGGCGTGCGGTGTTCACGTCAGAAGGACAGCAAATTTTCGAGTTCTAGCGGTCATTAGCGGCTGATTGTGAAAGAGTTTTTCGGACTGCTTTGGTCGTGGTTTGGTCTTCTAAAAGCGAATTAAGGGTCTCCCAGACCGTTACAGGAAAACTACATCTGAACACAATTGTTGGCCGCGTTACGTTTCACATTCAGTCCACAAGTTACTCGACCTGTCAGTGTCGGATCCTGTCGTAGGATATAAAGCCAACGGCCTAAGTGAACGTTTATTTTATCTACATCGCAATTCTCGACAAAAAGTTTAAGCTGATAATACTCGTTTATTTAGCAAAGTGGTCGAGAATTTTATAGCGCTATTAACTTAATTATTATTTTCTATGCCAAAAACGGTGAGGAATCAGTTCTTTTGAAAAGCTAAACAAGCTTAATTACTTTTCATTGTTTACAAACAGGAGGAATTGAAGCTGCCACGCCGGTGAATTAGGTTCAAGTCGTATTAAACAATTTTAACGATTGAGCAAATTCTTTTTAAATTAAGTGATAGCCTTGTAATTTATGACAACGGTTTATAGTTGGTTTTTCTCATAGTTGATTTTATGGAGTTAACACAACCACTATTATACACGCGGTGAAAGGTGTTGAGGAGGAATATTAACAATCAGATTACGACTGAAGACACGAGTGAAAGCATTGCACCAGCTTTTTACCTTTTAGCTTATATTTTAAGCTTAAGCTACTAGGAATTGAGGTAGTCGATCGAACGTCTTGCTTGTCCGGCCTGTATTTCCCTCAAAATTGAAGCTGCACGAGAAAACTTATTCGCCGGATACAAAAATTCTTTCGACGTGACACTTGAAAACACCATGGAAGCTGCAGCAAGATTTTAGCTTTTGTTTTACATGTATATTTAAAACTAAATTACCATGAAATGTGCACACTATTAACTCGAGTTCAATTCCAAACTTATTTTATGCCTTTTACTTTTACAGTAAAGCCCTTAAATACGTTTAATTTGCAAAACCACAAACGGATATACATTTGTAGTGTGTCATAGTTCGATTTACTGCTGGAAGCGACCATCACGAAATAAATAATGTCTGTCGGTCGAGACATTTAACTTGTACGCCCTCGTTGGCTATGCAGTTAATGTACGACCTCGATTTCGTGGAATAATTGTTTTATAATATACTCACCACTAGGGTATGGCAATTAAAAATTACTGGGGAAGAAACGGAAGGAAAAAAAAGAGGAAAAATGGGATATTAAATTATTTTGCGGGGCTTCCCTTCCCTTAGCCTCATATGCATTGCGTAGGGAACCAATCAGATGAGCCCAAAATTGACAAGTATCCTGTGGTGAGAGTATATTATAAAATGTTTGTAGCCATGTTGTACATAATATTAGTCCAGTGATTGCAAATTCATACATAGTTTTTTGTACGTGTTATTTCTCGTATATGTAGCATCTTTCGTTTTTTATCTCTACTGTGTTATGTTGTTAATATGTTGTTGAGACTGTTTGGCAATTGGTGTCAATATAAATCTATGAAAGCTTAATATTATATATTGATGTTTTCCAAACTGCCTACAAGGATATTACAATTTTTGAGTATCACAGACTTTTGGCATGTGTTGATGTGAAAGAAACCAAATTCAAAATTTCAAAACTAGGGCCAATTTATTTAGACTCATCAGGTTTATTTCACCTTAATTATTTGCAATGTTAAAGCATTCTGTAATTGGGCCCCCAAAATCTACAGGTGTAAACAGCGTGTACATGTATAAACATCGATAATTGATACTCTCTTGATGAAATCGATATAAATTAAGTTATTATAATAATGTTTCATGTTTTATATTGATTTTTCATATTATGGTTTTACGTTATCGATTTTTATCTGATGCTATGATAATGATATACTACATGTAACAGTGATCACACAATTAGGGAAGTAACTTCTATCTGAATCTATTCAAAGGGCCTGCGTATATTCTCATAGAATTATTAAAGGATAGGATTCCTCTGGCTAAAAAGCCTGTTGGTGGCATAATAGGTTAGTGTGCTGGAAACTCTGGATAGCGAATGTTCTCGTCCCATGTTGAAAGACATGGCTAGGGGTCGTTTGTATGTGTTTGTGTCCTTGGGGACAAGACCACTTTACTCTCAACATTGTCCCCTACTATTCTACCAAGGAGTACAAGATGAGTACCTGACAAAATGCTGGCGGGCAACCTGTGACATGGAATAGCATCATATCCATAGGGTAGTAGCACATAACTACACTATTCTGCTTCATGCTTTTGCGTCAACTGTGGTTACCATACAAAGGTTTTTTAGGACCTTTCCTTACTTTGTTATTAATCATTTCCTTTTTGTTTGATAGTGGTTCTGGCCAGTGGTCAACTTTTTACGAGCTCGTGTTTTATTTTGGTTGTAAAAAGTCCAAGCAGTGCTGATGATGAAAGGATCATTGGACATCAGACGTAAGTATGGTTAATTTTGAAAACATTATCCCCACTATAAGTTTGCCTATTCAGTATTTTGATACAGTACCCTTCGCGTTCTCTGTCAAAAAATAAAAGTTGACAGTATTCTTCACACTTTGTGGCCTAGCGCGATACCCACCTAGGAGTCTGTTTTCCTCGTATCGTGTTTTCCTCGCTCTCGATAAAAGAGATGAGTTTCTGTTTTCATGTGAAAGCGAAAGATCCTGGGGGGGGCGAGGACTAGTACGAGATTAAATGTCATGTTTTACAAATGGAATATTTTCCCATAGTCAGGGAATATTTTTATAACTGCTCTGATCCCCAACGTCATCACATGTAATTAAAAATAAAAGGCTCAATTGAAAACAACTTTTTGGTTTGAGGAAAAAATCGGGGTGTTTTGAGAAAAAAACGAGCGGTTTGAGGTGAATATCTGGCGGTTTATCCACTGTACTTTAAAATGAAAAATAACATCTAATTGTCGCTTCCTGGGTGCTACAACAAATGAACAAGCATCAAGCGAGCCAAATTTAATGATTGATGTTGATCAATTCATTGATTTCAATCCCCCTATACAATACATCGTAATTATTATATAACCTTATTACAGGGAAATTAACGCTCTTGTTAAATTAAGGGATTTGAAATAACGCGACTTAAAATTAACGCGAAATTGGAAGGGGAAAATTACCTCTGAATAAAGGAAAATTCAACGCAAAAGAGGAGGTAAAATTTCAAAATGAAGGAAATTACGCGATTAATACAAAGAGAACAAATATATTTTGGCCGAAAGTTGAGAACTATCTTTAAAAGCGTCGGAGTGACACTGTGGAATATTGTTTGTTGTTTATAGCTTTTATGGTAAAATGAGAAATACGGGTTTTGCAGAAAAGAGAAACGCTATTGTTTCCTAAATATAAAATATGTCTGTACAGGTTCCAGAATTTCGGGGTTATACATAATGAAAATTAAGGTCGCTGGAAATTAACCGCGACACTTAAATTAGGGTAGCGGACTTAACGCTCACAAAAATTAATGCGACTTAAATTAACGCGATTTTTTAAAATTCCAGGTTAATTTCCATGGAGCGTTAATTTCCTTAATAGGTAACACTTTACAAACTAATGGAATTTTAGGCGAAATACTATTGTCTATATATTTGTAACTAATTAGATCGGCTAAAGTTAGGAGGTTTTTCTATTGGTTCCGACTAGTTTGTCAGAGAAGGTAAAAGCCCTGACTCGCCAATCAAAGTCCGTTAGAAAACTGAGAGCTAGCTGTCTAAAAAAAATGTTTTACCATAACCCAGCGGCTGATCTATTAAACGTGTATAATATCGATTTATTGATGGTCTGTCGTTTAATACTTTTAGTCGATAATGTACACAAAAAACTGTGTGCGTACTCAGAGAGCCTTCTATCGATCGATAGTAGGTTACCTGGGTAGCTGTCGCTTACCAAGAAATGTTCCCTCAGGGAGCTGCCGACTGTATATTAGAAATACCATATAAAAAGGTCTATTAAGCCCCGCAGGGCTTATTTAATTTCAGGCCCCAAGAAGGGGGTGCTTATTAGATGGGGGAGAAGGGGGGAGTGCTTATTAAAAGCCAAGAGGGGTGGGGGGGAGGGGGGCTTTTGCAAATCATAAATTTTAGAGGAAACTAATTCATTAACTTTTTCAAACTTTACTATACCACAACTAACTAAAACGAAACAAGAAATGGGTTAACGTATCCGTCTTACAATTTGCTGACAATTCATTTACATCAGCCTGATTTTAAAATAAAATTTCAGATGCTATATTTATTTTAACATTTTTAACTCTGAGCTCTGACAGGTGGGATGTAGAGGGGGGGGCGTGGGGGGGGCTATATTACAAAAATCTGACTTCCAAAATGGGGGAGGGCTTATAAAGAGAGGGAGGGGGCCAATAAGAGGAGCCGGGGGGGGGGGGGGGGCTAAATAGAGCCTGTACGGCGGTAGTTATTGTGAAATAAATAGACTTATTGTACCTTCATATGCAAATTGCTCATTTCAGAACCATGTTGATGTTCTGTGGTAGAGAATTGTTCCTTTGTTTCTATAAAAAAATGAAAAAAAAAAAAATAATCTTAGCTCTAGTAATGTCACATGGTCTGAAATGGGGCAACAAAAACAATGGAACAATACCAAGCTAAAATTACAACTATACTGTAGACTCCCGCTATTTCGAAAACTCTCAAGGGGAACGAAAAAAACAGTTTCGAGATAGCGAGGAGTTCGAGACTGACTTGAGAGAAAACAAGGGCAAGGGGGAATGGGGTTTGATTTCGAGATAGTGGGATTTTCGCAGAAAACCGAGTTCGGGATAGCGGGAGTCTGACTGTAGGTCTCATTCACTGAAAACTCAAAATCTTAAATTACCATAGTTGTATTACATATGTTTCTTTTGATGTTATCAGTTATGTACCACATAGTTTTAAAATTTGCTGATCAATCAAGCAAGTAGGGTTTTCCTTGTATTAATACAAATCTTCTGCTTTGTTTCCCTCTTCAGGTTTTTATTTCATCACCCTGCGATTACAGTGTGCTACCAGCCAACAGTTTAAATGCCAGGAAAGTCCATGCAATTCATTAAAAATTGTAAATGTTAAATGCTTTTGGGTTAGAAATTAACCATGTATTTCACGATCTAACATGTACATGTTTTCCCAGGAAAAAAGGCTGAATAAATATTTGGAGAACTGTGTGGAAATGTGATAGCTTCCTTGCTTTGTCTACTAAAAATATGTTAAGATGATCCCAATCGAAGGGCTAACGCTCAAAACGTCAGCTTGGAAACTGAAAAGAAAAAAGCCCATTAAACGAAAAACAAAATCCATTCAAGAGAACTTTGACGTAGATCACATTTCTCCAGAGTCCAGATCATTCGAGGAACTTTCAGAGTTTTCAGTGAAATCAAATTACCGTCAGCATGCTCAAATGTTTTCGCCCCTCAAACACACGTTTATTATTTTAAGTTACAGGTCATACACAATAAAATATGCTAGTCGGGACATGAGCAATTAGTCCGGCCAGGTTTCTACGTCAAGACGATAGAGTCGGACTTTCGTTTTGCTTGTGTTTTTTGTTGTTGTTGTTCGTCTTGAAGGAGAAGCTTTATTCTCTTTTTTTCTGACACTTTGTTTGCTAAAAACGAAAACAAAAGAACAATGAAAAGGAAAATAGCATGCCATTGGGACTTGAACCAACGACCATCTTACGCGCGCCAAGCAAACGGCCAGCAATGCAACCTCTGTAAAGTCGGAAGAAATTTCACAAACAAAGTGATTAGTTTCTAATGAAACTGTGGTGCTGCGTCGGCGGGCAAGTGAAACACTATGTTGATTATCAACTCGGAGTTGATAAAGGTAAATTAACCGCCGTGGCGAATTTCTCTGATGGAATATCGCGGAAAATGTACCCGCAAACAAGTTTCCTAACAGATTTGCATGATTTTCGCAATTTCTAAACCCCAATAAAACTAAAATAAGGGCAGTAGG
>MU826985.1:0-23556 GCA_029204205.1 Desmophyllum pertusum | reverse complement strand
AGAACCTATCAGAACCTATCAGAACCTACAGAACTATCAGAACCTATCAGAACCTTATCAGAAACCTATCAGAACCTATCTAGACCTATCAGAACCTATCAGAACGCCAATCGGAAACCTATTAGAACCTATTAGATAACCTATCAGAACCTATTAGAACCTCCTATCAGAACCTATTAGAACCTATCAGAACCTATTAGAACCTATTAGAACCTATTAGGAACCTATTAGATAATATTAGAACATATTAGAACCTATTAGAACCTATTAGAACTATTAGAACTTATTAGAACTTATTAGAAACCTATTAGAACCTATTAGAACCTATTAGAACCTTTCAGAACTTTTTAGAAACCTATTAGAACCTATTAGAACCTATCAGAACCTATCAGAAACCTATCAGAACCTATTAGAACCTATCAGAACCTATTAGAACCTATTAGAACCATCAGAACCTATCAGAACCTATCAGAACCTATCAGAACCTATTAGAACCTATTAGAACCTATTAGAACTATCAGAACCTATCAGAACCTATCAGAACCTATCAGAACCTATTAGAACCTATTAGAAACCTATTAGAACCTATTAGAACCTATCAGAACCTATCAGAACCTATTAGAAACCTATTAGAACCTATTAGAACCTATCAGAACCTATCAGAACCTATGAGAACCTATTAGAACCATCAGAAACCTATCAGAACCTATTAGAACCTATTAGAACCATCAGAACCTATCAGAGCCTATCAGAACCTATCAGAGCCTATTAGAACCTATTAGAACCTATTAGAACCTATTAGAACCTATTAGAACCTATTAGAACCTATCAGAACCTATAAGAAACCTATCAGAACCTATCAGAACCTATCAGAACTATCAGAACCTATTAGAACCTATCAGAACCTATTAGAACCTATCAGAACCTATTAGAACCTATCAGAACCTATTAGAACCTATCAGAACCTATTAGAACCTATTAGAACCTATTAGATAATATTAGAACCTATTAGAAACCTATTAGAACCTATTAGAACTTATTAGAACCTATTAGAACCTATTAGAACCTATTAGAACCTTTCAGAACTTTTTAGAACCTATTAGAACCTATTTAGAACCTATCAGAACCTATCAGAACCTATTAGAACCTATCAGAACCTATTAGAACCTATTAGAACCATCAGAACCTATCAGAAACCTATCAGAACCTATCAGAACCTATCAGAACCTACCAGAACCTACCAGAACCTATCAGAACCTATCAGAACCTATCAGAACCTATCAGAACCTATCAGAACCTATCAGACCCAATCAGAACCTATTAGAAACCTATCAGAACCTATTAGAACCTATCAGAACCTATTAGAACCTATTAGAACCTATTAGAACCTATTAGAACCTATTAGATAATATTTAGAACCTATTAGAAACCTATTAGAAACCTATTAGAACCTATTAGAACTTATTAGAACTTATTAGAAACCTATTAGAACCTATTAGAACCTATTAGAACCTTTCAGAACTTTTTAGAACCTATTAGAACCTATTAGAACCTATCAGAACCTATCAGAACCTATCAGAACCTATTAGAACCTATCAGAACCTATTAGAACCTATTAGAACCATCAGAACCTATCAGAACCTATCAGAACCTATCAGAAACCTATTAGAACCTATTAGAACCTATTAGAAACCTATCAGAACCTATCAGAACCTATTAGAACCTATTAGAACCTATTAGAACCTATCAGAACCTATTAGAACCTATTAGAACCTATCAGAACCTATCAGAACCTATCAGAACCTATCAGAACCTATTAGATCCTATTAGAACCTATTAGAACCTATTAGAACCTATCAGAACCTATCAGAACCTATCAGAACCTATTAGAACCTATTAGAAACCTATTAGAACCTATTAGAACCTATTAGAACCTATCAGAACCTATCAGAACCTATCAGAACCTATCAGAACCTATTAGAACCTATCAGAACCTATCAGAACCTATCAGAACCTATTAGAACCTATTAGAACCTATTTAGAACCTATTAGAACTTATTAGAACCTATCAGAACCTATTAGAACCTATCAGAACCTATCAGAACCTATCAGAAACCTATTAGAACCTATTAGAACCTATTAGAACCTATTAGATAATATTAGAACCTATTAGAACCTATTAGAACCTATTAGAACTTATTAGAACCTATTAGAACCTGTTAGAACCTTTCAGAACTTTTTAGAACCTATTAGAACCTATTAGAACCTATCAGAACCTATCAGAAACCTATTAGAACCTATCAGAACCTATTAGAACCTATTAGAACCTATTAGAACCTATTAGATAATATTAGAACCTATTAGAACCTATTAGAACCTATTAGAACTTATTAGAACCTATTAGAACCTGTTAGAACCTTTCAGAACTTTTTAGAACCTATTAGAACCTATTAGAACCTATCAGAACCTATCAGACCCAATCAGAACCTATTAGAACCTATTAGAACCTATCAGAACCTATTAGAACCTATCAGAACCTATTAGAACCTATTAGAACCTATTAGAACCTATTAGATAATATTAGAACCTATTAGAACCTATTAGAACCTATTAGAACCTATTAGAACTTATTAGAACTTATTAGAACCTATTAGAACCTATTAGAACCTATTAGAACCTTTCAGAACTTTTTAGAACCTATTAGAACCTATTAGAACCTATCAGAACCTATCAGAACCTATCAGAACCTATTAGAACCTATCAGAACCTATTAGAACCTATTAGAACCATCAGAACCTATCAGAACCTATCAGAACCTATCAGAACCTATTAGAACCTATGTAGAACCTATTAGAACCTATCAGAAACCTATCAGAACCTATTAGAACCTATTAGAACCTATTAGAACCTATCAGAACCTATTAGAACCTATTAGAACCTATCAGAACCTATCAGAAACCTATCAGAACCTATCAGAACCTATTAGATCCTATTAGAACCTATTAGAACCTATTAGAACCTATCAGAACCTATCAGAACCTATCAGAACCTATCAGAACCTATTAGAACCTATTAGAACCTATTAGAACCTATTAGAACCTATTAGAACCTATCAGGAACCTATCAGAAACCTATCAGAACCTATCAGAACCTATTAGAACCTATCAGAACCTATCAGAACCTATCAGAACCTATTAGAACCTATTAGAACCTATTAGAACCTATTAGAACTTATTAGAACCTATCAGAACCTATTAGAACCTATCAGAACCTATCAGAACCTATCAGAACCTATTAGAACCTATTAGAACCTATTAGAACCTATTAGATAATATTAGAACCTATTAGAACCTATTAGAAACCTATTAGAACTTATTAGAACCTATTAGAACCTGTTAGAACCTTTCAGAACTTTTTAGAACCTATTAGAACCTATTAGAACCTATCAGAACCTATCAGAACCTATTAGAACCTATCAGAACCTATTAGAACCTATTAGAACCATCAGAACCTATCAGAACCTATCAGAACCTATCAGAACCTACCAGAACCTAACCAGAACCTATCAGAACCTATCAGAACCTATCAGAACCTATCAGAACCTATCAGAACCTATCAGAACCTATCAGACCCAATCAGAACCTATTAGAACCTATTAGAACCTATCAGAACCTATTAGAACCTATCAGAACCTATTAGAACCTATCAGAACCTATTAGAACCTATTAGAACCTATTAGAACCTATTAGATAATATTAGAACATATTAGAACCTATTAGAACCTATTAGAACTTATTAGAAACTATTAGAACCTTTCAGAACTTTTTTAGAACCTATTAGAACCTATTAGAACCTATCAGAACCTATCAGAACCTATCAGAACCTATTAGAACCTATCAGAACCTATTAGAACCTATTAGAAACCATCAGAACCTATCAGAACCTATCAGAACCTATTAGAACCTATTAGAACCTATTAGAACCTATCAGAACCTATCAGAACCTATCAGAACCTATTAGAACCTATTAGAACCTATTAGAACCTATTAGAAACCTATCAGAACCTATCAGAACCTATTAGAACCTATTAGAACCTATTAGAACCTATTAGAACCTATCAGAACCTATCAGAACCTATGAGAACCTATTAGAACCATCAGAACCTATCAGAACCTATTAGAACCTATTAGAACCATCAGAACCTATCAGAACCTATCAGAACCTATCAGAGCCTATTAGAACCTATTAGAACCTATTAGAACCTATTAGAACCTATTAGAACCTATTAGAACCTATCAGAACCTATCAGAACCTATCAGAACCTATCAGAACCTATCAGAACCTATTAGAACCTATCAGAACCTATTAGAACCTATCAGAACCTATTAGAACCTATCAGAACCTATTAGAACCTATTAGAACCTATTAGAACCTATTAGATAATATTAGAACATATTAGAACCTATTAGAACCTATTAGAACCTATTAGAACTTATTAGAACTTATTAGAAACCTATTAGAACCTATTAGAAACTATGAGAACCTTTCAGAACTTTTTAGAACCTATTAGAACCTATTAGAACCTATCAGAACCTATCAGAACCTATCAGAACCAATTAGAACCTATCAGAACCTATTAGAACCTATTAGAACCATCAGAACCTATCAGAACCTATCAGAAACCTATTAGAACCTATTAGAACCTATTAGAACCTATCAGAACCTATCAGAACCTATCAGAACCTATTAGAACCTATTAGAACCTATTAGAACCTATTAGAACCTATCAGAACCTATCAGAACCTATTAGAACCTATTAGAACCTATTAGAACCTATTAGAACCTATCAGAACCTATCAGAACCTATGAGAACCTATTAGAACCATCAGAACCTATCAGAACCTATTAGAACCTATTAGAACCATCAGAACCTATCAGAACCTATCAGAACCTATCAGAGCCTATTAGAACCTATTAGAACCTATTAGAACCTATTAGAACCTATTAGAACCTATCAGAACCTATCAGAACCTATCAGAACCTATCAGAACCTATCAGAACCTATTAGAACCTATCAGAACCTATTAGAACCTATCAGAACCTATTAGAAACCTATCAGAACCTATTAGAACCTATCAGAACCTATTAGAACCTATTAGAACCTATTAGATAATATTAGAACCTATTAGAACCTATTAGAACCTATTAGAACTTATTAGAACCTATTAGAACCTATTAGAACCTATTAGAACCTTTCAGAACTTTTTAGAACCTATTAGAACCTATTAGAACCTATCAGAACCTATCAGAACCTATTAGAACCTATCAGAACCTATTAGAACCTATTAGAACCATCAGAACCTATCAGAACCTATCAGAACCTATCAGAACCTATCAGAACCTACCAGAACCTACCAGAACCTATCAGAA
This sequence comes from Desmophyllum pertusum, assembly GCA_029204205.1. Lineage (NCBI taxonomy): Eukaryota > Metazoa > Cnidaria > Anthozoa > Scleractinia > Caryophylliidae > Desmophyllum > Desmophyllum pertusum. The sequence continues at coordinate 18,126 of MU826985.1, read as the reverse complement.
CCTATCAGAACCTATCAGAACCTATCAGACCCAATCAGAACCTATTAGAAACCTATTAGAACCTATCAGAACCTATTAGAACCTATCAGAACCTATTAGAACCTATTAGAACCTATTAGAACCTATTAGAACCTATTAGAACCTATTAGATAATATTAGAACCTATTAGAACCTATTAGAACCTATTAGAACCTATTAGAACTTATTAGAACTTATTAGAACCTATTAGAACCTATTAGAACCTATTAGAACCTTTCAGAACTTTTTAGAACCTATTAGAACCTATTAGAACCTATTAGAACCTATTAGAACCTATTAGAACTTATTAGAACTTATTAGAACCTATTAGAACCTATTAGAAACTATGAGAACCTTTCAGAACTTTTAGAACCTATTAGAACCTATTAGAACCTATCAGAACCTATCAGAACCTATCAGAACCTATTAGAACCTATCAGAACCTATTAGAACCTATTAGAACCATCAGAACCTATCAGAACCTATCAGAACCTATTAGAACCTATTAGAACCTATTAGAACCTATCAGAACCTATCAGAACCTATCAGAACCTATTAGAACCTATTAGAACCTATTAGAACCTATTAGAACCTATCAGAACCTATCAGAACCTATTAGAACCTATTAGAACCTATTAGAACCTATTAGAACCTATCAGAACCTATCAGAACCTATGAGAACCTATTAGAACCATCAGAACCTATCAGAAACCTATTAGAACCTATTAGAACCATCAGAACCTATCAGAACCTATCAGAACCTATCAGAGCCTATTAGAACCTATTAGAACCTATTAGAACCTATTAGAACCTATTAGAACCTATCAGAACCTATCAGAACCTATCAGAACCTATCAGAAACCTATCAGAACCTATTAGAACCTATCAGAACCTATTAGAACCTATCAGAACCTATTAGAACCTATCAGAACCTATTAGAACCTATCAGAACCTATTAGAACCTATTAGAACCTATTAGATAATATTAGAACCTATTAGAACCTATTAGAACCTATTAGAACTTATTAGAACCTATTAGAACCTATTAGAACCTATTAGAACCTTTCAGAACTTTTTAGAACCTATTAGAACCTATTAGAAACCTATCAGAACCTATCAGAACCTATTAGAACCTATCAGAACCTATTAGAACCTATTACACCCATCAGAACCTATCAGAACCTATCAGAACCTATCAGAACCTATCAGAACCTACCAGAACCTACCAGAACCTATCAGAACCTATCAGAACCTATCAGAACCTATCAGAACCTATCAGACCCAATCAGAACCTATTAGAACCTATTAGAACCTATCAGAACCTATTAGAACCTATCAGAACCTATTAGAACCTATTAGAACCTATTAGAACCTATTAGAACCTATTAGAACCTATTAGATAATATTAGAACCTATTAGAACCTATTAGAACCTATTAGAACCTATTAGAACTTATTAGAACTTATTAGAACCTATTAGAACCTATTAGAACCTATTAGAACCTTTCAGAACTTTTTAGAACCTATTAGAACCTATTAGAACCTATCAGAACCTATCAGAACCTATCAGAACCTATTAGAACCTATCAGAACCTATTAGAACCTATTAGAACCATCAGAACCTATCAGAACCTATCAGAACCTATCAGAACCTATTAGAACCTATTAGAACCTATTAGAACCTATCAGAACCTATCAGAACCTATTAGAACCTATTAGAACCTATTAGAACCTATCAGAACCTATTAGAACCTATTAGAACCTATCAGAACCTATCAGAACCTATCAGAACCTATCAGAACCTATCAGAACCTATTAGATCCTATTAGAACCTATTAGAACCTATTAGAACCTATCAGAACCTATCAGAACCTATCAGAACCTATTAGAACCTATTAGAACCTATCAGAACCTATGAGAACCTATGAGAACCTATTAGAACCATCAGAACCTATCAGAACCTATTAGAACCTATTAGAACCATCAGAACCTATCAGAAACCTATCAGAACCTATTAGAACCTATTAGAACCTATTAGAACCTATTAGAACCTATTAGAACCTATCAGAAGCTATCAGAACCTATCAGAACCTATCAGAACCTATTAGAACCTATCAGAACCTATCAGAACCTATCAGAACCTATTAGAACCTATTAGAACCTATTAGAACCTATTAGAACTTATTAGAACTTATTAGAACCTATTAGAACCTATTAGAACCTATTAGAACCTATTAGAACCTTTCAGAACTTTTTAGAACCTATTAGAACCTATTAGAACCTATCAGAACCTATCAGAACCTATCAGAACCTATCAGAACCTATTAGAACCTATCAGAACCTATTAGAACCATCAGAACCTATCAGAACCTATCAGAACCTATCAGAACCTATCAGAACCTATTAGAACCTATTAGAACCTATTAGAACCTATTAGAACCTATTAGAACCTATCAGAACCTATCAGAACCTATTAGAACCTATTAGAACCTATTAGAACCTATCAGAACCTATTAGAACCTATCAGAACCTATCAGAACCTATTAGAACCTATTAGAAACCTATTAGAACCTATTAGAACCTATCAGAACCTATCAGAACCTATTAGAACCTATTAGAACCTATTAGAACCTATCAGAACCTATCAGAACCTATGAGAACCTATTAGAACCATCAGAACCTATCAGAACCTATTAGAACCTATTAGAACCATCAGAACCTATCAGAACCTATCAGAACCTATCAGAGCCTATTAGAACATATTAGAACCTATTAGAACCTATTAGAACCTATTAGAACCTATCAGAACCTATCAGAACCTATCAGAACCTATCAGAACCTATCAGAACCTATCAGAACCTATCAGAACCTATCAGAACCTATTAGAACCTATTAGAACCTATTAGAACCTATTAGAACCTATCAGAACCTATCAGAACCTATCAGAACCTATCAGAACCTATTAGAAACCTATCAGAACCTATTAGAACCTATCAGAACCTATCAGAACCTATTAGAACCTATTAGAACCTATTAGAACCTATTAGAAACCTATCAGAACCTATCAGAACCTATTAGAACCTATTAGAACCTATTAGAACCTATTAGAACCTATCAGAACCTATCAGAACCTATGAGAACCTATTAGAACCATCAGAACCTATCAGAACCTATTAGAACCTATTAGAACCATCAGAACCTATCAGAACCTATCAGAACCTATCAGAGCCTATTAGAAACCTATTAGAACCTATTAGAACCTATTAGAACCTATTAGAACCTATTAGAAACCTATCAGAACCTATCAGAACCTATCAGAACCTATCAGAACCTATCAGAACCTATCAGAACCTATCAGAACCTATCAGAACCTATTAGAACCTATTAGAACCTATTAGAACCTATTAGAACCTATCAGAACCTATCAGAACCTATCAGAAACCTATCAGAACCTATCAGAACCTATTAGAACCTATCAGAACCTATTAGAACCTATTAGAACTTATTAGAACCTATTAGAACCTATTAGAACCTATTAGAACCTTTCAGAACTTTTTAGAACCTATTAGAACCTATCAGAACCTTTCAGAACTTTTAGAACCTATTAGAACCTATTAGAACCTATCAGAACCTTTCAGAACCTATCAGAACCTATTAGAACCTATCAGAACCTATCAGAACCTATTAGAACCTATTAGAACCTATTAGAACCTATTAGAACCTATCAGAACCTATCAGAACCTATCAGAACCTATCAGAACCTATCAGAACCTATCAGAACCTATCAGAACCTATCAGAACCTATCAGAACCTATCAGAACCTATCAGAACCTATCAGAACCTATCAGAACCTATCAGAACCTACCAGAACCTACCAGAACCTATCAGAAACCTATCAGAACCTATCAGAACCTATCAGAACCTATCAGAACCTATCAGAACCTATCAGAACCTATTAGAACCTATTAGAACCTATCAGAACCTATTAGAACCTATTAGAACCTATCAGAACCTATTAGAACCTATTAGAACCTATTAGATAATATTAGAACCTATTAGAACCTATTAGAACCTATTAGAACCTATTAGAACTTATTAGAACTTATTAGAACCTATTAGAACCTATTAGAACCTATCAGAACTTTTTAGAACCTATTAGAACCTATTAGAACCTATCAGAACCTATCAGAACCTATCAGAACCTATTAGAACCTATCAGAACCTATTAGAACCTATTAGAACCATCAGAACCTATCAGAACCTATCAGAACCTATCAGAACCTATCAGAACCTACCAGAACCTACCAGAACCTATCAGAAACTATCAGAACCTATCAGAAACCTATCAGAACCTATCAGAAACTATCAGAACCTATTAGAAACCTATTAGAACCTATCAGAACCTATTAGAACCTATCAGAACCTATTAGAACCTATCAGAACCTATTAGAACCTATTAGAACCTATTAGAACCTATTAGAACCTATTAGATAATATTAGAACCTATTAGAACCTATTAGAACTTATTAGAACTTATTAGAACTTATTAGAACCTATTAGAACCTATTAGAACCTTTCAGAACTTTTTAGAACCTATTAGAACCTATTAGAACCTATCAGAACCTATCAGAACCTATTAGAACCTATCAGAACCTATTAGAACCTATTAGAACCATCAGAACCTATCAGAACCTATCAGAACCTATCAGAACCTATCAGAACCTATTAGAACCTATTAGAACCTATTAGAACCTTTCAGAACCTATCAGAACCTATTAGAACCTATTAGAACCTATTAGAACCTATCAGAACCTATTAGAACCTATTAGAACCTATCAGAACCTATCAGAACCTATCAGAACCTATTAGATCCTATTAGAACCTATTAGAACCTATTAGAACCTATTAGAACCTATCAGAACCTATCAGAACCTATTAGAACCTATTAGAACCTATCAGAACCTATCAGAACCTATCAGAACCTATCAGAACCTATGAGAACCTATTAGAACCATCAGAACCTATCAGAACCTATTAGAACCTATTAGAACCATCAGAACCTATCAGAACCTATTAGAACCTATTAGAACCTATTAGAACCTATCAGAACCTATCAGAACCTATTAGAACCTATCAGAACCTATCAGAAACCTATCAGAACCTATTAGAACCTATTAGAACCTATTAGAACCTATTAGAACCTATCAGAACCTATCAGAACCTATTAGAACCTATTAGATCCTATTAGAACCTATCAGAACCTATCAGAACCTATGAGAACCTATTAGAACCATCAGAACCTATCAGAACCTATTAGAACCTATTAGAACCATCAGAACCTATCAGAACCTATCAGAACCTATCAGAACCTATTAGAACCTATTAGAACCTATTAGAACCTATTAGAACCTATCAGAACCTATCAGAACCTATCAGAACCTATCAGAACCTATCAGAACCTATCAAACCTATCAGAACCTATCAGAACCTATTAGAACCTATTAGAACCTATTAGAACTTATTAGAACTTATTAGAACCTATTAGAACCTATTAGAACCTATTAGAACCTATTATCTATTAGAACCTATCAGAACCTTTCAGAACTTTTTAGAACCTATTAGAACCTATTAGAACCTATCAGAACCTTTCAGAACTTTTTAGAACCTATTAGAACCTATTAGAACCTATCAGAACCTATCAGAACCTATCAGAACCTATTAGAACCTATCAGAACCTATTAGAACCTATTAGAACCTATTCACATCAAATTATACCAAATAACAAGCTGCTAAATCAATGCTTTGTTTTAACCATTTCAGAGAACATAAGGGCTCAAAGGTTTAACGTTTTGCGAACATATCGCCTTTATTTTCGTGGTTTTGTCTTTTTCTATATCGCGAAAATAAGTGAGAATAAGGCAATATAAGCAGTATGACATGTGTATAAGGCAGCCAAAGCTGGCTTTGAGTCCGTTGCGGTAATGATAAACTGTAAATTCACGAGAAAACGTTCACTGTGTTATTTTTTAATTTTTCAGTCTGTTGTGGCTAAGGGATTGCTCAATGACATCAGTGAGAAGGCGAACTATGTCTCCATCATGTTGAACTTCTCTGCTCAGACGAGCAGCCTGAGAACTCAGGAAATGATTGAAGTCAAACTGGAGAAGAAACGAAAAAACATTTTAGGTTTGTATTGATGCATGCATGTATAGGGACGAGGCAAAACATCCTCTTTGGCGCATTACCTATCTATATGTATGTATGTCATGACTGGAAAAAAAATTTCAAACCGTTTCTTAGATTCGTGTGAAGTAAATAATATGAATGCCGCTACAAAAAAACAGGTGCCCCCCTGGGGAGGAATCCTTTTTAAAATTGATGGGGGTGATCGTAAGAAATTTTAAAACGAACCCGTACAAGGTACCAGAATCTTGTTTTGTGGATGTGGTTCAAATTCATTTCACCCCATAAGAGATACTGATTCTAAAACAAAACTTGTTTCTGTCATATTTTTCCCGGCTTCAATACCCTAAAAGATACCAGGATAACGCCAAGGCTGGTCATTTTAGATTTTAACACCCTAAGCGGTACCAAACCACGCATTTTAACCCCTAAAAGGTACGACGATCAACCCCGTCACTTTTATATGGGAGGCCCCACCTTATGAAGATAGTGTAGCTCAGCAAATTACAACTTGTTTGTGTTGTTGTCATAGGTGCACCGGCCTGGAAAACGGATGATTATCTTTGTTGATGACTTGAACATGCCAAAGCTGGACACGTACGGAGCACAGCCTCCTATTGAGTTACTCAGACAGTACCAGGTACTGTTTAATGCATGCAACATTGATGTCCTTTGTTACATTAAATGTTTCTTCACAACAAGTTTAAAATATAGATTATGCGAGAAAAGCTTCAGTGCGACAATAAAACAGAAACATATGTTACATGGGACAGTATTTTTGCGTGTAACATCATCCAATCCTGTGACTTTCACTTTTCATTTTAGAGCGTTTTCAATCGAGTGTTGTAAAACCATTTACCAAAGCAATTACAATGGACAATCACAACAAACGTAAACAACAGAACGAACCAATGAGAACTCAAAGCAAATACACGTAACCGGGTGCCAAGCGCGGAAAACGCGAATGACCATGGTTTCCATTGGTTTAAACCAATCAGCAAAACCAAAGCTATTCCAGATTACTTTCGACACTCAATTGAAAATCGCTCTGTGGATAATCTCCTCTTTTGCAGGATTTTCGTGATTTTATGACAGAGAGAAGCTTTTCTGGAAGGAAATTCATGTAAGTAATTATTATTATGGTGTGTTGGAATGCAAGCTCATTGCTTGAACTGTCACGCTACGCTACTTGGACTGTCACGCTACGACTACTTGGACTGTCACGCTACGTTACTTGGACTGTCACGCTACGTTACTTGGACTGTCACGCTTCTCTGTATTGTGTACAAGGTTTCTCATTCGTTTACTCTTTGTTGACAGGACATGACCATCTGTGCAGCTTGTGCTCCCCCTGGGGGTGGTAGAAATCCAGTCACGCCACGGTTCTTACGTCACTTTAGTATGTTCAGTATTCCATCATCTGCTGAAACACACTCTCAAGCATATATTCAAGGTAAAGTATATCAAAATGATTTTCATGCCGTAATCCCATATTCCTTTTCAAAACAGCTTTCTTGTAGCAAAATTAATATTGGTTTAAATGTTATTTTTTCTCAGTCCATTGTCAGTGGATTTTTAGTTGACTTTCCTCAAGATGTCAGGAATTGTGCGGATGCAATTGTTGGAGCGAGGTATGCCTTGATAAAGCTTTGTTTTTTTGTGTGTGTGAGCCATGCAAGGTGCTGACCTCCTCTTTTGGTAACTCTTCCCCAGTTTCCTCGCGCTATTGACTCCCAGATGGAGGAGTGGTGCCTAGCGAGGTGTCATTGTCGTCGCTTGTATAAGCTAATTGTTTCTTCTTTTCTCATCTTTCAGTGTTGAAATCTATGTTCGTATGAGCACAGACCTGCTGCCGACTCCAGCTAAATCTCACTACGTACTTCAACCTGAGAGATTTATCCAAATGCATTCAAGGTTTGACTTTGTGCACATTCACCACTTGTAACTATCATTGCACTCCCCAACCCCACCCCTTAAGGTTTGACTTTGTGAAGATCCACCACTTGTAACTATCATTACACTCCCCAACCCCACCCTTAAGGTTTGACTTTGTGAAGATCCACCACTTGTAAACTATCATTACACTCCCCAACCCCACCCCTTAAGGTTTGACTTTGTGAAGATCCACCACTTGTAACTATCATTACACTCCCCAACCCCACCCCTTAAGGTTTGACTTTGTGAAGATCCACCACTTGTAACTTATCATTACACTCCCCAACCCCACCCCTTAAGGTTTTGACTTTGTGAAGATCCACCACTTGTAACTATCATTGCACTCCCCCACCCCACCCCTAAAGGTTTGACTTTGTACACATCCACCACTTGTAACTATCATTACATTCCCCAATCCCACGTCTCTCCACATTTGACTTTATGCAGATTCATCACACTCCTCCACCCCACCCCTAAAGGTTTGACTTTGTACACATTCACCACCTGCCCCACCCCACCCCCAGACATGTTATTCAGTATTATGACCCTTCGTACAGCTTCTCACTTCAGTTTAGACCTGATTGATCCTTTAAACCCGGATGTCAACATACAAATTCTCCTTACTGACCCCTATATACCTTTCTTATGTCTATCCTCGTGACCTGAATGCTGCATTATAAGGAGAAATAAGGTCCTGATCACTGATCCTTCATGTACTTGTAGGTGTGCTTCAGGCAGACCCGGGAGTTATCAGGGACGCTGGGCAGATATTCCGCTTGTTTTGTCACGAAGCACAGAGAGTTTTTCACGATCGTCTGATTAACAAAGAAGACAAACGCTATTTCAACACCATCATGTCCGAAATGGCACAGAAACACTTCTCACAGGTTTGCAATATAGCTGGCACACTATCCATCAGTAGATATCTATCTCGTACACTAAATAGTGAGAATGTACTTATACTTGTATTTGTTAAGTCGCTCCTGTAGTGGTCTCAACACTGGGTATTTGTCCAGTGAGGAGACTCCTGCAGTTGGACTCTTCAATGCTCTGTCAGTTTGAACTCTGGCTATGCATTCCCAAACTTTCACGAGTGTTACCATAACTCTATGGAAACACAGGGAAAACGTTTTCTATTGTTTTTATGAAATAAAAGCACGAAGCAGTTTTATGTTTCCATAGAGTTATGGTAAATGGTTTTTGAGCCAATCAGAGCGCGTGCAGTATCTTGTTTATTTTATAAAAATGTTTATGTTATGGGCTATGACTTAAAGAATGCCAGATATAGATGAAGTCACAAGAAGGCCAAGTTTGAGGCCATCATGCGCGTTCTATTTTTGGTACAAAAATGTTTGGTAGAAAGTAGACCATGCTGCAAGGAGCCTGTTATTAACCTATACTCTATAGATAACGTTACTCTGTTTATGTTATAACCAGAATATAGAAGCTACAAAATTTGAGACGACTCCTATCCTGTTTGGAGATTTCATGAAGATGGGCGCTGACCCAACTGACAGGATCTATGAAGAGCTGGCTGACATCACTAAAGTGAAATCTCTTCTGACTGATGTAAGAACACTTCAACACTGACACATAACTTAATTTTAACAAATACTTGTTGACAACAATACAGACTCAGGTTGAAAACTTCAGTATTCAGTGAAACATGAAATTTCTAGGGCAATTTTTGAAGCTTAGTGAATTATGTTAAAACAGTAACAAAATTATGCAATATACTTTTCTCCAAAAGGCCCGCCGAAAATTTAGGTAGACCTTTTGTATGAACTGCCATACCCCCACTCCAGTCATACAAACGTCTCTAAATTTTCCAGTTTTCAACTTCCGTTTTCTCGACTCAGGTAGAACCTAACCTAACAACACTTTGTACGATTACCAAACAAGAGGTGGTCTTTCAGGTGCTGGTATTGATTTTCCACTCAGTTTAATTTTAATCATTTTGAATTTGCGGCGGCCATTTTGGAGAAAGGTCTATTGTACAACAGCTATTAGAAGAGAACTAATACCTCTAGCAGCAGTTTTGGGTTGATTTGTCTTAAAAATAACAAGTTCCAAACTTTAAAATGGACATGGGGAGATCTCAGCTACTTAACCAAATGATTTAGAAGGCCATCCTCAGATAGGCTACTTTTTGACAATATGAATAATTATTTTGTGTTTATTTATTTTTCAAACAATAAGTGTACTTAATTGTTTTGAAGTTTTATTCGATATTAGACTACAGATTGCAACTCATTTTAAGATTCATAACGGGATGTATCTTTCTACTTAGTATCTTGATGACTACAACATGAACTCGTCCAAAGAAATGAAGCTTAGTATTCTTCATGGATGCAATAGAACACGTCTCAAGGTGAATTAGGACAAATTTGTGTAGAGTTAATAGCCTGTTCAAGGCGTTCGGATAGAGGGGGATCCCCTCGCCTTTTTTTCCTCGCCACTCTTCGCGCTTCACGTGTCTTTTTTGCGGCCCGAACGCCTGGAACAGGCTAAGATTTCAATGCCTCCGCAGTAACCATGCAACAACTAGTAGGAAGGCGCGATCGTCCAACATGGTTAGCGCAGTTGGAACGTCAAGGATCGGAAGGGGTTCGCGTTTCGACGAGCCCTAACCTGGGTTACTTGTGTTGTGTTCTTGTGCACACACACTTTACTCTCACAGTGCCTCCCTCTCACACCCTAGGGAGTATAAATGGGTACCAGCGAACAAAATGCTGGGGTTAACTTTGCAATGGACTAGCATCCACATCCAGGGGTGACTAGATAGTAAAATACTACCTAGTCACTTCATGCTACAGCAACCGGAGGTTAAGCGCTAGCCTGATACGCCACTAAGGTTTGAATACAGACTTTTACCTTTTAACAGCAACCAACTAAGGGTTTATTTTTGTTTTTGTAGAATTGCTCGCATGGTTCGTTCAAGACCGCGTGGCTAACGCGCTGCTTGTTGGTGCGGAGCGAACAGGAAAAACAGAGTCTTACAAGGTGACATCACATCGAAATTCTCACCTTACAATATCAATAACATTGTGCAAACAAATAGGTGATGAGAATATAGAATGTCATCATCCTATGTCAACTAATAACTCACACAAGTGTGTGTTGAAAAGAAAAGAAACAGCAGGAAAAAACAGCCAGGACAAATATACTCCAGTTAATAAATATTTGATAGTAATGCTGAATGCTTTTGTATACAAATAAATAACAAGATAGTAAAGTCATGTTATAATGTGTAGTAATTCCAAGTATTTCTTTTCCACCCATAGGCGATCACAAAACAATATCTGGACCCCCAAATGGTCAATTGATAATTAATCTCCTGGGCAGTAATGCGGGAAGTTTGTCGCATTTGAACTAAGCTCCTACGAGTCTCCTGTAGCTCAGTGGCAGACGCGTCTGGACTACGGAGTCTCCTGTAGCTCAGTGGCAGACCGGTCTAGGCTCCGAGTCTCCTGCTAAGCTCTGTGGCAGACGTCCTGGGGCCGGTGGTGCTAAATGTTATAGGTTCAACCTCCTGTTGGAAGAACTCGGAAATTGTTTTCTCCTCCGATTATCTTGTGTCCCTGAGTGATTGTCCAATCTTCTCAATGTAGTAATTGTTGACTTACTTTGGTATTTTGTACTTTAGGTTGGCATGTCACATGTCTTGGTTATCACTGTTTTCAAATCGAGCTGACAAACACGTGGTTATGACTTACTCCATCCTTCCAGAGAAGATCTACAAGAAACTCCTACAAGACTGCTGCGGGGAGTGGAAGGGAGAAAAATAACCGTCGTTCTTACTTTACGGACCTACACAGCGCTAGATAAACCAAGTTTGTGTGACAGTTCAGTGTTCTGATTTTTATTTTTGGTGTAGTTTTGGCTTGTATTTCACCAGTCGTATTATAGGATAGGGATGCTAAAAATATATCCAGAAAGAAACGTAAACGTGAATCACAAAGCAGCAAGTTTTAGACTGATCGCCGCTCAATTCCAAACATTATAACCCAAGTTTAAAAGAAAGAGGGATGTACGGTATGTTATGTTACTGTGGGTATTCCGTTTGGATTATTTTTTATAATGTGTTCGTTTTCCTTCCACGCAGATCGTTGTTGAAGAATTTCTTGAAAGACATCAATAAACATTTTGAACTCTGCGCGATAGTGATATTAGTTATTTTACATTTGTAATTGTATGATTGATAGTTTGACGCGGGACCTTACTACCAGAACGGTTACGAGAAGGCTAAGGACCTTGAGAAAGTCTATATTGATGATAATGACATTTACATCAGGATCATGGAATTTTTGTCTTGTTAACACCGTACTTCATACTGCGCAGTAACATCTTTATGACGGTCATCCTCTATTGCTTGGCGCAATCAACAATGTATGATTGTGTGATCCTTGATTGGCTGCGAGAAGTTAAAGAAAGCCAATAGAAAGATGTCAAACACGAACGCGAGTAGTATAATGGCTACGATTACTCTGTGATTGTTATAAAAAGGTGCCAAACTTGTTTGCAAACCAGAGGAAGGCAATATGAACAAGTGTTGAATGGAAAAAACCGACCACATGCCAAGGAAGCAGGCGTTCCTGAAGGTGACAGGTGAGGCTTGAGTGACAGCTGTCACGCTTTAGTAACATAGGAGCTATGCACGATATTTGAAGTCATATTTGTGGGTTACAAAAATACCTCAAAGTGAAGAAAAACTAAAAAATGATTGTTTACTAAGGTAGAAAGAAAAACACCAAAAGAGGTGATAACTAACCAAATAGGAACAAGGGAGGGTTAAGGATGGCGAAGATTAAGACGGAATTGCGAACGACGAACTTGAAAATCAAGGCTAACTTTTTCAAGATGCGAAAACCTTCAGTGACGTAGCTTCTTTAACCATCACTTTGGAAATACATAAGACGTGGTAGCTAAGAAAACCCATTATAACTTTGGCTTTTGTCCACTTCCACTCTATATTATCAATGTTGAACAGTACACGTTGTAGAGGCTTTAAAATGTGTGTGTGTGTTTTTAATCTCAGGGATAGCGTGTTCAACACCACTATCATCAAGCCAGAGTCTTTTTTTTTTTCTTCGGAATAACCTTCATGTAGTGCTGTGGCATGAGTCCTGTGGGAGATGCTTACTACGTACTCGCTGCAGAATGTTCCCTTCACTGGTCAATTTTTGTACCATTTTGACTGGTTCACTGAGTGGCCAAGGTCAGTTGAGTGCAGCTTACATGGACGGCCTGTCAATCAAACACGCATTACACTCCACTTACGTCACTTAGGCACCTGAAGAGGATAGCTTGTGATGTTATCAAAAAACCAGTTACCAGTTATACATCCACTTGTCCAAAAAAGGACAACTGCACCTTGGTAGCGAATGGTGAACTTCTTCCAGTCTTCATCAACAGAAGCGTTGTTATATTCTTTCTTGCCCAAAACGGATAATACGTAAGATGGGCAAAACAAATAAAGCTATCGAAAAGAAGCAACTAACAATAGTTTTTTGAATCGCATTTAACACCATTATCAGTTGTTCCTCGCTGAATCGCTGTTTTCTTTGCAGAGAGGCGCTTGTTGTCTGTTTCGCACAGATACTTTTTCGAAAGAAGTAGATTTGGGTATGAAGGAGATGTTAAGGTAACAAATGCCGAATTGTTGTCCTTCTTATCGTTTTTTCCCACTGCCTATTAGTTTGTATTTCTTGTGCTTTTTGTGCTTAAAAAAGTGAGCCTTACGCTTTTCAAGTTTGTCCATTTCCATCCCCGACATCGTAAAACATTAAAATCGAGCCTGTGTGTATGTGAAACATCCCGCTTATTTCATAATGGGGCCTTGGGTACTGTTTTACAAAAATATAAACATTATGAGTTTCGTTTGATTTATGGTCGTTCTTGAGCTTGTCAAAATAGAAAACCCAACGACTGTTGATTTCTTTGCAGGAGAGAGTTAGCCGAGTTGGGTGTTGTTTGAATTGATTAGCAGGAGAGAGTAGCCTGAGTGTCTGTGTTGTGATTCTTTGCAGGATGAGAGTTAGACTGAGTTGTGTGTTGTAGATTCTTATGCAGGAGAGAGTCGCTGAGTGTGTGTGTTGTTGATTTCTTTGCAGGAGAGAGTAAGCTCGAGTTGTGTGTTGTTGATTTCTTGCAGGAGAGAGATAGCCTGAGTTTGTGTGTTGTTGATTTCTGTTGCAGTGAGAGGAGTAGCTGAGTTGTGTGTTTGTAATCCACACCTCAGTGTCCAGTTTGCACCACGCGCCATCCGACGTACCTAGGTTTTAGAGCATGTCGAGGTTAACACGTCACGCCCGGATATTACACGACACCCGCAACAAGCGAGTTATCTGGAGCTTATTAACCTGTACCTGTCCATGTTGGACGACAACCCCAAGAAGGTAATGATAGATCAACATCTATTATCTCCTTGTAAATGGACAGCGTAACATGTGATAAACCCGTCCACTAGGATACATCGAGCGTTTTGGGAAATCTTGATGATGAAACACGAATAAATCGCGCAATGATATACAGAAAACAAAAAAAACTAACGTAATACCCATCTTACAGCTACAGTGTATGTACGAAACCTTAAAAGAATGATTAAACTTGCAACCTACTTCTTAAGTATGATTAATGAATTATCGCCGTTGTAATTGGATCTGTGATTTCATTGGTTTCAGAATGGAAATCACTATATAGACTTTGACCATGGAGTCACGTGGGTCTCGCGCGTTGAACACGCGTGATACACACGTGATGCACACGGTAGAATACTGTGTGGGCAGTCACGTGTTAACTAACCACTCTGTCAATCATGTATTTTGCAGGCAGCTGATTGGCGCACGTGAGCCGATGTGAAGAATGGCTTGAAGAAGCTTCTAGAAACCAATGACTTGGTGGATAAAGCATGCAGGGTGGAGCTGGTGGCTTTGGAGACGCAGCGAAACAGAAGTCACTTGATGTGGAAACACATCAATGGATAAACTACAGATGGACCAAGATGAAGCTGATAAGGTTAGCATCCTGTTTATTTTGCTAAGGCACCTCAGGTAATCTTAGTTTGTTATGGGAATTGTGCTGAGACACGACAGTGGCGGATCCATAGGTGCTCAAAGGGTTGGACTTTTTGTTACTGGCATTAAGTGATTAAGGGGGCCTGTTTCAAATCATTATTTTGACTTCAAAGGAGCAAACAAAGAGGCCAATATTCATATTGGAAGGTCCATGACCGTGCACATCTTTTGTTTGGGCTCATACTATGCATGAATACACCAAAACGTTTCTATTGGTTAGTTGCTTGAACACACATAACCACCTATTGTATTTTGTCAGGTTTTGTGCACGGTCAAACCCCCAAAATAGCGAACAAAAAACATATAACAAAGACCTTTGCCGGGCTTCATAAACCATTCCCTCTATTAACTATGTTTTGACGTTCCATTCGTATTTATAATCGCCAAAAAATAAGGCGTCACCCAAGCCGTAAATTACAACAATAAAGGAGAAAGCGTCACTCACACGAAGCATGTTTTTCGTGTTGTTATTTTTTACAGGTGCGAAAAGTTGTGTCAGCGGAAGAGGAAATTGCCAAAGGAAAGGCAGATGAGACCCAGGCTATCGCGGCTGAAGCGCAGAAGGACCTGGACGAAGCTCTACCTGCTTAGATCTTGCTAACAAGGTGCGTGTTTGGCCCTGAAATGACGAGCAACAAGAAAAACTATTTCTGACAGAAAGAAAAGCAGATTAAAATTACTATAAATTTTCAGAAACACTAGGTCGAGTACTGGGAAGGTGGGAGCACTTCAAATATCTAGCCACCCAGAAACGTACTCAAATTAAGAGATTTTAAAATGCTTCCTTTTGTCCAGTAATTTATAGATAATATTTACTCGAATTAAATTGTTGTGAATATTGTCTAAACTGAAAATTTGTTAAAATAATTCAATGGAAAAACGTACGGAGAAAATTGGATACAAATATCGAGCCTGAAAAAGTTACGGAATTACGTCAAGAACTTTCAACCGGTTCTCACCAACCATGAAAACGTCATAAAATCCAAGATGGCGGCGCGCGGGTGATTTGAACCAAAGCCTGCAGGGATTTGTAGGCAGATTTTTAGTTAACACTGAATCATTTTACTTTGTTTTCAGCACATTTCGGGTTTACATTCCATCAATTTTAAATTGATCCAAACAGTGGAAAATAATTGAAATTTATTCGGGTCAACTTTAACTGTGAATATTGTTTTCGTTCCCAGGCCCTGGACTCTTTGGACAAGTCCGACATTTCTGAGTTTACGTGTGTTCACCAGTCCCCGCCGAGCCTTTGTCGATGACTGTTATGGAGTCCATCTGTATTCTATTAAATGCAAAGTAAGTTGAATCGTACAACAAGTTTTACATCTTAGTTGATGATTTGCACTATGCAAAAATGTTGAGTCACTCTTCTTCATTAAAAAAAATTGCAAACTAAATAAAGCTATCCCCCCCCCCCCCCCCTCCCCCCTCTCCCTCACATTTCAAGGTTGTTTTTCACGGTTTGAAATTCAGACAACAATGATAAGGAGGGAGGGGGTAGACGAGGTTGTTACCAATGTCTAAAGTGCGTCCTCGTAACAGACAGAGAGTCTCAAATCTTTATGCAAAAAGATTGTAGGTCCTTACTTTGTGTGTAGTAAAGAAAAGTAACTTGATTCAAATTTATTACGTCCTTTTGATAAAGTGATCATTTGTTTTGTTTTTGTTTACAGGCCTGACTGGGGCGACAGCAAAAAAGTTGTGCTGGGAGACCGGCAAATTTTTAGCCAAACTGATGGAATATAACAAGGTAACATACCTTTCTTCTTCTATTAAAAGATTTACCAACCCTGAAGTGAAAAAAGTGATTAACCTTTCACTCCCAAGAGTGTGGCAAGATATGGACAAACAGCACACACATGAAAGGACTGCTCAATAGCTTTCATTTTGATGGTCACACACTATGGTTTCATATCCACAGACTCAAAGTTAAGAACCACCTTGTACAGCATAATAAACAGCAATCACATGAAAGTACTGCTCAATAGATTTCATTTGAATGGTCACACACTAGGGTTTCATCCACAGACTTGAAAGTTTAGAACCACAATAATTGGACTGATGCTTGCTTCTGGGAGTGTAAGGGTTAATAACAAAGAGATACCAAATTACCAATCGTCCAAACTCGTGGCCCATTCCCTGAATGTCTGTGCGTGTGCATGAGCCGCTTACATTTGTTATAAAAGCTAAAAAGTTAGGAATTGTTGGCCATGAAACATAATGCTTACGCTGTCTTCCTGCTTTTGTTTTCCAGGACAACCATTGCTGATTCGACATTGAAGAAGTTAAAAAAGTACATCGACAATCCAAAGTTTACACCAGAAAATGTGGAGAAAGTTCCAAGGTATGTTACGAATGCTTTGTCATGTTTACTGAATGGAGAGTAGTCGTGTTATGTTGGTATCTCTGCAACTCAATGCGCAACGTGCTCAACCAATCAGAGTGAATCTCTTTGTCCGTTCGACCAATCAGGTGATCATGTGTCGCGACTTTTCCCCCGCTTTCCACCAGTTAGCTGAGTTCTGATTGGTTGATTTTTCGCAGCAGCGATTGGCTCTGTTGTTACTTTAGTTTTAGTTCCACGGCAGTCAGATGAACACGAACATTATTTGCGTGATTTTCTTTCCTTCAGGCTTGCCGCTCCATGGTAATGTGGGTCCGTGCTATGGATTTGTACGCTCGAGTGTTCCGTACTGTCGAGCCTAAGAAAAAGAAGTAAGGTTATTAACTGTATAGAAAGTAAAATCTAATGTCCAATTCAGCAGCTAAAAATTAGAACTACAAAGTGTCTAAATATTGAAAGAAAGTGCAAGAATTTTCAAATCGCTAACAAGCGGCTCAAAATATAATTGCTATAGTTCATGGGAATGTGTATTATTCAAAGTAATTTTAATTCATTTGTGATTCTTAAT
>MU826984.1:0-23865 GCA_029204205.1 Desmophyllum pertusum | reverse complement strand
TACCGTACCCGCCCCCTACCCATGCAGGGTCTTGTTTTGTTTATCGATTGCTAGGTGCGATCAGGTTTCTTCCATTCACAGAATGCGCCATATCCGTTAGCCATGTGATCACATTAGGATGTTCGCCGTCATTGGTTAAAAAATAATACCATAAAAAATATCAAAGTTCAACGAGAACGGTAAATCATAGCGCAGAGGTTTTGCCTTGAGGCTTTCGCGACTCGTTTCCAATTCCGACGCTCGCGAGAGAAACCTCGGGTACCCAGGGTATCATAAAGGCAACGAGGCATTTCCTTATTGTGCCGGACATTTACCGCGCAATAATTTTCAGAGAACTTTCCAATATGGGTATCCTATTACATTAAATTTTCGCGACACATTAAAGGGCTACGTCACGGATAACGCATCTTGAAAACATTGGCAATTTTTTTCAAGTTCGCCGCTCGCAATCCGTCTTAATCTTGTCCATCCTCAACCATCCTTGTTCCAGTTTGGTTTATTATAGCCTCTTTGGTGTTTTTCTACCTTATGTTAGTAAACAACTATTTCGAGGCCTTCTTCAATTTAAAGGCGATTTTGCCCTTCGAAAAAATGACAGTGTTGTTAAATTAAGTGACGTTTATAATGTTAGCTATAAATTAAATAACGCTACAAGACTTTGTATTTCATGATTTTGAAACTGCATTAAAGTAGTTCAAATGGTATAGTAGGGCGTGTTGATTTAATCGTTTTAATTAACAATTATACTACGAGCTCGATTTTTCTACGAGCGAATAGTCAACGAGGCAAAACGAGGGCGAGAAGTCTAATAGCCCTTTTCGCGCGTTAACTTTCGATATTTGCATAACAATACACTTGAACATAGAAGCGAGGCAATTTCGGGCCACAAGCTGCAAAACATCGTGTTTTTCTTGAACTCCTTCAACTCTTTTAGTATGAAAACAGTTTTAAAATGTAGAAGAACTACAATTCTTTTAGTTTACGTTGTTTTTAGAAAAAATTGTAAAACGACTTTTCTCTATTAATAAAGAGTAGACTCACATAAGCAACAGGGAGATCGGGCTACGATCTTTACGGGGAACTTAACTAAAAGAGTTGTATATTTAGTTCTTCTCCGTTTTAAAACAATTTTTATGCTAACATAGTTTAAGGAGCTCAATAAAATCACGATGTTTAACAGCCTTGTGCCCGAAATTGCCTCGCTTCTATGTTTAGCTGTATTGTTTATGCAAATATCGCAAGTTATAATCCATCAAAATTTTTTCTCGCGCACGATTGGTCTAAACACGTCACGTGACGCAGCCAAAACTGGGGAATATCCGGATGATATTCCCCAAGTGATATTCCCCAGTTTTGAAAATTTGCGTTGCACGTTTCGCAGGTTCAGTTTTCGTCTCAAATAAATTGCTAAATTAAATAAAACTGATTGTTTTGAACAGACTAGAAATATTTTAGAGCGCCAACATAATTATTTTGATGTTTTTAAACAGCTTGGCCGACCGAGATCTTCCACGGCAAACAGAGCGGCCTTGTGAAAAAATATTTGAAGGATAATAACTACAATAGCCTCCATTTGGCTTCAAAAATATGCTCGGATATTTGTCCTTGGACATTATCTGTTCCGAGAAGATAAACAGTTTTCCTCGAGCTTCTCGGAACAGATAATGTCCGCGGACAAATATCCGAGTATATTTTCCTCGCCAAATGGAGGCTATGTTTATTTAACCGTGAAAAGGGCTATTGGACGGCAAGCTCGAGGTTTCTATCGGCTGATAGAAACCGAGAGCGAGCCGTCTAATTGTTTTTAGCATAACCCAGTGGCTGATCTATTAAACATAGAATACAGTAAAAACCCCCAAGTAAGAACCTAGTTTTTAAGAACCGGTTAGGCTAAAATTTGCCAGTTAGACCCCCTCTATACAAGAACCTGTTTAGCCTAAAATTTGAAACAGGTTCTTATTTTCTAAAATCTATATAAAAAAATGTGTACACTTGGGAAAATAAGATAGGTCAACATTTTGGATCCTCTTTGGAGACACAGGTGCCTTATCACTTACTTATAGTTCACCACTAAATTTTCTTTGATTTTGATTGGCTTAAATCGAACACGTGACGTGATAGTGTTCATCCGCGGAGAGACACTGTCCAGGTATTATAGTTCACCACTAAATTTTCTTTGATTCTGATTGGCTTAAATCGAACACGTCACGTGATAGTGTTCATCCGCGGAGAGACACTGCCAGGTAATAGTGCCCGATCGGGCAAAAAACCCGGATCGATAGTGCCCGCCTGAGCGAAAAACAACCGTTTTGTGCAGTTTTGAGCTAAACAGTTGAAAGATAAATTAAAAATAGCGAGAATTTACTCTCTATCAATTCTTTCATAACATATGGGCATGCACGAAGTTGGAACGAAATATTTAATGGCAAATTCCTGTAAATGTACAACAAATGCGAATGAAAGAGCACTAAACAATTTACGGAAAGATCGGTAAACCGACACAAATTCGTCCAAAAAATGACAGCCTGTTTACACCACAAGTTTAAGCTTAGCCTATTCGGTATTGTTACCTTGTATTTCCAAGAGGCTTGTCAATTCCAGCTTGAATCAGCACAATAAATATCGGTTACGAAGCTTAAATACGGCAGTTCGTCAAGCGTTTGCCCGCAGTGAAACCTTCGACTCCGTTCAGTTGTCCGTTCGACGGGTGTATGTAAAACCCGGAACACACCCGGAACACCCCGGAACACCCCGGAACACCCCGGAACACCCCCGGAACACCCCCGGAACACCCCGGAACACCCCGGAACACCCCCGGAACACCAACGGAACACCCCAGGAACACAAAAAATATAAAAATAATAATAAAATAATAATAAATAAATAAAATAAAAACAAATATATTTATATTGTGGCTGAAGTAGTGAAATCGAACATGGTCAGCGGTCAAGAGCCGTTAACGAATCGACTGATACCGAACACTTCCGAAGATGCCCCGAATATTTCCGAAGACTTACGAGGATGTCCCGAACACTTCCGAATATTTCCGAAGATGCCCCGAAGATTTCCGAAGACTTCCGAAGATGTCCCGAACACTTCCGAAGATGTCCCGAAGATTTCCGAAGATGGCTCGAAGACTTCCAAAGATGTTCCGAAGATTTCCGCACGTTTTCAGAAGACCCGAATTTTTCTCTGGTCCCGAGGGTGTCCGCTTACGTAAAGACGAAGAGTAAAAGAGAGCGCAGAAAAATTCGCCTGATACTCAGGTTAGGGAGGTTCGACTGAACAAACAACGACATGATTGACCAATGACCAATTGTCTACGAAATTGCACATGGCAATGACCTCCGATTACCTCAAATTCAATGTCACGCTCTGTGGCTTTGGCCAATTGGCAAACATTTGAATTTTGAGAGGTCCTTTGCCACTTATTCACTCTTAGATAAGAAGCTTCGGAAAAATTCGGTCTTCTGAAAACGTGCGGAAATCTTCGGAACATCTTCAGAAGTCTTCGATATACCTTCGGAAATCTTCGGGACATCTTCGGAAGTGTTCGGAAATCTTCGGAAATCTTCGGAAGTGTTCGGGACATCTTCGGAAATCTTCGGTACATCTTCGGAAATCTTCGGGGCATCTTCGGAAGTGTTCGGTATCAGTCGATTCGTTAACGGCTCTTGACCGCTTACCGTGTTCGATTTCACTACTTCAACCACTATATAAATATATTTGTTTTTATTTTATTTATTTATTATTATTTTATTACTATTTTTATATTTTTTGTGTTCCTGGGGTCTTCTGTTGGTGTTCCGGGGGTGTTCCGGGGGTGTTCCGGGGTGTTCCGGGAGTGTTCCGGGGTGTTCCGGGGTGTTCCGGGGTGTTCCGGGGTGTTCCGGGTGTTTTCCGGGTTTTACATACACCCCCGTTCGACTTGTAAAATGAATATAATGTTCAGGTCCACAATTATTTCCGATCTTCCCATTTTGAGCTAAATCATTTGCACCCAGAATATATGAAACTTTAGAAGAGTTTGAGCGAAGAAATAATCCGAAGAAACCTTTGTTCTGCTTTCTTATCAACTTGGCGGCCCGCGCCAGGTTTTGCCGCCGTTTTCATACAAATCATGCTTCATTTAAATGGAACTGAAAAATCACTCAGTCGATTTATAACTTTTGAAAAAGTAATCCGAAGTTTAACCTAAAGTTTTGTACGTATTTACGAGACAACAGTTGAGATGCAAAACTATTTTTTAAGCTCCAAGTGTCGCAGTGTGTTAGAAATCGAAATAAATAAATTCATGTCGTTTTCAGTTTTAGGCCGCCGCGCGGAAAATTTAGTGGTGAACAATATATAACGACAATAGAGTGTTTTTGTCTCGGAACTATCGGTCTGATAGTTGCCCTTGGAAATTTTATGTTCTAAAAAACTAGCATATAAGCCCTCGAACTTCGTTCTCGGGCTAATATTTGTTTTTTAGAACATAAAATTTCCGCGGGCAACTATCAGCCGATAGTTCCTTGACAGAAACACTCTATTGTTATATTGGTATGGAGAATTTATATAAGGAATAGGCTGAAAACCACTAAATTCTATTAGCTACAATGTAATTTTTTTCTTCAGAAAATAAGAACCTATTTACATGTAAGAACCTAAATAGCCTAAATTTGTGCTAATTACCATTTATGTAAGAACCTGTTTAGGCTAACTTGGGGAAATGCAGGTTCTTACTTGCGGGTTTTTACTGTATCGATAAAACTGATTTATTGATGGTTTTATTTACTACTTGTTGGCCGTAATGCACGAAAAACTGTGCGCGCGCTGGAGAGTCGTCTATATAAACAATAGCCTCCATTTGGCGAGGAAATATGCTCGGATATTTGTCCGCGGACATTATCTGTTCCGAGAAGCGAACAGTTTTCCGAGAGCGAAGCTCGAGGAAAACTGTGAGCTTCGAGGAACAGATAATGTCCAAGGACAAATATCCGAGCATATTTTTGAAGCCAAATGGAGGCTATTGTAGTTATTATCCTTCAAATATTTTTTTCACAAGGCCGCTCTGTTTGCCGTGGAAGATCTCGGTCGGCCAAGCTGTTAAACAACAAAATAATTCTGTTGGCGTTCAAAATATTTCTAGTCTGTTCAAAACAATCAGTTTTATTTAATTTAGCAATTTATTTGAGACGAAAACTGAACCTGCGAACGTGAAACGCAAATTTTCAAAACTGGGGAATATCACTTGGGGAATATCACCCGGATATTCCCCAGTTTTGGCTGCGTCACGTGACATGAGACATGACGAGACGTGTTTAGACTAATCGCGCGCGAGAAAATTTTTTGATGGATTATAACGATCGATAGTAGGTGCCTGTGTAGCCAATCAGATTGCGAGTTTGTCAATAGTCAGCCACTGGGGTATGCTAACAGCGATTAGTACAAACCTGTCGTGGTCTATTGCAAATCCGCTAATCTGATTGGTTGTCTCATCGTTGACTATTCGTTAGTGTGTAGCGGCTATTCTTCACTAACGTCTGAAACAGGCTAGTCAGGCCGGCTAGTAAATTTCAGTGCTACTGGAAACATCACAAACACAGTACAAAAGGGGGGAGGGGGGTGGTGATTTTGAAAAAAATATCCTGCAAGCACACTTGTACAAAAACAATTCGTGCACACGACCACTGCCGAAAAAAAAAAAATTTCCTGCAAGACACTACCTGATGGGCTGACACATGCAGCCTTCATAAAAAAAAATATCACGCACACACATGCCCCGAGAAATTTTTTTATTGCGCATGAAAGGGTTTGAAAAAAAATTCGCGCCTATATCAAATCACCCCCCCCCCCCCCCCTCCCTCCCACTCAGAAGTTAAATGGTCCACCCCTAATGGAGAAAAGAAACCAGGATAACTATATATCTTACAGTTGAGTTACATGGTCTAGACCGCTTAGAATAAAGGACTTACTTTACTTCGCTCAGCTTCAGCGCTATATGTTCCATCCCAACGTTTTATCTCCGGGATAAAATGAAGTACATATTGCTAATAGCAAAATGTTTGAGCCTACAGTATGTGCATGTATATGTATCGATGAAGAACAAAAGTTATATATCTGAAAAACACAGAAACATTTCTGTATTTTATTCACACATAAAATGAATCACGGATGTAAACTGAAAACCTAATACAAATGGGATTCGGACGACAGCGGGTTAATTCAGTTGACTGGGTGCCTGGATTGGAAGCGGTAGGTCCAGGGCTCAAAACCCGGCCAGACCACTGTTTAAAACAGTGTTAGTGGTCTGATCTGACAGCCGATGGCTGTTATGTGTTTGTACCCTCACAAAAAAGGTTTACCATGAACTTTGGGATACTAAACGCCTATCAATACCAATGAAAGGATGAATATGACACAATGAATATTTGCATGAAATATTTGCATCTTGAAACTTCACAATAAAATAATTTTGTCAACTCAACCAGTGGTTTGGAGTTTAATCAATTAAACTCTCTGCCGGCATTTTTTATTTTTTAAATTCATTTTTAAAATAGGTACAATCAAACCTGTACTGTAAAGTTTAGGTGTAAAATAAGTTCCCCAAACCATCTTGTTTAATCCCTGAGTGACTCAGTGACGAAGTGTGTAGTAATCACAGGAAACCAGTCGGATAATAAAACAAGTTAACAGGATTCGTCGCTGTGTGCCGCTCACTAGTACCTATTAAAAAATGATAATGATAGCGGAGCCGATTGCTTGAGTTGGTATTTACTCAAATAAACTGACCTGTCTCCTGATTGTAATGAAGATGTACGAATAAACGACAAAAAGCCCAATGATACACAGATACACAGGAATGTAATATCTGTGAATAGAAAACAAAGTAACGTGCATGTAGCAAAGGCGATCAGTTACTTAGCTATAAACTCTTTTCCCCTACGTTTTTCTATTGTGCAAGAAGAAAGCGAGGTGTGGGAAAAATTCCAGGCTTCTTCAGTTAAGTCTTGCTAAAAAAAATTCAAGGCTACAACTGGATTCGAGCCCATGTCCTCCTAGATAACTGAGATATGTTGGGTGCAGATCAACTGTACACTTGTTATGTAACAAAATTATGCGACATCATAAGATCATGCAATCTCTCTGAGGACACTTGACGTACACCCAACCTTTTTCGCTCGTTTTCTTCTTCAAGCGTACATCTTTGTGAATGGGACAAGCAGGCATGAAACCCTCTTCTTCTTCTTGTTCGAACATCTCGGTTTGAGTGGCTTTGTTCTGGGTGTTGATCAATGAACTGAAGCGAGAAGCGATGTGTAACCAACAGGGTCCTGGGAACGAGCCTAAATGCATCACACGAGGCGGGCTGCAGTCTCGTGACATTGAATGTGAAATATAAACACTGACGTGGGCTGTAACTTCCTCGTTGAATCATAGAACCAAAGTTTATATCACCCTAACAACATGGTTTGACAACTGCACGTTATTCATGGACAAACAACACTACTGTGTAAGTTTTTCCTTCGGAGCTGTTCTGCCACAATTCAACCGTTCAACATGTACATTTCGCTTGGGTTTACATTGTAAATTTTTTTTGATTCAATGATACTTTTCAGACGGTGATCTATGCCGTTAAGCAAACCGTGTCTTCACTGAGAACTGATTGGAAGGTAATCAGTATTATCATATCCCCCTCTACTAACTATGGTATTATGTATTTGTTGGGCTTGCTATAATCTTTGGAGACTAAAAATATAACAACACACAAACTCCTTACTTTTATATAATGCAGTTGATCAGGTTTGCCGTTTGTCACGCCCAGCCAGCATCGACCGACCAAATCGAACACGGAAGAACTACTCATGATCTACTCCTCGAATTTCAGAATGTATATGAACAGATATTTTTTTTATTTGCTTGATCGAATCTACATAGGATCCTGATATGAACATCGAAAAAAAAAAATTCCATATCGCTTTTCTTCACCGCGTTTTAGCCGTCTAAAGACGTGGAAATTTAATTTCCGGTTAGCTAAAAAGCCGAGGCGAGGTGGAGTCCTGGACCGAGTCGGTCGTGACGTCAAAACCAGAACGCCTTCGACAACCACGCAAAGACAGCGAGGAGTTTCGTGGTTTGTAGTGTGTATAACCAGATATATTTTAGTTCAAATTGTTGTCTAGAACCGTCAAAACCTACACAAAGTTTATGTCTACGGATGATTTTGAGTTTGGGAGCGATTCTGAGCGATCAGACGCATAATTCAGTGTTTCTTCGCTGTTAATGAAGTTGAGTGCGATGAGTTTATACAGGTTTATAGAAGCAGCAGCAGACAACTCAGACCCAGAAGGTCCTTACGATGAGTGGCTTCAAGAGTACATGTATAGCCGCTAGCAGATAACGACAGCGATTATAATTTCTCATTCTGAAAGAACGTGAATTTCGGAGCCCGGACATGCTGGAAATGCGTGTGTATGCGTGTGTAAAAATAACATTGTTTGTTTACACAATTGCGCTGTTTGAATCGAAATGAGTTGAACCGATTTGTACTAGGCTATGTCTATGTCACAATGCTTATGCAACTACTCACATCATGCAATTTGCCCGAGCTTAAAGCGATTCTGGCTCTCTTTTTCAACATAAAAAGTAGCCGTTGAGCGTATATTCTCACTACTAGTTTAGTTAATCATGTCGATTTTAAAACGTGACCACACACAGTGAAAACATATTTTAGTATGTGTCTCAGATAACATCACAGATAAGGTGAATTTTTTCGTGGCTCTTATAACTCATGTTATTTAATTTTGTTTGCTTCTTTTATTAAAATTTAATAACGCGGTGTTTGTTACCATTTTTGAGAGGCATTAGAGAGCTGTTAGTTTTTTCGTCTCAATTTTTAATACGAGCAATTTGAAAAGGTCATTTTTTAGGCCCATTAGCCGCAATGTCAGTGAATTTTTGGGCATACTGTAAACAGGACTGGACTGGATTTGTAAAACATGGACTGGATTTGTAAAGGTGGATTTGTAAAAGGTGGATTTGTAAAACATGGATTTGTAAAAGGTGGATTTGTAAAAGGTGCGTTAGGCGCGTACAACCAAACCACTAGCACTATATGAATCAGCACTTGATGGGCTACGGAAGTGTGTCAGGCTTTATAGATTTTCCTATTGGTTTTTGAGAAACAAACTTCTTTGAAGTTGGCCAATAGAAATATTTCGTTTCGCGTCAACGCAGAGAGGCGTAAAAGTAAAATATTTTCGAATTCCTTTAAAGCCCAACACCATTTTTCGCACCGATATCTGACGAATAATTTTTGGCCAAATTTCGTAAAATCTGACAAATCTACATACCCTATTAATTCATTTGAAGAGTGGCTACCCGCGCAAAAAAAAACCCCTGAGTTTTCGGGACGAACATATTTTATTATTTTTTCACCCTTCCTCAGTGCGGGTGTGAATGCGGTCATGCCGCCGACCAATGAAAATTAACATATGGCCCCCTAAAGAGGCTTGTGACAAAACAGTCTTGAAACTCTATCAAATTCAATGACCATTTTTTCTTAATACCTTTAGGAGCGAAAAGAAGGAAAAAAACCTTGTTTAGTCGTGACCGCTTCTGTGACACTACGTATGATTGTATTTACATTTGGAGCGTGCTAAAAAATCCATTCGATTTTCAAAGTCGCTCGCCAACCTCGTTCCCAGGGTCTACTCCGCTTTCAAGATGGCGGCTGGGCGCGGAGAAGACCCTGGGGTACGCTGTGAAATACTCCACGAATCGTGGAGTATTTTGTCGTCTTCGCTACACTTGACCAGCGGTTTCCAGGATTCAATATGGTCGTCTTCCCTACACTTGACCAGCGGTTCCGGGATTCAAAATGGCTACTGGAAGGACAAGAAGTGGCTGCCAGCCGAGCTTCGTTTTTAACATGTTTTACACCAAATTAAGCCGCGGAATAACGTTTTTGGCGTCGCGTTGAATTTTCGAATAGATTTCTGCCGTCTTTACGCATGATTTGTGAGTCGCTCTATTTATTTAAGGTGAGGTTTATTACACATTTTATGACTGTTATAATTTTAGCACCAGTTTTTGGCTGTATAAACAACGCACGATTAAGAAAGTCAAGTTAGGGAAGTTGTCGAAAGTAAAGCGGATAATTTTTGGGTGGATATATTATTATTTTTTTCGATTAATTTGTTTTATTTCGTGCTCGGATCGCGACCTTGTAATTTTTGTTTTTTATAGCACGAAAGTCATGCCCAAATATCTGATTAATAAAAAAAATATTAAATGCAGCATGATCCATGGTCGAATCTTTTTGTGATTGTTTTTATTTAGAGGTGTTATTTTTAAGGTTCATGTTGAGTCAGTAACTTTGTGTGTGTTTAATATCTAAATAAAGATTGCTTTCCTCCTAAACACTTCAGCATGGAAACTCACAACATTTAAACAGATTTAAATTAATTTAGTAAAATATCAAAATGTAATTTCAACTGTACAAAAAAGTGGGAGGCTTCCCTGCGTGGTTTCTGTGGATGATAATGTTTTATAGCCTTTTATATTTAGCTTTTATTTGGAAACCAATAATTATTTATTATATTTTATGACCTGGGGGGTACTTTGAATTTTTGGAGGGATTGTGCCATCCAGTACTGAAACCAAAATGTATAACTTTCTGTACACTATTACAGACATGGGCCAGGTTTTTCAAAAGGTGGATAATGCTATCCACCATATAAATCATTATCCAGTGGATAAGTGTTAACAAAACAAACTACGCTATCCACTGGATAGTGATTTATCTTGCCTCGGTTGTTCAAAGGATGGATAACACTATCCACCGGATAAATCACTATCCAGTGGATAAGTATTAACAAAACAAACTACGCTATCCGTCGGATAGTGATTTATCTGGTGGATAGCGTTATCCATCCTTTGAACAACTGGGCCCTGGTGGATAGCGTTATCCATCTTTTTACCAACCGGGTCCTGGTCTTTAAAATCCATACCCTATTTTCTGACTACTTGTTTCTGTTCTAGTACACTGGAGAACAATAACTCTATTGAGGGCGGCTACTTATTTATTGTCTCTCTGCAAGGGTGTATCTAGAATTTTTGAGGGGAGGGGGGGGGGGGGGGGGGGGGGTGGCTGGTGGCTGTTAGCCAATATTTTGTCATTTTATTTTAGCTAAAAACAGTAACAATTTTTACACCTGCCCAAAGTGCTTGATTTTTTGGCGGATTTGGGGGGCCACCCAATCAAAGTGTTCACGCTTTTCTGACCCACACGAGTAAGGTAGAGTAACACCCAAAATATATGAAGAGGGCCCTGGCCCATTTTCCCATGGCCAGCCCATATTTTGTCCAAATCCTAGTCTCCCAGCCTAATGCTTGCTCAAATTATCCCATAATTCCCAACAGCAAAATTGGTGCCCCAAATCCCATTTTGCCAGTGAAAAAAAGGCAAATCCCAGTTCCCATTTTCCCTCTTCAGGACCCTCTATGAATAAGCCCTCTCCCCAGCAAAAACTGAAGCTAAAAAAATACTCCATAACAAGGATAATAAGGTAAAGCAACTTTATTTATACATGTCAATCTAAAAAATTAAAATACCTCCTAGAACAAAAAAATAATTAAAATAACCCATATCACTCTGAATAAATTCATTCACACCTCCCCAACACAATATACGTTTGAGGGGCATAAGGAACAATAAATTTCATACAAAAACATTGCAACACAGCAAAACAAAAAGGACAAAGAAATGACCGACAAGAAAACAATACCCTGCACTACACCAAAAGAAACTTAATCACACAAAACTTGCACCCAGTACAGTCTTTATTGACATACAGTGTACATATAACTGCCGAAATTCCTCAACCATGGAGGCCCACCTATGACCAAGAAACATAACAGCCGATCGATACCGCAGCAGACCACTGAGGGAACAACATCTAGTCGGAAATGATAATCATGAGGATTGCCTGATAAAAACTAGCAGTATACGTAAAGCAGTCTAAACGTCGTGATCATTCAACACTTCAAAGTGACTCCATCATGAGACAAATGATTAAATATTCATCTATCTACCATGATGAACAATAACCACATCTTTAATAACAACTGCTGAATGTTTTCCAAACATCAGACAGAAATGTAAACTAATAGAGGTGTCCCTTTCATAGCGGTATCTGGATTACAAAGATTATATGAGTGTTAAATAATTTTGCCGGGTCCCCTTACGGTAAAGGAGGTGTTCCCTTTTAAATAGAGGTGGCCCGAAGTAGAGGTTCCACTGTATGTTGTAAACTTGTAGGTGATTTAATACCTATACCACTTAGAAAATTGAGAAACACAGCTTATATCATATAAATCTATAATCTTCATTTTAAGTATAATCAAGTTTACAAAATATTTCAAGGAAGGGCTTTCCTTACTTTTAAGTGCAGTGCATCAAAATGGTCATAATATTGTATCTTGTCTGTTCAAATCATTTGATTGTAAGCTTAATTCTCTGAAAAGTACAGATCAGTGAAAAATTCGATTCGTCATTTATGCGAGCAATATATAAATTCAGTATTCCGTCACATTTTCAATTCGCCGTTAGAAGCACTTTGAAGAAATTCCAGGCTTCGAATAATAACACGTAAGCTTAAAAACCCCGGCTTAAGATTTTCACCTTGCTTGATATTCCAGCTCCTGATCTGTGCGCCTTGCGGCATTTCAAATTAATTTACGGTCCAACGTCAACTCCATCTCTTCCTTAAATTGCCGTGCATAATTTAAACAAGACGGGAAATATTTAACTGGCAATAATTTACGTTTCAATTCGAGAAGAAATTACAAAATAAAACTCCGCAAGTCGTCCATTTTGCAAGGAAGACTATTTCCGCCAATCACGACTAATGTAAGAATCATAAATCTACAGACCAATCAGCGTGGGCGTTATATCAGTGTACCCGAGGGTCTTCTCCGCGCCCAGCCGCCATCTGAAAGCGGAGTAGACCCTGGGAACGAGGTTGGTCGCTCGCCGCTTCGCGAGTTGCT
This sequence comes from Desmophyllum pertusum, assembly GCA_029204205.1. NCBI lineage: Eukaryota > Metazoa > Cnidaria > Anthozoa > Scleractinia > Caryophylliidae > Desmophyllum > Desmophyllum pertusum. Next base: position 10,830 of record MU826984.1, on the reverse strand, counting down.
GCTCGCTTTAAGCCTGTTCACAGACGTTTTATTTTTTTTTCGTAAGATACTGGCGCGCGCGCGAGCGCGGAGCGCGACAGGCGAGCGCGAAGCGCGAAGCGCGAAGAAAAAAATCCAACATTTTTCAGTTTTTCTTTCTTGAAAACCAGACTTAGCTTTGAACTGTGTTTTGCATTGTGCAGTCAGGACTACAACCAACCTTTTTATAATATTGGTTTTCCACAATAAAAATCATTTTTTGGATATTTAACTTGTTTTGTGTAGGGACAGGCTCCCATATAAGAGTGACAGGCCAGGGATACTTGTCAGAAATTTTGGGAAATACCCCTGAAAGGTACCATAATCCATTTGTGGGGCTCAAGTTTATTTTTACCCCTAAAGCCAATTTAGACTGTTTTATTGATGAGTGATACAGTCCAACCAAGGGCCACATGCCAGAAAAATAATAATAATAAAATTATTTAATTAAATTAATAATACAGTCAAACCTGTATATGACGGTCACCCTCAGGACTTCAGAAAGTGGCCGCTAAATACAAGTGGCCGCTTAATGCAGGTTTAATACAAGTAGCAAATACGACTCGAGACTTTGAAAACTGGCCGCTTAATAGAAGTGACCGCTTAATACAGGGCTGTTATATACAGGTTCGACTGTAATAATAATTTTCAAGTTCTGTTCAGTTTGGGGTTTTACTTTGAAACACACCCTAAGATAATATCATATCATAATATGTAAGCAAAACATGATTTTCAACCCCAGGGTATAAATCTCAATAATTTTTTAACTAGATATACAAACAGTGGTCAGCAATAATTTCTGGTCAGTTTTCCAGCACATCAACATTTGCTCCTGAACCATATACAAGTAACAAGGTCGCTACGAATCTAGATCTAGATATCAGTGTTTCTTGACTATGTGGTGGGAGTCACAAATAAAAAGTGATGGGGGTGATCGTCGGAAATTTTGAAAAGAGCCCCCTAAAAGGTACCAAAATCTTGTTTTATGGTTGTGACTCAAATTCAATTTCACCCCAAGAAGTGCCATTTCTAAGGGCCTGTTTACATGGAGGGAGGGTGACCCGGGTACCCGGGTCACCCTCCTAGCCGGCGAAAACATAGCCCGCCTTTACATGGGCGGGCTATTAGGGCGGGCTATCATATAGGCGAGCTATCTTTTTTTGGCGGGCTCTTGTTTTGGCGGGCTCATATTTTGCGGACTATTTTTATTGCAACGGCGCGATTCTGATTTACGCTTAAAAGCACTACATAACAAACATGGCAGCAAGAAGAAAGGCTATAGCGGCGAGTTTGCTGTTTTTATTGCTTGTTCCGCCATTATCGCGGGTTTCAAGTCAACAGAGATAGCCCGCCTAGGAGGTGACCCGGGTTGACCGTTTACATGCAGAAAAGATAGCCCGCCAAGCCGGGTCACCCTGGCAAGCAGACAGGGTGACCCGGGTAGGCGGGTGACCCTGTCTGTCATGTAAACACTCCAGTGTTCTTTGTAAAGAAATGTATGAAAAGTTGGCCCTCCCAGGGTGGTCACCCTCCCTCCATGTACAACAGGCCCTAAGACAAAAATAGTTTTTGTCATATTTTTTCCCCGGCTTAACCCTAAAAGGTACCGGAGTAACTATAACGGTAGTAATTTTAGATTTCAACACCCCTAAGTGGTATTAAACCACAACTGTTAACCCCTAAAAGATACAGCGATCACCCCCGTCACTTTTATATGATTAACAATTTATATTTCTCATGTAAATTTAGACAGGTAAAAAATCAATTTATCATATTTGTTCAAATCATATTTGGTATAACTCAAATTATTTGCATAAGATAATTCTCCATGGATGTAAAGCTTATTAAACATGCAACTAGAGGCGTAAACAAAAGAAAAGACCACCAGAATAAATAGTTTGTAATTTAATTATCCACTCACTTTAACCCACGTACTGCTGTAATAAACTCTGTATTTAAAACTCTGTAACTCTGGTATTTAAAATACAATAGCCACCACGTATTTCATACGAAAACGCCGGTGCAACATTCATCCGGCTGCTAGCTAGTGTGTACATGTACAGTCCTTTCGATATAGCCTGCAGTTTCCGAGTAAATAATCCCGGCGGAACTGCGATCACCAACTGAGATGATTAAGCTGTCGCAGTACAAGTTTTTACCACAAGCTGAAGGTGAGTAAAGTTTTGTGTGATCGACTCATCGGCCGACTCGCCACTGAATGAGGTCACGCCGATAACCTTCTTCAAATCTGCAACGGTATATTCTCCAACTGATTTTCCAACCAAAACATCCATCGGATGGTTTTGGATTGCCACATTCTCCTTGTAAATTCCAGAGACGACTACTGCCTACGTCCGCCATCTTTGATTTTTGGGTTCACTTGCGATTCAAATCCATTGTGTTTCAACAGCCAATCAAAAAAATTCAAAAAAATTCAAGCGCCCATTCCAGAGTCCGAGATTCCTTGGTGCTGACCAAAAGGATCGCGGCCTCTGGGAACGAGATTGGTCTTTGCGTGGTTGTCGAAGGCGTTCTGGTTTTGACGTCACGACCGACTCGGTCCAGGACTCCACCACGCTCGGCTTTTTACCTAACCGGAATGAAATTTCACGTCTTTAGACGGCTAAAACGCGGTGAAGAAAAGCGATATGGAATTTTTTTTTTCGATGTTCATATCAGGATCCTATGTAGATTCGATCAAGCAAATAAAAAAATATCTGTCATATACACTTTAACTTGGGCATTTCTTACATATGTAACCAATATACATTATTTTGTGTTTTAAATACGTCACAGATTTACCAGACGGCATCAGCTGAAGCGTTTTTACCCTTGTGTCACGCGGATGAGCGTGACACAATAGGTATTTTATGTGGACGATCAATGCATTGTTGTGAGATTTCTATTGTTCTATTGTTAACATTTCCATTGTTAGCACAGGAATCTGAGGAATGTCTGATAAGAGCTTTCTGGTACATGGTTTGTATAAAAAGTTGACAGGCCAAACATTCGTGACATTCGTAGAATTGTCGTTGTTTTAGCGCAGGAGGTTTGTGCTCTTTTCTCTCAAGGATGTTTTTCGAGTTTGTATAGTTGTTGCTGTTGTTGGAGCTGAAATATATCAAGTGTATTAGTTTTACTTGAAGAAAGAGTATCCATAGAGGGATATAAGGTTGGGGCTGAATACATTGTAATCGCAAAAAGGCAAAACTACATATATAGGCTAAAAGGAAACGGGTGAAGGAAAACTTGTGAAGGAAACGGGTCTTTAATATACAGGAATAAAAGGTTGAGGCTGAATCCATTGTAATCTGGCATCCCATTCCCTTAGCGAATCTTGCATGACTACATAACAATCATTATTACGTAAAATTTGTCTACGAAGGGGCTCTAAAGAACACTTTATGGAAAGTCGGCGACGCGCGGGAAGAGAAACAAATCTAGACTGCTTGCAGTCCCCTATTCTCTTTGGGTCCGTCGAGTTTTAATCCCTAGAGCGCGTTCGCAAAAGATGGCGGTATGAACTCGCTTTTAGTTCGATCGCTCACTGAGCTGACCGCTCCAGATTATTTCGAGAGAGAAGCAGATTGCAAGCAGTCTATCTAGAGTTGTGTTGGAGTGGTGTACGAGACGTCAACCGGACGTTTGTGGGTGGGGGGGGGGGGGGGGGGGGGGGGGCTTTCAACCCCACCAACATTCTCGTCCCCAGAGTCCGCGATCCTTTTGATCAGCACCACGAATCTCGAACTCTGGCGGGACAGATAGAACGAATTTTTGATTGGCTGTTAAAACAATGAACAGATCGGTGTCGTGATTTCTTGGTGCTGACCAAAGGATCGCGGACTCTGAGGACGAGAATGCCCCACCAATGAGTTGAAAGCTCTCGTTTTAGCATTTACAACTTGCTGTTACGAAAAGAACAGTCTATAATACGCGCCAAACGGTTCTTTGATAAATGGAAAGTCACTCTAGACAAATTTAATAAATTTAGCAAAAAAGTGAATCCGTATACTTAATACGCCTCGTTGGCTATGAGTTTGTGCGACTCGATTTCGTGGAATAATTGTTTTATAATATACTCACCACAGGGTATTGCAATTAAAAATTACTGGGGAAGAAACGGAAGGAAAAAAACAGAGGAAAAATGGGATATTTATTATTTTCCGGGCTTCCCAAATAAGGTAGTAATGGTACATTGCCTCATATGCCTTGAGTAGGGAACCAATCAGATTGCCCAAAATTGCAATATCCTGTGGTGAGTATATTATAAAGTGTAATACTACAGATGCAAAATTTAGCACCCAAACTTTCGCTGTTTATTTACGGCGTAATATCCGCTCTGTATATAGGAATGGAGCAAAAATTTCCGGCTTATTACTTTTTTATTATTTTTTGCAGCTTGTTTATTATTTTCGTCATCTGGTTGTTTAAACCTACAAATATTTTCACCAGGTAATGTTTCGCGGTTGTTCAGGACCTTTACTAGTAGTGATTGATAAAATCTCATCAACAGAACATGTCATGTGTTGTTATGGGAAGAGGATTTATATAAAAATGTGTAGCATGGGGTAAACGTTTCCACCACCAATTAATTCCAGTATACGTTACAGGGGGGGGGGGGGGGGGGGGGGGGGGGGGGGGGATAGAAAGCCGGCACTTTTCTTTGAGGACATAGCGGTGCCGGGCAACAAACCAACAGTGCGAATCATGTGTCAATCAAGCCGTTGCTAAGAATGACGTCAACCAAAACTTCATTGTTTTCTTCGGGAAATTTTTTTTCAAGCTCGCAGCGTAGAGCTGTACGCGTGTAGCCTGCAAACGCAGCGCTGGCGGATTTTTGGCCTGATCTTTTACGCCGCCGAGAAAATATCTCGGCAGCGTGAAACAACAAGCGAAAAATCCGTCTGAGCTGTCGGAGCTGCATTTACAGTTACAGCGAGAGTCTTTCGGATGCGGTCAGTAGTGCTAGGACTGGAATGGGAAGAGAAGTCGGATGAGGAATGTTTATCGTAATACACGAGGCGACGCGAAATCAGACAACAACGAAAAGAAACACGTCTTCGTTTTCGAGCGAAAACAACTAAGAAAAAACACATTTTTGTTGTCATGCATACGAATTTTAGGTGTGAATTTCTTGATGGAAAGCTTTTTTATTGTTAATAAGTTCCCGTGGGACAATCATCTTAGCAACTAGTTGAGTGCTACCGCGCACAACTCGGTTTCCCGGCACTGCTTTGTCCGTAATTATGCTAACCATTTATAAGTAGTTTCTATCCCCCCCCCCCCCCCCCCCCCCCCCCCCCCCCCCCCCCCACCCCCCCCCCCCCCCCCCCCCCCCCCCCCCCCCCCCCCCCCCCCACCCCCCTGATACATTATATCTTTCTCTTGACATCGTATCTCTCGTATCTATACATAGAAATCCGATTTTGTTATCGCCAACAATATGTTTGCGGATGATGAGTGGACATGATATATTGTTTATTCTGTATTTCAGCGATTGATTCTGGCGCTTAGTGTTGCAGCTCTCTGTGGAAGTATTTCCTTTATGCTGGTAAGAACGTTAACTGACTCTCATACTGTCCAAATCCTGGACAATATTAAACTTACATTTCTATGGGATTTTCTAAAATCCACAGTCACCGGGCGTGAAATGAAATATAATTCAATACCACGTGGATTACCTTACATGTAAATCTCCTGATATCTTATTTAGTACTGATTAAATAATCACAGATTAAAGGGCTATGTCACGCTATTTTCAGCAATTCTGTTACACGCAAACTAAACCTAAAAATATATTGAAACCACAAAAAAATGGTTCAAACCAAAGAAAACATAAAACAAATACTAGGAAGCCGCAATGCGGTGCGGGTGGTCAAAATTGGACAAGATTGAAACGGATTGCGAAAAGGTTAACTTGAAAAACGATGGCCAGTCTTTTTCAAGTTAAGTACATTTGTGTGAAACAAGTGGTAATAATGCTTAGAAATCATCTGTGTTTGTTATGTAAGTGAGATTCCATCTTTGAATTAATATTCGATCATTGACATGTTGGAGTTTATAGCTCGTAAAAAAAAATACAGAAAAGAATAGCAAAAAGTAGCGTGACACAGCCACTTTAAGGGAATGCGTTCGTCTTTTAACCAAGCGTGTGAGGGCCGTACACGGCAACACGGGGCCGTACTGGGAGGATATCAGCCCAAGGTCTTGAAAGTATGGATCGAGCGCAGCGAGGTCCGTACCGAAAAGACGGAACGAGGGTCAATATTCTCCCAGTACGGTCCCCGAGCAAGCTGGTTAATAAGAGATTTGTTACACGACTTGTAATTGAAAAAGAGCAATATAAGAAAACTTTACCCGATTCAATACTTTGAAAATATTGGACCGGCAATAAAGCATTCTGATTGGCTGAGTTTAGTTATTGGCCCTCTCAAATGTCTCAGCCGTGTAATAACAACATTATTGACTGTTCTCTAAAGATTTGTTCAAATTGTATTCTCTAACGCGTACTTTATAAAATTAAAATTACAGACCATGTAGACGCATTATTACAATCTGAGCAATTTGCGAGTAAAGTAATGTATTGATTGATTACCAGACTGGAGTACCACAAGAGAGAGGAACCCTGTGTGAATTTCAAGCATGGCTTATCACTTATTTTGGTAATTCATGGATTTTATATTAGTAACAAAAGTAATATTATTCGTTTACATACCGTAATGGACTTTATAATGGAAAGTGTTGTTATTAAGGGCGACGAAGGAGCACCGTTCTTAATTAAAAGTGGAATATTTTCAAATTATCGATGATAGAGAAACAGTGTAGTGGTACGTTCTACAAATAGCATTATTTAAGCCCCAAAAGGTGGGCATTGAAACTGACGGAAAATTAACATTTTGCCTTGGGTATGAATGGTAAATTATGTGTTCTGCAAAAAATAATTGAGTGCCCTCGGACTTTTCAGTACCAAAAGATTTACAAAGGACGAAATATTCATTTCCAACTTCATATTTGATAAAAATATGAATACCAGTTTGACTTTATTTTAGCCAAAGATGTCTCATTTTCAGTTTTTTAAAAAGGCGGCCCCCCCCCCCCCCTTACAAAGGACAGGGGGCCAGGGGGCCCCCAGGGGGCAAACTGAAAATCCGTTGCCAGTTTTGTAGAGTGGAAGGGTGATATTATACCAGGATGCCAGCAGAAGTTTAACCAGTCTTTTGCATTTGAGAGAATTAGTTAACAAAATCTCAGTTTTCAGGGTTAAAAATACCTAAAAAAAACACTTTTGGGCATGAACTTGCAGGAAGTGAAAAAAATATCATCACGAATGTTTCCACCCCAAGGGATAACTACACACAAAATATGAAGGGAACTTTATTTTGACCATTTCCAATTTGGCTCCATCCTTAGCGACATTCGTTCTTAATTCTAAAATAGTGTCCCCAATTAGTAGATTTCATTCTGCTATGTGTTTATTAACACTATAATAAAGTTCATTCATTCATTGCAAACTGAAAGTGAGCCACACCCCTCCCCACGAAATGTTTGAATTCGCCCCCCTTCCCCTTCCAAAAAATTAGAACAATCCAACAAAATACAAACTCCAAAGGATCCTGACATCGCCCGCACTTTCTAACGAGTCTACTTCTAGTATATGAAACCATGAAACTTAATTTACAAAATAATGGAGGATAACGGGATAAAGCCTGTAGGAAGAAAGTATTCTGCTCAAATTAAGTTTTCTTTTTTCAGTACTTGCAATTCTGTTCTGGGTTTGCTGCATCACGTTTAATATTTGGAGAGCTTTGAGGGGAGACAGAGCAAAACGGTTAGAGAGGTGCGTGGTACTTTCGACTTGATTTTGTTTATCATTTTCGTTGTTGTTACCTTGTGTACGAAAAGGTAACAAATCACCATTACTCAGGAAAGCTTCATAAAAAATGTTATTTTTGTTTGTGTTTGTGTATGTAAGTAGGTACTATCACCTTATTTCATGGGGAGTACCACTTGTTATGGCCAGTCTCCCGTTCAGTGAAGGCGTCTATGGACCCGCGGGACCCTGGTGGTGAGTTTGATTCTTTCGCGTCTCTTAGCTGGCGGGGCCTGGGCAAACGAAGGGCTCTGGGGCATAGGAAATTCGAATTTTTTGATTGGCTATTTGAAAACAAATAAATATTGAACGGAAGTGAAAATACGGCTGGTGAAAACCTGGAACTACAGCGAAAATTCACGAGTGTAAATACAAATTGATTTCGCGGAGGACTTAGAAGATGAAGGATGAAGATTATGGCCAAAAGCGGCGTGGAATATCTACAACTGTTTGAACCAACCGTTTAAGAACTTAGAAACCGGCATTGTAATATAATAAGCTTAACGTGCCAATGGCTCACTATATTATATTTAATGACAAACTAATTCTAACCTGAAAGAAAACATTCATACATCCTTGCCTGTACCGATACTTTAGGAATCGCCCAGTGATGTTATATAATACGAAGCATAGAACAACGTAACAACTTGCAACTCTTGCAGATGATCTGATGATGGAAGTGACTTGATGATCAGATCATCAAGTCACTTCCATCATCAGTATCGCTGAAGCCAGGAATATAAATTATAAAAGTATTCAATATCCAAAACCTGAAAACCCATAGGCAATATTAATAACGTCTTTTAACACAGCAATGTGCCTCAACGCGGGGCGATAAATTTTGGAAATTGAGGAAAGGACATGGGTAAATAGAACAAGGCCGAGCTATTGTGTAAATTTGCCTTTTAGCTGTTGTGAGGAGAGGCGTGGATTACTAATAACAGGGCGTTTGTGATTAAGGGGAATTTACAGGTTACATCGTAGCAAAGGCTGTTATAAGAAGGAATCTGTGTTAACAGTTTAAGACATTCAGCCTGTCAATCAGAGAGAATTTGTAAACGTGTTATCCAAAATCGAACTTTACTCCACTCTTACATTCACTTAGAACGGCTCCTTCTTGTTGCTTTCAGTGCGTCTAGTATGAACATGCGGGTATTCTAGTAGTTTCTAGAAAGACTGTTTTGACAATCTGACATGAGGTCATCTTCAGCCGGAGTTAATTGTGGTATACGGCGAGGAAAAGTCATTCCACTAACCACGCCATTCCACTTAATTTTCTAGCGGCACATTTGGGGATCATTTCCGGTCTGACACTACTCTCACTCGGACGATCACACTACCCCTGAGCTCAAACCATGTATTGTACAAGTAAACGAAGGACGTGTAAAACGTCGTCGCAAAACCTATTAATTAAACAGCGGGAAAAAATGGACAATATTATGTTCGGTGTTCATTCGGTGTGCATATTGCCAATGTTAATCTTTTAATCGATCGACTGAGTGAGTCTGCTATTTATTGCAGCTGGGTTGCAGGCGATGTCGAAACACAGTGCCATATGGAGATTTGCAATGTAAGTTTGTGATTAAATAAAAAACCCTTCCAATTTGCCACAGAATAAACACAGATATGATCTTTATCATCATCACTCATCTTTTGTACCTGCAATGTGAGAGTAAAGTGTTTTGCCCAAGAACACAACACATCAGTCGAGTGTTTAAAGGGAATCTCAGCTAAAAAACAGTTTTAGCTCCAACGTATACGTAATGGTTCTCTTCAACTAGTCTTGGAGTTTTAAGTCGCTATTTCCGTAACTGGTTCGAATGCGAAGTGTTCGGTTTCCGTTTAAATATCCGCGCGCCGCCATGTTTCATTATGGTAATTTTATGACGTCATTGCGTTGTCGGAGACTTTAATTTGGAGTCTACGGAAGAAGATTTCGCGGTTATTGAGCCGGAATACGCATTAAATGCACGTAGATATCTCTAATTTCACACAAAGGTGACTTAAGCTAACGTATTGAAAACTAAAAGTGAATAAAGTGGCACGGCCTGTGAAAACTGTGAAAAAAAATGTCTACGTAGGATCTGTGAAAGATTTAATCAGCCAAAAATAGAAATACAAATAAAGTAAGCAAGGCTGATACTACATAGAACACTTAACGCGACAACGACATGATAGAGTCCAAACTGAAAGCCAAAATGCAACGCACGACAACGCAATGACGTCATAATCTCCCATCAAACTTTGCGAAAAACAAACATGGCGGCGCGCGGGAAATTTGAAAGTAGATAAAGCAGAAACAAATCGCTTAGTATTCAAACCAGTTAAAGAATTATCGACTTCAAACCCCTAAACCAGTTTTACAAAAACACCAACTTATGATTTGGAGCAAAACTGTTTTTCAGCCGAGATTCCCTTTAAAGGGATACTGTCCTGATTTTAGCATGATTTTGGGAAGCTCAGAAACATATCTAGATCGTAGGAAGTTGATCAATAATGGTTTGATTCTGTAGAATAACACTCGACAAATGACAGGAACCCATTAGGAAGTGAGGATGACGAACGACAGCGAGGATGGAAATGGATTGCAATATGGATTTTGAAAAAACGTCAGGATGTCAGTTTTTCAAAGTTTCAAATTTGGCTCGGAAATCTTTGAAATTTTGCAAACATTTTGTCGCAGTATGGAATTTCTTGAAGAAATTGCTTTTTATCATTTAGTTAGAGCTTATTAAAGGGACAGTCTTATGACCTACGCATGCGCGAGTTCGTCACCTTCGGTCACGCTTCGCCGCCATTTTGGGTATTTGCATCTAGTCTATGTTCTGCGAAGTATGACGCTTAGGATTCAGGTCTTTTCTCATTTTCCATGCTTTATCTTGTTCATGCAGAAGTGCCTGCAGCATAAAAGTCCCGATTCTTCTACTGCCATGTGAAATCGC
>MU826983.1:0-24029 GCA_029204205.1 Desmophyllum pertusum | reverse complement strand
GAGCTGATGTCTGTAATTATCAACCGGAGGCATACAATAGGGAAAATAACAAAAATTCTCAAAAAAATTCACAAGATAGCCCTTGGTGAACTATTACTAAAAATATATGTTTTACTTCAATCCGGTAATTATTTTCGAGATACAGAGGTAATCTTGGTTTTGCAGCTCTCAGACCGTTTTTTAGGCGTCTGACACCGCACATTGTGGAGACGTTGTTCTGAAACTCAAAACAATATTATTCCGAGAAACAAATTACTCATCAGATTAATTAGATAATAAGATATATTTTGAGGGGTTATTTTATCAATTTGAATTAAAATTGAATATTTGGAAGATTTTTCATTATTTACATTATTTTAAGTAATTTCTTGCAATGCAAAATTGACGAAATTGAGAGGCTAAAATCATTAACTGGTACATAGCCTAGAATATAGGAGACTTATACCACGTAAAAGAGCATTATTTCTTCTTTTAAAATCGCTTTTCAAAACCATGGGCAACTTAAAAAAAAGAATTTTGAGGCCGCGAAATACAAGTAGTACTTTTGTGTAATCTGAGCTAATTTCCGTCACGGCATTCCGATGCTAAAACTCAGATAAACACAATATTAAAACATTTTGGAACAACAGAGGCTTAATAATATTTGCTATCAGGCACCAGCACATGTTACAAGACTATTTTCTGTGATTTGCTATCGCTTTTTGGCAATAATAAAATAATTTAGCTATGCCTGTCTTATTCGACCTTGAGTTCCAAAGCTTACACAAGTCAGAGGGTCCCCAATAGGTTTGGCGCCGGATACGGGATTTGGCTTATTTTTGTGGCGATATTCGGGATGCGAGCTAAAAACAGGAGCGGGAAGCGGGAATTTCAATTACGAGCGGGAGCGGGATTTCGTGTTTTTAAAGGGTCGGGATGCGAGAATCGCAAGGGGAAAAGTAGCGGGATACGGGATTTCAATTTTTTTCAATTTTTTTTCTTTTTACGCGACTTGCATGAATTGAACAAGCGCGCAAGGCAGACTGGTACAAATGGATCCTTTGTGTATACCTGTGTCGGGTTTCAATTAATGAATAGCAAAGGCGGGTGTAGCCTGTTTAAAAATAGGTACGCAACGCGTACATGTGTGTACTGCAAGGTTTTCCCTAGGTTGATTTATCATTTGGAAGTGGTAAAGTCTTTGTCACTAAATATGATTTACTCAAAATACACTAGCCAGCTTGGAAAGGATGGTGGGGATAGAAGGGAAGAAACTGGGAAGGGTGTATAAAAATAAAATTCACATCATAACAAACTGTGTTAATTTTACTTGCCAGATAAATTTATTATTTATATAATCTTAATAAATATGAAGAATGTAATTTACAGAAACAGAGTTGTAAGACTTGAGGAATGTGAATTGAACTGTATTGATAATTGTTATTTTGTTTTCAAAACTGATCAGTTATGTTAAGCTTGAAGAAAAAAAAGTATCAATTCATTATTTTGAGATAGTGACTGACTTCACAAGCCAAGTTAAAACCAAAAGAACAAAGTAATGTTAAATTAAAGTGTGGAGACTACTTGATCAGAGGGACTTCAACATGGCGTTTTCCATACTGAGCTCTATAAATTTGTGTGGAACATTTTGACAAATAACTCGAGTACGGAATACCGCACAGACCTGAGACTTGGACTGATTCCTTATTTATTCATTATCTATGACATGTCAATTCCTTGACTTCATTCATTGAACGGTTTTGATTTTTTTTATTTATGGCGTGACAGTGAAAACCGAGAATAGGAAGGTGCCCAGTCTCTTTGGCATATTCCGAAACTGCGGAGTTCTGAGTACCTGCAAGCTGCATCACAGGGAGCAGAGGAGCTAAATTTGACTTGTGCCAGTTTCGATCCAAATGCTTTATACGTACGTGACCTTTGCGAGTTTCGATCTGTTTGCTTTCATACGCGGTGTATTGCGTTACTGCGTTATTCGATCTTTTTGTTTTCGTTTTTCGTCCCAGCGGGAATTCCTTAGGGTCACATGCACACAAGATCGTTACGCTGTAAGAAGAGAGACAAGGGATGAAACTAATTTGAGCCCAATTTTCGATCCCCGATAACTCGCTTTTGATGCAATAAAAAACCCTGATTTTCGGCATGTGGTCTTATATGGGCAGTCTCAAGACAGCTGTTTAAAAATTTTGATGAAGAGATCCATCAAACACTCCTTTCGGTGATCGCTTTTTATGGCGTTCAAAGTTGACTTTCGTTGGATGTGCACCGTAACATACTGGTGACGGAAATACGTCATATGTATTGTTGCGAGCATCACCGGAAGCTAATGGAATAAGTTTATTCATCTGTACAGTCTGGAACAGTAGTTTATGTAATCATCAAACGCCGCTTTCTTGTAAAGAGAAGGCCTGCAAAGGAAATACAGCGATTTATCGATCGATCGATCTTAAGATAGCTTATAAGAACGCAAACAATCCCACTCTTTAGAATAGTTGAGCGAGCGCGAAGCGTGAGCGAGATGGAGTTATTCCTGCGATCTTTGCCTTTCGCTTATTTCCTCTGGGAAAGATTATCCTCAGTTGAAACGCGTTTCGTTTTAAATCTCCCTCCGATCAACTGTTGTTTTGAATTTGAATTCGTAATGAATGGCTTCACTTCCGATTTATTGACGACTTACGTCACTTCCGTCACCAGTATGTTACGGTCCACATCCAACGAAAATTTGGTACTATGTTTCATCCCTTGTCGTTATTTCTTCTCGGCACTTCGTGCCTCGCTCGGAAAGCTTTCGCTTTCCGGTCGTTGCTCTTCGGGCAACGACCGGAAAAGCGACCGATTACCCGCTGGGACGAAAAAACGAAAACAAAAAGATCGAATAACGCAGTAACGCAATACACCGCATATAAAGCAAACAGATCGAAAACTCGCAAAGGTCACGTATAAAGCATTTAGATCGAAGCTCGCACAAGTCAAATTTAGCTCCTCTGACTCCCTGTGGCTGCATGTCTCTTAGCCTCCTACGCAGACGCTCTTTGGGCTCGTCACGCAATCTTTCCTTCCTCCCCTATTGCGTGAACGAGCCCAAAGAGCGTCTGACGTAGGAGGCTACATGTCTCGTGGCAACAGATCGTAGATAGAAACATCGGACACATACGCCAATTGGACACGCGAGGTTGTCACTTGCGAGTATATGCCGGCTCATTTGACTCTTGCGAGAAACGAGACACGTCTCGCGAGAACCGAGACGAGACTTCGCGAGAAACGAGACGAGACGGTGTTGTCTATAAGATTCGCAGTGTGAATCGCAAGTATATATCGTGGTGAAACAGCGATATCGCGATGCCGGAAAGAAACTAAAGGAACACGACAAATCGATAGGGACTGGAAGGTCCAATGTATCAAACAAGCAATAATGTTCATGTGAGTTAAACGTGTTAGACAGAACCAGAGTAAAACTTACAGAAAAAAACGATCCGCTAGATTATGGGCGTTGCGTTAACTTATCGCATAAGGCTTGATTCATTACGATACGTATCGAAGGTTAAATACACTTACATCACTGGCTTTTTGTAATTAAATATGCAAAATCTTGCAACAGAAAATTTCAGAGCGGAAATTATTCTAGCCTGTCCTGGCGCGTTTGAAACCCCTTTCGATAGAGATATTTTTCGATTATCGATCCGTTTAGTAATTTTCGAGAAACGACTTTCGAAGCGTGTGAACATGACGAGAGCCCGCAAGAAGACTAATCCCATTCAGAAGAGTGATCGGACAGGTTTGCTAACGAAAAAAAATCGTCGCCTCACCGCGTTAATCTGTCAGCAATAAGGGGTCACTTTCAGTCAGCGTGACCTGTAATCGATATCCCGTCATGTCTAAGACTTTTTTCTTGGACTTGCTTTCGAAGAAGTCGAAGAGAGCAGTCTTGTCTTCTGGCGGAGCCACATTCTACTTCTTTGAACTGTTTAATACGGACAGTTAGATAGAAAAAGTCCTCCGATGCTTTTTTTAAGGACCTGACTATGCATCGACCGTCGAAAACGGAAAATTGCGGTTTAACTGAAGGTTTTCGTTTTTTCGCGCCAATAATAAATTTATGGCGCGCTAAATCGGCGGGCTTGACCGCGATCTCGATGTGGCATTTAAATATTCGCCGGCAAACTTATTTTCTGCAGCATAACGAATAAATGATTGATGTAGTGGAATTCATCCTTCTCACCTCCGCAAGGTAAGTGCGATTTTCATGTTCATATAGCTTACTGCTTGCTACCTATGCCTCGGATATCGATCAATGCATCAAAACTGAAGAATCAGTATAAGTCACCACTAAAGTATGTTGCGTTACTGTGATTTAATAATGTTAGTACTTTAGGCAACACCGAAAGAAAGAAATCCAAACTAAATTCAAACTGAGTAGGCCTGCCAGCAGTCAACGTTCAACGTTTTGAGTACAAAATTACTAAAGAATGATGTCAAACCATTATGAATATGTAGTTTTATAATTGAAAATAAAATACAGAGTTAGCTCACATGTTCTCTCGGGTGTGTCGCCTGAGAAGAACAAGTAATCGGGTGAGTCGCCTTTGCTTTGTGACCTAACTCTGATCTATTAGAATTTTCATCACGGTGAGTTTTTCAACACGGCGGTTCTTATCTCGGGTGTTTCGCCTGATAAGGACGAGCAATCGGGTGAGTCGCCTTTGCTTCAAATGGCGTGTTTGAAAACCTCACTGCATCAACGATATTTTTTTTCCTTTTTGATCGAACGTTCAGTGTAATCTTTTGTAAGAAATTAATGTTTGGCCAGAGCAGTGAATGTAGAATGGTGACAGGCCAGAAAACGTTTTGTACACCCGGTGCGTCAATTAAGTAACGCAACATTACTGTAGTACCGATTACCTCTCGATTTAACTGACTTTTTTTCTTAGAGTCAAGGCGTCCATACATTTTCTTTACGGGCACACATTCCTTTTTTTTATCCTTCTTGGATAAGAGCGCGAAAAATATCGCCTGAACACAGTTTGCGTTATGTGATCTACGCCAGTTAGCTGGGTGCCGAAGGCCAGACTAGACATAAACGAAATTCTCTATCGAGACGGATGGCTATTATATAGACTGCAAAACAGTCGTATTTTTCGCGTTACGATTCATACGCGCGCGGTCTTCGAATGAAAGGTCTGGAGCGAGTGTGAAAACGGAGAGTAGGACTGGGGAGAGGACGCTGAAAAATACGACTGTTTCGGCTTTCCATACAAACGAATTCGTTCGAATTTCCCGTTCCTCCAGCAACGGGAAATTCCCATGGGTTGAATTTTGACGCTACCTGTCAACAAAATGTTCATCGCACCTCATCAGAGATATTCGAAGCCGTGTCAATTTCACGTAAAACGAGGCTCTTCGTGGAATTTGCATAATTTTACGACAACTGAAGTTTCGGCGGGTCTAACGGGTCTAACGCGTTCCACAACGGAACAGACCCATTGAATGGGTCTGTTCCGTTGTGGAACGCGTTCTGTTCCGGGGAAGATCTGGCAGAAAATTTTCCTTGTCCTAGGAGCCTAATGTCAGAGAACGACGAGCTTAAGCTTCTTTTAATGGCTGCTGTTCGGGAAATAATAATGATGGCGCTACAATAGCTCTGTTGATACACGCGCGCACTTTTATGGAGATGTCGGAAATTTACCGGGGATATTTACTCCTTCGTTTCAATCTCAAACCGTCCTCCTCTCAAGTTGCGACGTCGTGATCAGTAGCGATGGTAAAAGTTTGATGCTCTTATTTAATTTCTCTTTTAAAATTTGCGAACACAGAGCAGAGGGCACACGGCGAGCAAACTCTCAACGAAAAGATAGTTCCTTCTTCAAATTGAAGCGACAGATCGACTTTGATAACCTCGGTCAAAGGCTGCAAACGTTTTTCCAATTCTTTGGGGCTCGGCAAGTATGTTTTCTGTGGATATCCATTTAGTTTTAAAATGTCCAAATATTAATTGCGATACAAATCTGCCATTGTCTGGCGCGCTCGCTACGTGTACTCTTATTATTTTTCCCTCTTCGCGAGGCGGGTTTCTTCAGTGTTGCTTGATTCATCCGACCGATTTCTCTTCAAACAGAACACTTCCTACATTTTACAGGCAATATAGAACCAAAATTAATCCTCAAGACTCTCGTTGACATCAACACTGAAGAGCGAACTTGGACAAACAAAAAATGTGGTTGGAGCTGTCAAGTATTTTTAAACACCTCAGCGATATTATTTGAACCCCCGGTCAGAACGAATTCGTTGTATGGAATGCGACAGTCGTTATTTTTCTCGCCTCACCCGCCCTGCGGCGCGCGCGAGGCTTGCGCGCTTCGCGCGCGAAGAATCACGCTTACGGCGCGAAGCGCCTTATTGAGCGGAAAAATAACGACTGTTTTGCAGTCTAGCTATTATATTACTGCTCTATTTACATGGAAGGAGGATGATCCTAGTGCTAGGATCATCCTAGCAGGCGGATCATCCTAGCGCGACATGTTTTCTGCTTTCAGTTTACATGCGAAGGGTTGCATTTGGCCCTAGCACTAGGATGATCCCAGCGCTAGGATGATCCTATCTGAGATGGAGGGATGATCCCAGTGCCAGGGTTATGTTTTTGCCCTTGTAAACACTTTGCCCAGGGACAACTCGCCTACCCGGGACAACTTTATTTTGACTCCAAGAAGCAAAATATGTTTAACATACCAACAAAACCAATTATCTGTGACCAAAAAACATCGTATTCATTCAGAATTTGTTTTACCTTTGCTTTGTAAGTAAATAATTTTCGAATAAAACGGCTTTTTGCGACCAAATTTTCGGATAATGTTCGGTCACTACTGTCGCTAAAATACTCGATAGCAGAATTGTTTATAGTTTTGCCGTCAAACGCGTTCCAAACTTAAGAAAAATTATGTCTTGGATTTTTAGTGAGCTTAGAAATTGACTATGATTTTATTGGAAAACTGATAAGCTGCGTAATTAAAGCGAAAAATCAGTTTTGGCGCTAAATTTATTATCCGTTGCGTGTTTTATTTACAAGCGTGACGCCTGAGTTGCCCCGGGCAGTAGGGTAATCCTACCTGTGAAATTTTGCTTGTAAACCTGAGCTATCTTTGACCCTCTTGCTAGGATGATCCTAGCACTAGGATCATCCTCTTTCCATGTAATTAGGGCCTTTAAATCTGGCTCACCCTTGTCAACGACCCGCTCTTATCTGATCGTTAAACAATGGGTTCTCCATGGTTGAGTGACAGGCGGTGTGCGTCACGAGATTTGGCCAATCAGCGAGCTGTATTCGAACAATAGTCTTCGCGGCAAAGAAGAAGGCATTTCGGAGCGAAGTGCTCGCAGAATTTGTCCATTTTCCGGGATTGCTTGGTCGTTTTGGGAAACACGTTTACAGGAAATTGAAGACAGTTATATTTCCTTTGCTCTGGTCATTTTTATTGATTACTTGCGAACATTTTGTATGCGCTGGCACCTCTCAAATGTAGCGCGGTCGATCTGGCCGACATGATGTCTTCATTCAAAATTTCACACTTTTTCATTCATTTCAAATTCGTTATTCTGATCAATTTCAAGTGTTCCATTCTTACATGACGTTAGTTCAATCCTTCTTCTTTTGAAATTTCGGGGTCTACCCGGGTCTACCCCAAATAGTTTTCTTGCTACAAGCCATGGAACACTGAATGGTTTGTCGAAAAAGCGGTCAACTGAGGTTAGTTATTACTTTGCGGTCTGCGAGCCGTGAGTCTGTTTTGCTAGCAGTGAGGCCCCTTTTTGCGAGCTATTTTACTGGACACAAAGCCTCTTATTTTTTCTGTTATATCTTACAATCCACAAGATGTAAATCTAGTTTCTGACTCGCTGGTTATTTTTTAAAAAAGCTTATTTGTGGTGACCTCGATTGCGTGACATTAACTGACCCTTGCAGTCTTGTACGCAAAACGCTCTCCTGTAGCGCGCATCAGCGTCGTTTTTTAAATTATTTCCTACAATTCGCAGGACCGTAGATCGCCCAGCTTTCATTGAAGCGTTTTACAGCAAAATCTTCCATGCGATAGAATTCATGTTCACCATGCACCAGACTCATATCAATTTGATTTTCTACCTGCAGTTTTATACGATACGTATGATCGCTTCGCCATAAAAATGCCCGGGTAAAATGGCTTTGGAAGCAAACACTGACAACTGTTACGTGCCCTTCAACAGTTCAAAGTGAGCAAAGGTAAATCAGTATGGATTCTTATTGTATAACTCGGGTAGAACAACTGACTAACAGCTGTAGAACTAGCAATCCGCACACATTATTCACTTGCCCGAGGTGTTGACTCTCTCGCGTCAAAGCCATAATGAGTCGTTTCACAAATTCACCCATGATGCTTTGCCCACCCGTGACGCACACCGCCTGGTTGAGTGAAAACCTGGTGGCTTGTAGAAGCTACCACGTCACCGTTGTTAAGGCACGCGGCTCGTCATGATCGAATACAAGGCATTGCGTTACGTAGAAAATTGAGACGACCACGAAGTTTCAATTGACCAATTTTTGACAGATCAAACAGCTGGAAACGGCGGGGGGTTTTGAGGGGCGGCATTCAAAATTCTGAGACATAAGTGCAAGCTCTCTTTCCCCGCTCTTTCTATTTTCCCTCCAAAAACGCGAAGAGAGCTTACTCGCAGGCTAGATTTATCGCGTAACTTATCGAAGGCTTGATTCATTGCGTATCGTATCAAAGGCTAGATCATTGCATCTTTCCGAAGGCTTCATTCATTGTGATCGATGTATGTATGCATGTATTGTATCAAAGGTTAGATTTATCGCGTATCTTATTGAAGGCTTGAAACATTGCGATCGTATCGAAGGTTAGATTTATCCCGTATTTTATCAAAGGCTTGATTCATTTTGATCGCATCGAACGCTAGATTTATTGGGTATCCTATCGAAGGCTTGATTCATTAGTTTTTATCCATTATACTTTGTAAAGCGCTTAGAACAGCGATGAATAAGCGCTATATAAATTAGTTATTATTATTATTCATTGCGATCGCGTCGAAGGGAGGATTTCGTATCGAAGGCTTGATTTATTGCGCATTTTATCGAAGGCTTGATTCATTGCTATTGTATCGACTTGATTTACATTATTGTGTATGGTATCGAAGCGCCGGCCATTAAAATTCGGAAACCGTGGTTTGTTATTGATTTGATCGATTGTCTGTGGTTTGTTTATCGATTTGATGTTAACAATAGAGCATTGTTAACATTTCTTTTGTTAACATTTCTTTTGTTTACAATTTTACGGTATAAGTGCATAGTGTTGACTGCGCAAGCGCAGTACATACAAAAACTTATTCATTATGCGTAAGTGTGAGACCCGTATGAGTCCTTTTCTGATTGAGTTGATTTCCGACATTTCTATCTTCGTCGCTTTCGTCACAAGAAAGAGGTATCAAGTCACAGATGGTCTTTTGCATGTCCTGGCCTTGTCTGCGTTCTTGGCCATTCCAATCATTTCCATTTCCATTGAGCGTTTGCTGGAACAGCTATATCAGGAGGGGACATTGGGGTTTGCGGTATTGCGGTTTCAGACCATTTTTCATACGGTATTTCGGTGTAATTTAAAGGCCCTAATTACATGGAAAGAGGATGATCCTAGTGCTAGGATCATCCTAGCAAGAGGGTCAAAGATAGCTCAGGTTTACAAGCAAAATTTCACAGGTAGGATTACCCTACTGCCCGGGGCAACTCAGGCGTCACGCTTGTAAATAAAACACGCAACGGATAATAAATTTAGCGCCAAAACTGATTTTTCGCTTTAATTACGCAGCTTATCAGTTCCAATAAAATCATAGTCAATTTCTAAGCTCACTAAAAATCCAAGACATAATTTTTCTTAAGTTTGGAACGCGTTTGACGGCAAAACTATAAACAATTCTGCTATCGAGTATTTTAGCGACAGTAGTGACCGAACATTATCCGAAAATTTGGTCGCAAAAAGCCGTTATTCGAAAATTATTTACTTACAAAGCAAAGGTAAAACAAATTCTGAATGAATACGATGTTTTTTGGTCACAGATAATTGGTTTTGTTGGTATGTTAAACATATTTTGCTTCTTGGAGTCAAAATAAAGTTGTCCCGGGTAGGCGAGTTGTCCCTGGCAAAGTGTTTACAAGGGCAAAACATAACCCTGGCACTAGGATCATCCCTCATCTCAGATAGGATCATCCTAGCGCTGGGATCATCCTAGTGCTAGGGCCAAATGCAACCCTTCGCATGTAAACTGAAAGCAGAAAACATGTCGCGCTAGGATGATCCGCCTGCTAGGATGATCCGCCTGCTAGGATGATCCTAGCACTAGGATCATCCTCCTTCCATGTAAATAGGGCCTTATAGAACTCGGTAGAAACTGAAATGTTCTTCACGGTATTTCGGTTTCTGGTCATTACTATAATCGTTTCAGTAAGATGATAATGTCAATAATGTCGTGTGCGATGGGCCTATAAATGTCCGATAGCAAAGTAACGTGAGTGTTAAAGACCGTTCACTGATGCCCAATAGACGAAAAAACCCAGCTCCTGTATTACTGCTATGGCAGAAAACGTGCCAGCTGTGATGTCCTTTAGTGATACCGGTATACAGCTGCAGTCATAACTAACTTGATACGAAATTCTTGGGAGCGTCCTACGAGAAATGTCGTCATCCGGAGAGCCTCACCTATGGCCAACTAATAGCACGACACAAGCGAACGACCGACATAGCTGGTTTTTAAATTATCAACGAACTAATCAAGATTAAGAAAGGCAATGCGATCACCGAATTTTAAAACTAAAACGAGTATAACTTCAAGGAACTTACCTTCAGAGCTCAGTGTAGATCGAGATCTGATAACGGAGTGCAAACTCTAGCAAACAAACTAATGCACAGTTCAGTGTTAACTCAGACGAGACTGCCTTACTAAAAATAGAGGGGTTTTGTACAATTAGAAGTTTAAGCATTTAAACTGGGGTTAATGATCTGCGGTCTACGTCAAAACCATTGTTGGCCTGTCACTGGCTAAGTTATCTCGCGGCGGTTAGTCATTGAGCAATAGACTGGGAGGTCAATGTCTAGCAGAAAGTAATTGTTGTCTGGAAACATATGACAAAGCTCCCAGTGATTTTCCACTCATGCTCTCATGTGAGAGCGTGTGAAACACGTGTTTCTCATGTCAGCGTGTTTCGCCCCTCCCCCAACTCTGTCCCAATCCTCACTTAGTAAAATCCCTTTGATATCTGACCCCGTCACAATTGTGAGCTACTCTTCAAGCTGTTGGTTGTTCTCTGCTTTTGTCGCGCATATAAGATGCCCAAACAACGCAAATTTAGCGACGACCGTGCTACAGGAGTCCTACAGCGACCGCCAACCCAACCGGACCCGATCGTCTAATATCTGGTGCCAGTTCCTTCAGTCTGATGCTTATGGAGTCTCTTCGACGGTCTTTGCTGTCTCAACCAAACCGCTCCGCGTCGTAACTTGGTCAGGGCGACTCTCCGACCGCTAACGCTTCGCCACCAGTGCCTGACCAGTTGTCTGCAACGATAGCGTCTATGACTGCTATATACTGACTGTGGAAGAAAGGCTGGTTAACATGTCTACAGTGCTCGAAATTAAAAAAAAACCCAAGTTGTCCTTATGCCCAATGCCGGACAACCAAACCCCTGACTTTGGTTGCCCTGATGACTGCTTGGTTGTCCTTAAAATATTATCTGACCTATTGCCTAATAAAAGTTTTGACTCAATTTTCACAATTCTCTGAAGTGCATTAATTCAAATAATAAATTCACAATGTTTCACACAAAGTTAGTATATATGTAACTTAAACTACTTTTACTTTATTCAGTGTCAAGGTCCAATGCTTATAACATGTACTGAGTCCAGGGCTCAAAATTACTAGTCACCAAATGCAATTTTTTAGTTGCCAGATTGTACAATCAAATAGAAGCTAGTTTAATTTAAAAGTGTTTAAAATCATTATGGTTGTGAAAATAAAAACAAAACAAGCTTTAAAACAAACAAATTACATATTAAGACTTTCCAGCCACTAACTTTGTAGCTAACGTGAGCCAAACACGATCGCAAGTAACCAGAGACACAACCCATCAACATACATGAATTACTCAAGATTTTCACTAAGCTTTGCAATGCATTATAGGGCGATTTGAACCCAGAAACTGTGAATGCCACTTGCGTGAGCTACTTGCGTGTATAAACTTCGATTCAGTTGATTTTAAAAATCTTGGTTGCTTCCATTTATTACCTGAAGATTACCCCTATATTTAGAGCTATTTTCCTGTGTCAAATTAATAACTTCTTTTCGTTATTCTGTTGGACATCACAGAAACGTAAGTACTTCGATCGATTTATACTTGGGTTGTCCGGTGGTTTTTTCTCGGACGACCGGGCCTTTAGTTTTACTGAAAAAGTGGTTGCCCAAAACACTTTTTAGTCGTCTCGGACGACCGGACGGCATACTGTAAAACATGGACTGGATTTGTAAAACATGGATTTGTAAAACATGGATTTGTAAAACATGGATTTGTAAAACATGGATTTGTAAAACATGGATTTGTAAAACATGGATTTGTAAAACATGGATTTGTAAAACATGGATTTGTAAAACATGGATTTGTAAAACATGGATTTGTAAAAGGTGGATTTGTAAAACATGGATTTGTAAAACATGGATTTGTAAAAGGTGGATTTTGTAAAATGACACCACATCGCAAGATAGTCACGAAACCACGCTTTTTCCTTTGGCAAACTGAGTTCGTCGGATATATTTTCTTGTAGTATTTTATTGTGCTATTGTTGAAAAGCTGCGCGGACTTTAAACAAAGTGGAAATTGAAGAATATGCTGTATAAAATTGAGACAGCTGACATTCTTTCCTGTACGCTCCTCCATGCAATCAGACGCGTACAATGCACATCGGATAGCTGTCAAATTTGCAAATTCAAGTCAACACCTCAGGAAAACCTCAGGAAACGCAAACATAGGATCGAAATTCATCAATCACAGGTCACGCAGAAAACGGCTATGTCCTGCATTGTGAATTGCACGATTTGTTTCATTTTTGTTTTGTTTCATTCGCTTGACGCTGAGTCTCCTACGCAGCCGTTATTTGTGTCATCACGCAACGCTTCTCCCCACTAACCACATTCCTTTCCTTTTGTTTTGACCGCAGTAACTTTGACAGCTATCCGCAAAAACGTGACTGTTACCGTTTGCCGAAAACTTGCTAGATCGATCCAATTCTTGAACTAGGATGTCCTGTTGTAATTATAATGAAGTTTTTTCGACATTATTCTTTCATATCATACATTTTTCTTCAGTAAAACCGTGTTTTATTTTGATGTCTGGTGTGCGTCAAATTCAAAAGGCGGCATACTAGCGTGCGTTTGACGTTTCCGACGCTTTGTTAAAAGGTGGATTTGTAAAGCATATAAGACAGTAATGCTGATGCAGTTTCATAGAAAATAATTCATAGAAAATAATTCACTTTTTTAACATCTTTAAATCTTTAAAACGGAGAATCTTTAATGCGGGAATCTTTAAAAGCGGAAAATCTTTAAAAGCGGGGAATCTTTCAAAGCGGATATATTTAAAACGGGGAAGCTATAAAATGGAGAAATCTCTATGCCGCCGTGTCGAACTGGGTTGCTGTCGAATATAAACCAATTGAAATATATGAAGCTTGATTTTAAAAACAGCAAATGTTTCAGGACTTGGTTTTCCCTCTTCAAAAAGAAAAATAAGTTTTGACAGAAAAACTAGAAAAAGGCACGCAATTTGGCAGTCTCCTCCTAGCCGTTTTCTGTTTTGAGCGTGACCTGTGATTGATGAATTTCGATCCTATGTTTGCGTTTCCTGAGGTTTTCCTGAGGTGTTTGACTTGAATTTGCAAATTTGACAGCTATCCAATGTACATTGTACGCATCCTCGTCATCAAGACTTCTAACCCCTGGGTCTCCGAGGATGCATTGTACGCGTCTGATTGGCACGGAGGAGCGTGCAGGAAAGAATGTGAGCTGTCGCAATTTATACAGCATATTCTTCAATTTCCACTTTGTTTAAAGTCCGCGCAGCTTTTCAACAATAGCACAATGAAATACAATGAAATACTACAAGAAAATATATCCGACGAACTCAGTTTGCAAAGGAAAAGCGTGGTTTCGTGACTATCTTGCGATGTGGTGTCATTTTACAAAATCCACCTTTTACAAATCCATGTTTTACAAATCCACCTTTTACAAATCCATGTTTTACAAATCCATGTTTTACAAATCCACCTTTTACAAATCCATGTTTTACAAATCCATGTTTTACAAATCCATGTTTTACAAATCCATGTTTTACAAATCCATCTTTTACAAATCCATGTTTTACAAATCCATGTTTTACAAATCCAGTCCATGTTTTACAAATCCAGTCCAGTCCATGTTTTACAGTACGAGCACTGTGTCTAATCCTGGCTAATCTCATGGACCGATCAACAAGCGGAAATGGATCGCAACGCAATTTTATACAGCATATTCTTCAATTTCCACTTTGTTTAAAGTCCGCGCAGCTTTTCAACAATAGCACAATGAAATACATAGAGGATATTACACGGCGGCGCGAAGATATGAATTTTATTTTCGAGTGGTAAAAACAATATTTTACGAACGAGCGCAGCGAGTGAGTAAAATATTGTTTTTACCACGAGAAAATAAAATTCATATCTTCAAGCCACCGTGTAATGTTCTTTTTATTATATAGACAAATGACAAAAGCACAAACTTTATCGCGAACTCTTGCAGCTCGGTGGCTGGACTTTCCGAATTTCTCTCCTTTCGTCTTCACTTGCAAGGAACTCCTTGAATAATTTTAAGTCATATGAAGTTTTCTTCTTCGTGTTAACATTTTTCTACTCCTCAGTGAACGATTTCATGTCGGCTTCAGTGAATTTCACGAATCTATCGCTCGCCATTTTTAAACCGGAGTTTGGCAGCTTTGGACAAAAAGCCATGCAAAAGCGGGAAATGACGTCATCGATATCCTCACTAGTGAGGATATGGAAAATACGCCACTCGGGTCCCGGATGTAGTTTCGTATGAGTTTTACGAGTGGTCTATTTTCCAGTAAAACACTCGTGTCTATATAATAAAATGAAATACTACAAGAAAATATATCCGACGAACTCAGTTTGCAAAGGAAAAGCGTGGTTTCGTGACTATCTTGCGATGTGGTGTCATTTTACAAAATCCACCTTTTAGTGTGAGTCTCTAATATCCCTTTATTAAATCAGTTCCACAAATGTTATCTGATAGATACAATATGAGCGGCAGATCTGTATGGGAATTTACAGATATGACACAAATATTCCCGGGGGGAGGGGGCGGCACCAAAGGGTATGGTTTTTTGGTCTGAAATAGGTATAGATTTTGACCATTTTTGTCTGAAATAGGGTATGTTTTTGTGCACTCTGGCCTGGAATTTGGTTTGGCTTTTAGACAAAACTATTTTTGGCCATTGACATCAAGGACTCAGAAGCCCTTCTCAAATGTTAATGAAACCCATTCCTGGGTAGCTGAAGTCATGTATTAGACATGTGTACCAAGTTTACAGGTCTGAAATAGGGTATTGATTTTTGTGTCAGGTCTGAAATAGAGTATGGAAAATCACATATTTTTGTCTGAAATAGGGTAAGGGTTTCAATAAGCAGGCCACACACCCCACCAAAAATTTTAGGGAGTACGGGGGTATTGTATCAAACTTATGACACAAATGCATCTCATTGTTCATGTTTTATATCAACTATTTTCTTGGCTATATAATTCATTTTTGGGGAGTAAATCGAAAGAAAAGTTTATGTAAATCAGGGAAAAATTTGTATTTTTCTTTATCAATTAACGGGTATGTATATCTTCGGCGACTTTAATACTAGGTTTTTGACAGAATTCAAAACATTTTAAGGTTTGATTGATCATTGAAAGACGTGCAGCGCCAAGTCCTGAGAAAAATGCTTCTTTCCAAGAGAGGTGTGAACTGATGATTCGAAGAGCCTAATTTTGATGTTCCGATAGCCCACTTTCCCTTGTCTTTTTCGCACGCATTGCCACTTTAAAGTTTACTCTGTTAAGGCCATGTAATTTTTCCCTTATTAATCTGTTCTCGGTTGAAAGCGATTGCTGTACCAAGCACTAGTTAAGGAGATCTGGCTCAGAGAAAACCTGGCTGCGACAAGATTTTCCGCGTAATATTTACTGGCGCGTCATTTAATTCACTTGTTATTTTACAGATCAGAGCAATATAATTGAAAAACCCTTGAATATACTCGAAATTTCATTCTTTTTATATGACTGGAATTTTCAGATGTCAAAAGTAGCCAAATAATGGACATATTAAGGAAGACTAAGGTGAGGTGTGATGCAATTTTGACCGTTTAAAAATAAACAGTGTTCAGCAGTTGACGTCGATCTCCCTGTTGAGCCATGCCACTTTAATTAGTAGTTTCTGTTCACAGACCGCTTCCTTGATGAACTACCTATTATCAGAAAGTGGGATTTCATGTACCAAAGCCCATGACAAAAGTCTCGGGTATTTGAAGAAAAAAATATTTTTGGAAAGAAATTGAACTTATCTGTAGCAGCTGTACTGTTAATTGCTTACGTCTTGGCAAAATACGTTTGCTTAAGCGGCAAAAATAAGCTAAATTCAGTTCCATAACAACTTTTCACTGTTACCTTGATTATTTGTTCTGATTTTTTAAGCTCAGGAATCTTTCAAGTAAAATAAAATGAAGTTTACGAGTCAGGAGTTATTTTTTAACCCCCTCTTGTCAATGAATTGTCTTTGCTCCCGTTTCAAACGCAAATTATCTAACAATGCAAACAACGGTACTTGCTCTTGTGTTGAAGTTCCTTATAATAACGAAGGACAATGTCAGGAAGGCAAAACTTTCTTCTACTTCTCACAAGTTTCGCAGTTCATCGTGCCGCGTTTCTTAGATTTTCAATCCCACGTCGTGTTTCCCTTTATGATGAATTAATCTCGGTCGCAAAGTTGAAGTAATACCTAAGCATTTCCATTTGCACATCACGATCGCATATTCATACAGCGTCGTTTTCTTTAAAACAAACGATGAACATTCAATGAAAAACAAGCCTGTCGACGCGACGGCCGCCATCTCTCGTTTTCCCGCGTTTCGAATAAAATTCCCTTGAGTATCGCGACCACCTATAAGTTTTGCTTACGAGTGAGACGACATTATTTTGCGGTAATGTCGTCTCAAATGCGGGCCAGTGATTGGTTCTGAAGATACAGATTGGCACGGGGGCACTGAATTGGGTTCCTCACGTAAGAATCAAAATTCAAAAGTTTTCTACGATGAACTCGTCGGCAATCGTTTATATCTTGTCATTTGCTCATTTATGGAGTGCTTTATTTCGCCGGTACAAACTTTCTCAATCTAAAAGTTAGCGTATGGTGAGTATTAAAAGTCATTTATTTCTTGTAAGAGTTTGTTTACCGTTTTCACTTGCTTTCGCGATGTGCACGCGCTAAATTGTAAATCAACTTTTTCGGTGCAAAATTGGATTATTTTCCCATTTCATTGCTGTTTGGTACTTTAGCAAACTTTGTGGGACATAATTCTGAATTGTTTTTGTTTCCATAAGCAATTTATCGGCGAAAAAAGTCCGACTTTCTTCGAAACGATAAAATGCTTTCGCGTTCAAGTATTCGTGTACATTACGTCGCGTATAGTGGGAATTTCTATTTCAATCAACAACAACTGATCTTAATTTTCCTTTTAATTTGTCCAAAAATGTTTGAATCGCGATACAAAACTAAATTCGATTTTGAGACGACATTACGGCTTTATAATGACGGCTAGTTGGGAGAAAATATAAAACTTATAGGTGGTCGCGATACAAAGCCGTAATGTCGTCTCAAATCGAATTTAGTTTATATTAAAACAGAATTGTGCGCATGCGTTACATTAGTCTCCCGCGAATTTTTTGGTATGGCCAATCAGTGACATTGATATATAATTTATACCATCTACCAATCGCAATGCTCGATAGAGCACCCTGTAACCAGGGCTATTTTGTCGGGGCGCCACACGGCCACGCGGATAGCACTGGGGACGAGGTTGCAACTACAGGCTCTCGACGCTGGCTAGTCACCTCACCAATAGTCAGATAGCAGCCATCACAAACGGTGAGTACGTGGACCTTGCTAGTCTAACCCCTTTTTTCCAACCCTCTTACGCGATCGTGTTAATTCTAACCTAAAACATAAACAGCTGGCAACAGACCCGGTGATACTCGACCTGTTGGGTTATTTTGCCCTCCGTGGTGAAAATTTTGACCTCCCTGGTCCTTGCTGATTATGTAAACAATCCCTGGTCAATTTTATTTCTCCCTGGTGTAGGATTCAGTTTCCCTGGTGAGGCGTGTTCCCCTGCCAAAAAAACAAAAAAACAAAAAAAAATCACGAGAGTTTGTTTCCGAATCCCGTTCTTGTTTCCTTCGTTATAGAGATCGATGGGCTGACTGTAGTCTAATTAGCTCCCATACCACTCCGGTTACTAGGATTTTGTTTGTTTCAAACGTCAGTTATTTAAGTCATGTTTGACCACAACTACAACTGAACTGCATTTTATTTTAAAAATATTTCAACATTTCTTGTTCAATATGGGATCCTGGCATTTGCCAAAATTTAAGCGCCCAGAATGCCCCAGATTGCATCTTGGAGTACTTAACTTATCAAATATTTTGGACCCCCCCCCCCCTCCCCCCAAAAAAGGCGCGCTTTCAGAATGTCTCTCATAAATTGTCTCTAGTATCGACTCTAGTATCTTTCTACGCCCCCACCCCCCCCCCCCCCTCCCTCTTCCCAAAGTCACCAGCATCGATCGATGGCTCCATGCTTTTGCCATAATTATACTCAGACTTCGGTTTGTCCAGTTTATCCACCCGTCCCATGGGGGAACAGGATGTCCAGACACGTTTACTGGCCTCCCTAAGTCTAATTCTTTGTCAGTCCTGCAGTGTAGTTCAAATAATTGTCCCCTTCCACTCCTATTAATATCCCTAAGTTTTCCTCCTACCTGTATGATCATCCTCACCGTGCAATCATTGACACCCTCCTTTCTGGTCTCACCAAAGTGATTTGAAGCTTTTATTTTATTTATTATTATTATTATTATTATTAATTATTATTTTTTTTTTTTTTCCAATTTCAATTTCTTAAGTTGGGTTCCAGTGATCTCCAGGTCCCCAAATAATACTCTACCCTCCTTTCTGCCTGGGTCAATCCCTCCATCACCAGCAAAAACATTTGAAAAGAGAGCCAAAAGGGGTCACATGGCTGCCCCTTCCACTTCCACTCCCTTCCCAACACGCAGTTTTTTTATCCCATTGGGGTTGTCCAAAAGAAAACACTCAACATCTTGGCATACTATTTTTTCACCTCTCATATCATAAACATCACTCCACAAGACCAACGCTAATATAACCCAACTGCCAATCCCTGTCCCAATGACATCACCTTTATCCCCAACATTGAATCTCCCAACCATATGTTTGTTACCATTTAAGCAATCCAAAATTGACCCCCTTCACAAAGGTTGTAACTTGACCATAGCAAGGTCCACTAACTCTGTCTGTTCTGTGATGGCTATGAGAGGACTTACCCTCTACAACACAAACCAGCTGCTACAGGCCCAGTGTTTTACCTTCACCAATGGCAAGTTGCTATCCTCACCTGTGCCTCTCCTATCGAGGAGGCTCTGTTCTACACTGCAAACATTGTGGCCTAACCTGCTGAAACACTATTACACACACAGCTTCCGTATTGGTGCAGCTACACTGTTACCACCGCAGCTGCAGCAAGTCAGTTCATTCATGGTGGATAAAGGTATTGTGCCATTGGAGCTCAGACTGCTATGAACGCTACATACGAACTCTTCAAGAAACACTACTAGCCTTCGCCTAAGAAACAAACAATGGTCCATTCTAGTATTGTAATTTAGGCCTGCTATAAGATCTGCTTCAAACCTTTTCCGCCCCAAGTTCAACAGACAAATTCTCCCCACTGGTCTCCTCCCACTTGCTGCGGCACTTGTTGGTAGAAATAGGCGTTCACATTCCAACCACGATTATCTTTTTATATTCCCCTTTCTTATGGCCTGATCTCCCACCATGCACTGTCCTTACAAGAACAAATATTACTGATTAGATGTCTTTACATATTTGCGGGCTTAAAAGGTTATTTGTTCCAGCTTAATTAGTACTCTATTATTTAATTAATTAAGTGTGGTGTGGGTTCACACAATTGTGGCAGGGACGTGCACCCGTAGGCCGCACTTCACCCCACAGCAAGTGCTATGGCCATGGAAATAGGTCCGGTTTTCCAGGATGGTACCCTCGTACCATCTGACCTATTCTCCTCCCAGAAGGGCACCCCTCTTCTGGTCCGGCCTATGTTACACTCTAACATAGGTTCCCCTAGAGACACTGCTACTCTAGGGGATCTCCCCTAGAGACACCGCTACTCTAGGGGAGACAGGCTCTGCCTTCCCTGCCACCCAAATAATTAATAATTATTGAAAATGTCGTACAGGAATAACAGAAAACTACTGTCGGTGAAAGACCTCCCACTACCTTTTGCACATACATGTAGAGGTCTGCTTTTTCCTGTTTACTTTTACTGTGGGGTAATTGTGTTCCCCCTCCCCCCTTTTCCAGGATAGCAGTGGTTCACACAATTGTGGCAGGGAAGTGCACCCGTAGGCCGCACTTCACCCACAGTGAGTGCTATGGCCATGGAAATAGGTCCGGATTTCCAGGATGGTACCATCGTACCATCTGACCTATTGTCCTCCCAGAAGGGCACCCCTCTTCTGGTCCGGCCTATGTTACACTCTAACATAGGTTCCCCTAGAGACACCGCTTACTCTAGGGGATCTCCCCTGGAGACACCGCTACTCTAGCGGAGACAGGCTCTGTCTTCCCTGCCACCCACGTTTTTGCCACCATAATCAGTATCTCTCTTTGGTCTCTTGTGTCTACCCAGCACCGGGGGTGGGTGGGACTAGCATCGGCTCCCCTTAGCGCAGCTTTGCTCCTTCCTCGTATGTGTGGGGTTTTTAAACCCCTGGAAGTACGGAACAGCAGAGTCTCATTATAGATTTGGAACGCTTTCAATTACGGTCTGTTGATTTCTTTCAAACAAAACAATTGTTTCTGAATATTAATATTCGCAGAGGCCAAGATCATCAGACTTAATCGAACTGCCTGCCACATCAACAATGAGTTCTCAAATTTACAAAATGTTGCAACGCGATTTTGCACTCCCGAAACAAAAAGATAGATGTACATCCACCAACATTTGCACGATCAAACTTTGTTTAGGTTTCTATAGCAGGAACAAAAGGAGAAAATTACTTACTTGAAATAGATGTTATACGAGGACAACTGCACGTAAACAATCTTCTGGGCTTCTAGAAACTTCCAGCTGTTAAATGGCTTGTTCAAGGGTTCAGCGATTTTCAAAGAAAACATTCGTTGCGGGTCAGAACATTATTTTAAAAAGAGGTTTCGGAGCCAGTCCACGTAGGGATCAAGCAATTATGGAAATGGTCAGAAAACAGCCTTACCTCAAAAAACTATTTCTGGTGAAATTGTATTCATGAACAAGCAATTTTTTAGCAAAAGTTAGCAAATGCTAATATTGTGGTGTGAAACCGCCAACGGAAGCTCGATTGAAATTTGTTGTCAGTCAAGATAAAACGCAAGAATAGAAAATGTTTTAAGCAGTAATGAACAAAATATTAAACCTCCTTTTGGCTTCAAAATATATTCACTGATAATTGTCCGGCATTATCTGTTCCTGAAGCTCACAGTTTTCGCAGTGGAAGATTTGAACTGGACTCCTAACAGCAACTGCATGTTCTAACATGCTAATAAACTGGTTCCAGCGGTGATCAATGGTTAGTATGGCCGGCACAAGCTGGCGCGTCTAGATCTATTTGTCGCATGCGCAGATGACTGTTGTAGCGTTTTCGCGCGTTTTTGTATGGACGGGGAAAACGCTAGTAGAGTGGAAACGATGGTGTGGATGAGGAGCTTTTGATGCGTTTTCGATGAAAACGGAGCGTTTCGAAAACTTAGCGTTATGAAAACGGG
Source organism: Desmophyllum pertusum (assembly GCA_029204205.1). Classification (NCBI taxonomy): domain Eukaryota; kingdom Metazoa; phylum Cnidaria; class Anthozoa; order Scleractinia; family Caryophylliidae; genus Desmophyllum; species Desmophyllum pertusum. Next base: position 1,802 of record MU826983.1, on the reverse strand, counting down.
TACGTATGAACGGGGCCTAAGTCAACCTCGTCCCCAGAGCCCACGATTCTTTGGATGCTTCTAAAGGATCGCGGGCTCGCGGGACGAGAATTGGGCCTAAGTGTGGACGGGGCCCTAAGTCTTTTGTGTGATGTTTATTTTAATAATAACACAGAAATATGTTTAAAAATTTTGGCGGGATCGGGATTTCGACGAAAAAGGAAGGGCGGGGATGGCGGGATTAACGAGAAAAAATGGCGGAGAAAAAATAGGCGCGGAGAGGCGGGATCTGGGAACCCTATTGGGAACCCTCAAGTCACCGTAACGTTTGTCAAAGTCAAACTGAAATCAAATCAAATCGGAACATTTTGCACTCTGTAATTACTGTTTAACACACAGAACAATAGCTATGAGTGCTTTGTTATTCGTATTCCCTTAGTAGATTGTTTTTTTCGGCTTTCTGGATACGCGGTTTCCAAATTCGTTCAGAGATTGCTGTTCGTTACTTGCATTACAGTGGAAGGCCGCTTCGTTGTAATGTTATTTGTTGATTATGGGCCCCAAGCGAATTGTTTTAAAAAACTTATGAGAAAATTTCACGAACCGAATGGCCCACAATGGCAGTAGGTGATTAACGTCACCGGATTTATAAATTTCAAAAGAAATTAATCCAGGACCCTGATTACTCATAAGGGACAAGTTGCAAGAACCCCCCCCCCACCCCCCCCCCCCCCCCCCCCCCCCCTCCCCCCCCCCCCCCCCCCCCCCCCCCCCCCCCCCCACCCCCCCCCCCACCCCCCCCCCCCCCCCCCCCCCCCCCACCCCCCCCCCCCCCCCCCCGCCCCCCCCCCCCCCCCCACCCCCCCCCCCTACTCTTAACGTCCACTTAGGAGATTTTGATGTCCAATCTTTTTCTTAGAGTTTAGACTTTGCAAGCAGGGCTCGCGTTTGCGATCCATTTGTCGAGCGACGAAAGTCGTGAGATTTACGTGCGATTACAGCAATCAACTTGTGTAAGTGAATATGAATTGTTCTCATTTGTTCTCATTTTTTACTAACCAATGAAATGCTCTCATTTTGGTTTTTTGCTCAAAATAACCCCCACGCTAACGTCCAAATATTTTCTATCCTTACCCCCCCCCCCCACCCAAACGTCAGTAGCAGGGGCACTTGGGATATATGTCGGACGGTCCCCTAACCATCCATCAGTTCAAATTCAGTAGTAAAAAAAAAAGTGCAAAGTCGGGACCTAGCCATCACCTAACTTAATGATAGTAAAAAAAAAAACAGGAATGAACAAAATCAGTGGCACCTAGTCAGTGTCAGGAGTATGTTCCAAAACTCGACAACAGTGCCAATACTCTTAGACCTTCGTACATGAACACGACCCAACAAGATCCCCAGTTAAGGGAGGACCGGGGTAGGGGGAGGGACCGTGGTAGCGGGCTATGACCATGTTAGGGGAGGGGGGGGGAACCGCGTTAGGAGATACAAAATGAAAACCAGTGAACTCCAGCACGGACTACACTGACCACATAATGAGCGAATCAGTAAATTATTATTATTGCTTACCACATTACAGCAATAAGACCAGCAGCAGCATTCTAAATTGTGCGCATGTGCGGGATTTATATACCACTTGCTTAAAATCTGCCTCGTTTTTCAGGTCTTCTGAAGACAGAAGGTTCACTATAACGCGTCCAATAATGTTTCGCGTTTTATTTAAGAAATATTTCTCTGGTAGCAATGAGAAGCAAAACGAAAAGCGTTACAGTAATTATGGATTGCGAGACCAACCATCCGCACGGAAATCCAATTATTGG